>JBAJMU010000003.1:888331-984719 GCA_037952995.1 Hyposoter didymator
TCTCTCTCTCTCTCCAATGATACAAACCATACAAACCTATACGATTTCTCGTTCAAATCAAAACATATAGACACAGCAGATACGCAACAACGATAACTCGTATCGACAATCTCTTTGGTTTATTTGCGTTAATTTTCAACCATCATTTCCATGAAAATAGCTGACGCTACTATTTTTTTCTTTTTCCCATACGGATAAGATATAATGTAGCTCATCGGTGTTTCCGTGTGCTATTCGTTGCCAAGGTTAGCGGCAGACCGGTGAATGAACGTCGCGATGTAAAAGCTGCATCTATAAAAGTTCTTGACCTCGACCGTCAGTCATCGAGTAACAGGGAGCGATTACTCTTTATAAACAAAATCGCCTCGTCAATAATGGCGAATGAACCTGGACATTGGGTGTGTCACCGGCAACTTGGTGCCGGCGGTTTCGGCATTGTACAACTCTGGAAAAATGATTACACCAACGAGTTGATAGGTGAGTCGAAATAATAAATAACAAAAAACTGTAATTTCAGTTTTCTTAAAATTCAATAACTCTGTGAACACCGACAGCGATAAAAAAATGCAAACATGACAACTACCAGTTGACAAAAAAGCAGAGAGAGAGATGGATCAACGAAGTTCGAACAATGATGTCTTTGCAACATCCCAATGTTGTCAGGACCCGACTTCCTCCTTCACAGCTCCAACGACTACAGGAACCCCTCCCCGTACTCTGCATGGAATACTGCAGCAGCGGAGACCTGAGAACGGTATTTACCGATGAATCAAATGTCTCATATTTTATAAAATCTCTAAAATATCAAAAAGAGTATATACCGGGTCATTTTGACCCCAACTGGTCGCCGATCGCTTGGCATTTAAGGAGTTTCCATAGGAAAGTCTAAATATTGAGAAACTGATAAAATTTGGTGACAACGTTCTTCAACATCAAGTGCACGAAAACACAAATTTTTTCAAATTTTTCATCTGTCCAGTCATCGAGTAATTCAGCATTGAAGCAAAATTCTTATGCCCAGAATATATAATTATATATATGGAAACGCTATGCGTATACACGTGAACTTCAATGTACAATTACTCAAGAACTGGTTACAAGAAAAATCTGAAAAAAATTGTATTGCCATGTTCAATACTCAAGAATATACTCACCAAATTTTATTATATTCTAATTATATTTTTCAAATTCACCCGTAACGGAACATGCAACCTTTTCATGTTCAGCAGTTGGAACCCTGTAGAAACATAATAGATTTCCCTTCCACCTCACGGGCTTACAATCACTATAGAAACTCCTTAATGACAACGAATGTTTTAGCATTTAAATTACGTTTTCGTCAAGATATAAATTTACGGCCATAAAATGTGGATAATTTACTACAAAAATCGTCTCCCCAAAAACAAAAAATGCATGTTTACTGGTACACAACGGTTTGAAAAACGCCTTGGGTCAGATTGACCCAATGTATGCTTATAGGGCGTGTGTGCTCGGAGGGTTAAACAGCCATTCAAACAAGAAACAACAACAAAGTCTTGAAAAAAAAATATATTCTTTTATCTTTGTTCAAAGCTACTCAACAAACCTTGGAATTGTTGCGGCATTGATGAAAGGGAAGCGTACAAAATAATGCACGACGTCGGATCAGCGGTGGAATATCTTCACAGCCGTAATTACACGCACAGAGATCTGAAACCTGAGAATATAGTTATCCAGCGGTGCGGAGAGAAGGCAAATAATCAATGATTTCGTTACTCCTTGGAGTCACTTATTTTCTACCTTTTTTAAACGGAGCTCGATGTACGTAGGTAACTTATAAACTCACAGATCTCGGTTACGTTTGCGAACTCGGGGATATGACGATCGAAGGTTCCATTGTCGGAACTCTCAATTATCTGGCCCCTGAAATATTCTGGAAAAACGGTTATACCTGCTCCGTTGATTATTGGAGTCTCGGAATATTATTCTACGAAATAATCACCGGCAACAGACCATTTTTTCCAGATATGCATGTCGGACCACCCGCTTGGTAAAATCTTTTTTCTCATTCCTTTCACCTCCTTGCAACTAGAGATTTACCTTTTCCGTACACGCACGAAAAGTTGCATACAAAATTTAAAGCTTCACCAACACGAAGGATTCAGCAGAACAATTCCAGTTCATAGTTTTTTCACTTGCAGGATCGATCTCTTGAAACGAAAGAGCGACAATCAAATAAGTGCAAAACTCGAAGACGGTACCGTTTTGTTCAGCGACCAAGTCGAGAATCCTACGACCATGTCGGAGTAAGAAAAACAACGAAAAAGTTGTTTCCAATTGAATGGATTTTCAATTATTAAGAATCGACAATATCCACAGGTGTATGCGAGCTGAGCTCACGACTTGGTTCAGGCTCGTTCTCCAATGGGATCCTAAAAAGCGGGGCAAGATAAAGGACAACGAGGGTTCCGAACAAGTCGTCGTTTTCAGTATTCTCAAATCTTTACTATCTCGAAAGGTACATTTTGAACATAAAAAAATTTGAATAAAAAAAAAGAACATCTCGATGAATCGTTGATTTATGGAATGATTTATTTTCTGTTTGGTATACAGATCATTCAGGTGTTTGTTACTCCTCTCTATCGACTAGACTCGTACGTCATTACTCGTGAAACAAGCGTAGCGGATTTACAGTCTTTGATTTTCGAAAAAACGGGAATCGAAGTCTGCAAGCAAATCGTCAGTGATACGAAATGCAACGTTTTCAAAGATCCGAATTCACTCGTCCTCAACTTCATGGAGGTTTGTTTCCACATATTTTTTCCCTATACGCCATTTGTTTCGATCCATATTTTTGTTTCGTCACTCAGATCCGACGAAAATATTTTACAGGGTTCGCATCTCATCGTTCTTCACATAGACGGCCCCCGGGTGAACGAGGTTCCTCGTCCGCTAATTCCATCCGCGGTTCGACGAATCTTGGAAAATCGAAAGGTTGAGGTCCCCGAAACGATCGATAGATATTACAGTGCAGCTGTGTCTTTTATAAAGCAGGAACTCGAGCTTTTTCGCAATTATGTCATCGCTCTGAGTATCCACATGTGAGTCTCCCATTTTTGCTCCGCAAAACGAACGAGAGCATATTTTCGAATTTCATCCTCGAGCTCGCGTTCGAAGGATCTCTTCTGGGCGAAATTATTCAGCTTCTAACCTTGATTTGACCTTCACAATTCCAATCGTTTTTAAACGAACAGTCTGAACGTGTTTTCGCAGAGATTTGAACAACATGGCGGTTGATGATTGTCGCGGAATTCTCAATGCATTACGAGGCCAAGCGGAAGACTTCATGATGGAGCTCTCGACGTTTGCACAGTCTCCAGAGTACGAGGGAAGGACCGAAGAATTGAAAGAAAACTTAAACCCTGCGGCGTTTAACGCAGAGGCGCTTCTTCGCGATGCGGAAGATGAAAAATTGAAAATCGATAATTTGACCAAAGAATTTGAGAATTTGAATAAAATCTCAGAGATTTCTTTAATGGAGGAATGGACCATTTTGTATGTAGAAAATTAAAATACCAGCGATCCTTCGTAACTCGGTCAATCGAGTGAGAGTTCATCTTCGTCTTTTCAGGTACGAAAAAGCAACCGATTTATTGGAATCGGTTAGAAAAGCAAATCGCATCCAACCGAGGCAGCCTAAGGATATCGCGAAATTGGTGTTCCATGCTTTGAAGCTCCAAGCGGAACAACTGCGATGTCCAGAAATGGATGGCTTCGTGAGGTGAAAGCAATTATCAATTTGTCGTTCGTTTTTCCCCAAAAATCCTCCGAATCGACAAAAAAGAAAAAATATTTTGAAAAAGAAAAAAATTTTAGCTGCTTTCCCAATTGTTTATGCTGCAAAGATTACAATTGCAAGGAAAAATTGATTAGGGAAAAAAAGGCAGAGACACGATTCTGTGCAGAGATTCATCAAGGAATTCATTCATTTGTTTTTATCTTTATAGACGCATTATACAGTACAACGAGCGCATCGAGCAGCTGCAGAATACTCTGCATTCATTCAAAGATCTTATCGAGCAGGATCGTAAACATTTCGAAGAGATTTCGAAGCAAGAGATCGAGACAGAAAGTGCCTTACCCATGATTCCTACAGAGACTGTGATACGTGATAATATATTTTTAAGTCAGTTGTAAGTTTATTACGAAATTTCTTTTTTTTTCTCATTATAAAATAAAAAAATTCAATAAGAAAAATTTGATAAGAACGAAATATTTGTTTCAGGTTCCAGTACATGGGTGATTTATATTCACCGATCGACACGCTGGAAGATTTCAACTTATAGTCTATTTTTACAAGAAAAAGAACGACGTATAGTGAGCGTTGCAAATTTTCTAAGTTTTCTTATTGTTGAAGATTTTATAAGATTGTTCTACGAGCGTTGACATTGTAAAGAAATTTCATATACGTACTTCAGTGTATCGTAATAATTATTTTCTCTGTTTAATCGGCGAACGTTTAAAATTGCGAGGCACGTAATGCCGAACTCCCCATTTGACGTTTCCTTCTTTGTCAGTTTTTACGTACGTGTAGACGGGACCTTTACCACGAACTTTGGTTTGTCTTCCAGCAGCTAACGAACGAACAGAGCAATTAATACGAAGATTCACAACTGCACAAAAATCTACAGTTTCTCAGGCATTTTTATTTTCTCCTCAAGGCCATTTGTCTTTTGCGTAATTGCGGAAGAGACAAGAGCAGATACACATTTTTTTGTGACAAGCCTAAAATTTCACAGAATAAAGAAATAACGATTTTTGATCTCGCAGAGAGCGAACTAGTAAATTGTATTCTTCTTGAGGTAGCAAGCCGTTCGAAACGAAGCAATTAGAGATTCTGACATACGTTCTTCATTTATTTCGATATACTAGAGAAAACTTACGGGAGGCTTGCGTTGCTGCGATGAAAATTTGTAGGACAACGAAGGCAAAAAATAAAAATGGAATCTGAAACACCATACAAATGGAATGTAAATCGAAACAAACGTGCTTCTAAATTTGGTCGATCAAGGAAGATAAACGCTTTTTAGTAATCATTCTTTCACGTTACATTTTCGTAAAACTATGAAGACTTTTTACTATCGAAATAATCAGACTCTCTTTCTAAAGAATGTTTGGTACTTACTCTGAAGACGAAATTCATGATTGTCCCAACGGTCCAGAATCTTGGAGCTCCACGAACAAAGTAAAGACTGGAAAGACTTTGATAGCGTGACGATCGAATGAAATTGGAGGAGAATGTAACAGCGTCACGCTTTCTCAGATGAGGTGTAAAAAAAGTTTTGGGTCGCGAGAGAGATTCGATTGGAGGTATATTCGATTTCAAACGTATAGATAATTCCATTTTTATTACAAAGTTGTGCACACGTACTCCCTAATGTCCGTTATTCGAGTAACAATGTTAAAATAAATATCGTATTTGCTTATTCCATTCTGTTTCTTGTTTTTCTTTTGTTTTAGTTCCATTTTTCCATTCCCTCTTTATAATTTTCTATTCACTACTTACTCGTATTCACTGACACGGTCGAAACGTCTCATTGCACTCTGCACTGGTGGTTATTATTAAATCATTATTGTTGTTATTTTTATTATTCGTCCCATTCGGATTTTATTGATTTTTCTCCTCGGTCGCACTCAAGTAACCCGTAAATAGTTGACCATTTATCGAGTAATGTCCCCGTGATGAGTTCCAGCACGAGTTTTAAGTACAAAAAGGAGAGGGTAGAGTAGACGCACGGACGGAGGGACAGGAGGAGGCAGAGAAAGGTAAAAAAACCTCGTGGATTTTGTTGCTGATGTCAAACGAAAATGATAGTGAATCCCGCAGTTTTATTTTTTCTTCTCTTTTGGCCATTTCGGAAATTTAGCAGTTCCCTCGTCACCGTATAGCTGCACTTGCACAAAGCTCTAGTCTACGACCGGAGCTTTTTGTTGTTGTTCTTGGAATTTGCTTGTTTTCAAACTCTTTCCTTTTTTATTTTTTTTTCATTTTTTTACTCGTTGTCACTGATATCTTCGTCAGTCGTGTATTCGGAATGTTCGTCTACGGCGTCAACGTCCTCTGCCGTTTCCTCGTCGGAAATATCCCATTGTGGATGTTCCGTCGGGACTTCCAATGCTTCCTTGACATCCAGCTATTGAGAATAAATAAATAGCGAGCGTTAAAGTTACTTCGAGCGTGAGGAGTTGGTGCGAATTGTTTTCATGCCCGATTTCCTTTTGACATTGAAAATAATCATTGTCCTTGGAATAAAATTTGAAAATAAATGTGCATACCTTAATATCATGCGCCTGATCGAAACCGAAGTACGAATCGCTCCGTAAACACACGGTGAACGTGTAAACACCGGGCCACATCGGTGCGGTGAACCGTAGTTGCAATTCCTCCGTGTGTACCAACGAGGTAACGTGAAGGGGCGGCGCTAAAAGCGTACGCGATTTCCTATCGCAAATGTAAACCCACCAGTACTCTTGTTTCACGTCCGGGAATAGAGGACAGTGCACAACGTGAGAAACGTTGCCTCTGCCTTCCAAAACCTTATCCCTTTTTGATATCCGCTGTTGGAACCTTTTCGATTAAAATAAAATGGTTCGTGTGAAAAATGAATCGAATCGTCGGAGCAAATCATTTTCCAACAACATGTAAGGAGGTTGCCTACATACGACCATATGATAAGAATTTAATAAAATTTGGTGATTACGTTCTTTAGCATCAAATACGAAGACACAATTTTTATCAAATTTTTCGTCTACATAGTTGTCGAATAATTGGAGTTTACAACATGCAAAAGATATTCCTATATAATTCTGAATCCTATGCTTATGCATGTAAACTCTAGTGTTCAATTACTCGAAAACTATGTGGAAGAAAAATCTTAATAAATTCGTATATTCATATTAAAAAAGTCCTCTTCTTGTTCCCTTCAGTTCAGAAGAAATCTTTTGAGGAGGTTGGCTATGTACGACTATATGATAAGAATTTAATAAAATATGGTGATTACATTGTTTAGCATCAAATACGAAGACACAATTTTTATCAAATTTTTCGTCTACAAAGTTGTCGATAATTGGAGTTTACAATATGCAATAGAAATACATATATATATGTGATTCCTATGCTTAAGCATGTAAACTCTAGTGTTCAATTACTCAAAAACTACGTAGAAGAAAAATCTGTAAAAATTTGTATATTCATGTTTAATACTAAAGAATATACTCGTCAAATTTCACTAAATTCTAATTATTTCGAATTTTCCTATGCTTTTAACATGGCAGCATCGTTGTGTATAGCCAACCTCGTTGATTGTTACCGAATTTTTGTGTCTGTTGAAACTTTTTTATCGTTTTTTAGTTCGCATAATTGGGAGACTTACTTTTCCCACTCAGAATCATCGTCCTCGATAGTATCCTCTTTTTTGTCATTAGAGCTTTCCTCTTCCTCGCTTCTCTCGCTCTCAGCATCGCTGTCGCTACCGGCCGATGCTTTTTCTTTGGTAGACTCTTGATCATTTTTCTCCTTGTCTTCCTTCTTTCTCGCCTTCGGTGTTGGGGTTTCCTCTTGCTGACTTCCGGTTTTCGGGGTCGTGGCACTCTTCGTCGGCACAACCTTTTTGTTGGACTTCTTCTTATGCGCTTTCTTCGTTCCTTTCTTTTGCTTCAACCACGCTGGCCTTTTCTCCGCTGTGATGTTTTGTTCCTCCGTCGCCACTTCCGTTGGTACGTTGTTCACCTTAGCCTCGCCATTTTGGTTATCTTCGTCTATGGTTGTTTGCTCCTTGATCGTATCGTCACCAAACAAATGTTTCATATCTTTACGAGTGAGAATTACCGTCACCGTTACTATTGCATTTGCCGTGTAAACCGTTGGATTCTCGTCGTCAATCACTGTAAAAAACAATAAGAAAAAATGGAATTGAATTTTTCAGACTTTTTTGTAAAGAATAATCGAATTTACGTTGAAAAAAAATTATTCCGCACTAACCTTCAGACTGAACTTTGAAATCGACGTAAGGCATGTTACCCAACACTTTCATAATGTCCTCGTACTGTTCATCAGACAAATTCCTTAAAATTTGGCGTCTCTCTTCGCCCTTGAGTTGAGCAAATTGCTGGAGGCTTTTTATTTTTCGTTTTTTCGCGAGGAAATATTTCAAATGTTCCTCTTCGATGTGGGGAAGCTGCAGGAGAGGGTTCTTGAATTCCCAAAATCCTTGGACTATCATCGAGCTCAGCCTCATGCAATTCTCGATCGTTTGAATTCGCAAAAGTCTCGCAACTGGTGAAACAGACAATTATCTTTAACAATCGTTGCTCGTTATTTATTTCTAATTATTTATTATTTTCGATATTGACTCACTTCGTCTGCTGTACGCTAAAAAGATCAGTTGATTGACGCACGCGATCATTTCTTGTATTAAGTAAGGACATTTTTTCACTATGTACTGTCTGTCCTTCTCGAGAGTCTCAGGGTTAAGTGGAATTCTTGATAAATGGGCGTGAATTATTGCTCGAGCTTTTATCGAGTACCTGTTGCACAAAAGTGACTCTTTGTTTTTCTCTCCTAAATTACTGATTTTTTTAATTAGCTGAAACCAAACACAACCGATACAAATCTCACAAACTTGTTGAAAATATTTTTCCATACATTTCGCTATGCAATTTTATTTTCTAATCTTACCGACGGAACTTCTTCTCGGTCGGATTGCCTTTCAACGATTTCGGCGTTGCAACGCTTGGAAAACTCACAAGAAGCTCCCAGGATCATTATTACCCTTTTGAGCGTTGCTGACGATGTTTTGCCGAACGCGCCGTAGTACATTTGCGTAGTTGCTAGCAGGACCTACGAGAAAGGAAATCATTATTGTAAAATGTGAGAAAATACATTGAGAATGTGTAAAAGTGGTAAGCGCAAATATCTAGAAGGAAAGTCCTAATTACTTGATCCCCGGTGTATCGGATACTTCTGTACCACCACATGCCCACGACAGTTGGCAAAGCAACCATAAAGACAAGTGCATAGAGGCCCAAAACCCACACAGAGTTTTCTTTCTCGACGATCCATGAAGGCAGAGCTATTCCAAAACTCATGACACCAGGACCGTCCGGATTACCGTATTTCTCCCAATTCTTTCGTGCTTCATCATCCGTCAAAGCTTTGTAAGCTGTGCGTAAAAAAATATTTGCAATAAGTACACGAAATCATGGAACCTCCACGAAATTGGTTATTTTCGAGCACAAAAATATATTTTCGTCGTTTCGACGACTTATTTTGTCCTGTAATATCATTTGAACAAGAAATCTGTTTAATTTTAAAGAATATTTTCGGAAAATTGTTTATGGATTCACAATACTCGAGAATTATTTTCAGATCAACAAAAAAATTGACAAAATAGCATTTCTTTTTTTTTACTTACCCTTGGTCAGTATCATGAAAGCTTTTTCATCTCCGGTTTCCTTGTCAGGATGAAGAATGAGAGAGAGCTTCCTGTACGCTCGTTTGATTTCCCCTTGAGATGCTCCCTACGAAGAAAATTAATTTTTTCGTGTTCCAATAAATATTAATTGCGAATATTTTTTTACTTACCGCTGAAATTCCCAGGATCTCAAACGGATCAAAATTGGCCATTTCCGTGTCATACTGGGAGACTTTGTAAGCCAAAAGTATGAGAGCCACCCAGCCCAGAATAATGAGCAATTTTCTGCAAAATTTTTATTCAACCGATTGAAACAATTTCTCCAGAAAAAATATAGTCGCCAAAAATATCAATGCGATGTCGTTGGTTTACCGAAAATATACTAAGACAGCGCTAGAATCGTAAAGGCAGTTTCCAAAAATAGAACACCTGCCTTCCGACTCTACAATCTACAATCGAATTGAATTATCTGAGAAAAATTCCATTTGGCACGGAACATTTCTTCTCAACATAAGGATTTACAGAGAAAAATAAATGGGAAACACAACTTTTATCAGTAAATCATTGTTCTCGAAAGTAACAGTTTCGATCGCCATTGATAATTGTGGAAAATTGGAAAAAAACATTAAACTAGAATGGAACACCGTGGGTGTTTTCAAACATAAAATTTCTCCAAATTCATTAGATGTTCATTGAAAAGGAAAAAAAAAACAGATATTAAGTAGCTGAATCCTTACGTGATAAAAGCTCGAGTCTCTTTCAGCGGATCGCTCTGCTGCAGGATAATTTTTTTCTTCTTGCAAGGCTCGCAGTGGCATTCTTTTGTTGCTTCATCAGGATCTGCGCAATTTCGAGAGGATGTCAAGTTTGGTGCGACGGCAAAGGGGAGTCGTCAATGTTGAGGAAACTGTTCGGGAGACAAGTTTGAGGATGGAAATTGTGAATAAAAAAAAAATTTAATCGCCATGGGAGTCCATTTGATGATGTTTCTAATTGACGAAACCATCGATTCGAATAAAGAAAATTAAAAGAAATAAAAATTTTCTGCAGGTGCAGATTCATAATCTCCTGATGAGGAATCCTGTTAATTGAATTTTCAGTATCGAGAATACGATGAAAATTGAGAGGAACAAAATTACGATAAAGGTGCTCGATTTAAATCATAATTTTTTCGTAACGGGTTTATGTGAGGAAAAATGAAGGATCGTTGGGAAGATTGTAATTCAAGAAGAGTTGTCGGATAACGGTATAGTACTTTGTACGCGTGGCCGATGACGAGGACGGTCAAGACGATGAAGTGGCATTAAATATAGGTATGTGTGGATGTGGCGTGCGTGTGTATACGTATGTTTGAGTGTTTTTATTTATTTTTGTGTGAAATATATTTCTAACCTGGTTTTGTACAACGTGGCCAGAGGTAATACGTTCCGGGTACGAGTAAAAGCGCGAGAAACGATAATAAGAAGTAAAAAAAAGTTCCGCCGCTCTCGTCATACTGAAACTTTTGGCCGCTCATTATCTCGTATTTTCTCTTCTAACGCTTATCGTACACTGGTAGTTTCGCGTGGTGCTCATTAATTCGTTTTCCCTTTTTTTTTCAATTATTTTTTATTATTACTATCTGTCCTACACCCCGAGCGCGTCTTCTCTAAGTCACGGTTTTCAACTTTGCGAATTACTTATTTTTCTCCTTCATGTGTCGCTTTTTTTATGGCCCAGATAAAAAAAGCTCTGTACGGTTCCAAAATTTCAGTCTTTACTTTTTTTATTGATGAATTTTTTTATTCCAAAACCCGGCCCGAAGTACTTTCGTGGTTATACATGCGATACTCCGTTCAGAGCGGACATGTCAGAATACAGAATCTTTTCGGCACTGACTGCTCCCTCGAATGAAACGAACGAGCAACGAAACGACTACATCCAGGAAAAGGACAGAGAACGAATATAATCTGCGTGCTTCGTCCGAGAGAGACACATTCGCCCCACCGGGAAATAGATACGCTTGTGGGAGGTAATTGTGTGCGTGTGTGCGCGCCCAAATAACATTTCCTCAATCCACGCTTGAGAAACATCGGAATTGCCAACACGACCAAATCCCAATTTGTTGTATTTAGAAAACGATCCAATTTTATTTCATCCAATGGAACTTTGATGAATCATTCATTTTTTTTTCGTTATTCTTCCTCTCTAAAAAAAGTAAAAACCTACAACGGTTTCAAGAGGCACCAAGAGCAGGTTACACGTTTCGAGTGTGTTCAAAAGGGTCCGGAGTTGCATGTACGGCAGTCGATAGACGATCCGTTGGGCTTCGTCTGCGGGTAAGCGCTCGGTCGATAACTATCGACCGTCGATAAAGCATTCAGAGGGAAAAGAAAAAGAATCTAAATATTTAATTTTATTTTTACGAACAAAATTGAAATTGCTTCGAAAAGTAAACGTCCTCGAAAACTAAAAATCCTTCGGTTATTTTCTACTTATTTTACGTTTACGAGAACTTGTTAAAAATTACAAACTGGCAAAATTATAAACTGGTGTTTATATATATGATTCGGACTTTATACGCGCTTCATCAATAAATTATGCAGCTAATAAACGTTGATATATTGTTGTTCTTTGGATAATGTGACGTAAGCATGTCTACACGATACTGAAAATTGAACAAATAAATAACCTCGCGGAGTTACATATTCCGACTACTATGATAATCGCACAAGTTTTACTGTATTTGTTGGTGTTGATCGAACCCCACCAACGCAGGAGTCGTGCGTACCACCTGCCACAGCAACCAGTCCTTATTCATTTCCCAAACAAAACTCCAAGTTCGTTCAATGTTGCCGCAGTCTTATTCGAAACTTATGACGATCTTGTTCTTCCCGCACACGCATAACACGAAACAAAACAAAACAAAGAGAATACGGTCTTAAAAAATTAGCCATCGGAGAAGTTGGCCAGAGTTACTGACTTTTTATTGACATAAAAAAAATCGTCGATGCTCGAAACACGTTCGGCTGTATACAAAATGCTCAAAAATTCAGCCCACCAAGAACGTCAGGTAAAACAAATTGGCGAAAAAAAAACCGGAATTTCATCGCATGGTCTTTTCTTACGTAAGAAGATTTTTTCTTCACGTAATCACAAGATCGTGATGATGCATTCTCGCGGCTCATCATTCACGTACACGAGAAGCTTCAAGTGCCGATCGCACGCATATATAATTTACATATCGCTTGTGTAACAGATCAACTACTGGCCTCCACCGTTTACTTCCGAAGTTACACCCTACCACGAACAAACCGATTTCAATCATCTGGTAAGACGCGGCTGTTCCAGAAAATCCCTAGCCCCAAGGATATCCAAGGTCATTGTGCTTGGAGATGTCGCTGTTGGTAAAACATCCCTCGTCAATCGGTACAAACCTTTTGCCCTTCACGTATTCGAGAAATATTCTTCTCGGCGATCATCGTCAAAAAGAAAGAAATTTTTATTGCTTCTTTTATTTTTTTACAGATTTTGTCACAAGTCGTTTGACAATAATTACAAAGCGACGATCGGCGTTGATTTCGAGGTCGAAAGATTCGATGTTCTTGGCGCACCATTCAACTTACAAATGTAATTATTCTTTTCATTTTTTCATATTCCATTTTTTTTTCTTCAATTTTTCCACCGAGTCGAGTTGCGACTAAAAATTTTTGACGTGTATTCGCGATCAGATGGGACACCGCGGGACAGGAAAGATTCAAATGCATCGCAGCATCTTATTATCGTGGAGCAAACGTGATAATGGTCGTCTTTGACCTCGGAAGCCTCATGTCGCTTTCCCATTGTCAACAGTGGTTGACGGAAGCGAGTCGAAGCAACAATGCTGGTCGATACCTCGTTTTTCTCGTTGGCACCAAACGGGATTTGTTGGTACCCATGATTTTACGTGGATAATTGACAGACTCGTCAAATTAAAGAAATAATAAATTATTGCAAGTTTCGTCGATTTGTTTTCAAAAATATTGAATTTTATGAGAATTTCTGTGTCGTTACAGTCGAGTCAAGTATACGAAGTCATTGAAAAAAGAGCGATAACCGTTGCAAGGTCAATGAGGGCGGAATACTGGGCTGTCTCCGCGAAAACCGGCGACGGCGTGGACGAACTATTCGCGCGCGTTGCCGCTTTGTCCTTTGACGCTAGTGTTTATCGTGAAATCACAACGATCAGCGATCGCGACACTTTGACACTCGGCACAAATCTTTCCGGTAAGAATACAAACCGATTCATGAATCTCCAAGTTTTTTATGCGAAATTATGTGTTTCTTAGATTTTCTATCAAGCCATTTCACTTTTAGCTCTGAACAACAAAAATCGGACGAAGGAAATCGATGCGAACGAAAAAAAACCATTTCTCAAGTGGACGAACTTTTGTTCGATATTGTGATATTTGTATCATCGATGTTTTGTAAAATGTGTAAAAATAATAAGTCTTCGAAATATATATTTGTGTATATTCCTGCTGCATATGATTTTTTTTACTCTTTCGCATTTTTAATGTAAACAACACGGAAAACTGTAGCAGAAAAATAAATCTCAAGTAAATTTTGAAAGTGTGAAAAAGAAAATTCAAATCGAAGCGTTGTTGGCACCACTGGTGAATCGATTGTGCAGCACAGCCTGCTGTCGAGAAACGATTAATCGAACTTTGCCGACTTCCGGTTGAACGCGCGGCGCTTAGCCTCTTTCCTGTTCTGAATCTTTCCTAAGATTTCTATCGAACGTAAGCACGCGCAATTAAACATTTAATTCTACAATTATTGCACCGATTTTCATCCAATATTTCAACCAGCAAAGATATTTATCCCGTGTAATTATACATTACAGATAATCCATAAAAAATGGAGAACGAAGCCGGAGAATTCGTCGATCTTTACTGGCCACGAAAATGGTGAGTGACCAAGCACGCGTGTTCTTGTCAACACGACTTTTATTTTCATAATTTCAAGTTGTACCCAACCGATTCGGTGAACATGAGACTATTTGCAAAAGGATCTTCCAATTTTTATCTAAATTAGTAGCGAACCAGCAAGCCCGCGATAATAACGCTTTTTTTTTTGAGGTTATATCCGAGCTTCACGCGTCTCAACGCATTCCACCGTTTCTTTGAAAATTCTTTCGCTTATCGTTACTTGAACCTGTTTTTGTATTTGTTTCATTATTATCAGCTCGTCGAGCAATCGCATTATTCACGCCAAGGATCATGCCTCGATTCAATTGACATTGGCCGATGTCGACCCAGCCACTGGAAGGATGACAGACACCCATAAAATGTACGCCATCTGCGGGGCTATTCGTCGCATGGTAAATACACTTTTTCATACTTTCTATTCATTTTAATATGAACCACTCCTCAGAGCATAAACACTGGACAAGCTTGGTTTCTACGTTCTTTTGATTTTTACAATCGTAACGCAATGGCGATTTTTCATGCCCCGTAATCGAAATGCACAAAGCACTCTTTCGCGCTTTGTTACTCATTTTCATAATGAATTTTTTCCATAAAAACGATGAATCACGGATTTTTATCGACAAGTTACAATCGACGTGCAGTTTTTTTTAACAATGTGAATTAATTATGATTTCAGGGAGAATCGGACGACTGCATTGTGCGTCTTGGCAAGAAGGACAATATTCTGGCAAAGAATTATTAACTTTTATCATGTAAAATACCACAATAAAATTTCTGAAAAGAAACAATGATTTCTAGTTCCGATTTATTCCGCACAACGCCTTAAAAGCATTCCCACTTGCCAACGTCAAAATCCTCGATCTGATGGATTAGAAAGAACCGGAAATCTCAAGTTGAATGGAAAAATAAACTTTTACACTTCGTCTGCTTCAAATACCGATTGATTCGGAAGAAAAAAGACAATTCACCTTGGGACTCAAACTTGGGGTGGAGAGGGCTAAAGAAAAGAAAAATTCAGTTTTTCGGATCTGTTACTTTATATATACATATATAATACATACGAGGGCAAAGTTTTGTAAAATTGCTGTTCGTATAACTGTAGTTGATGGTGAAAAAAAAGGCTTTCACTCTAGTTTTACAAAAATAACAGCTATTTATATTCGTACGGATGCGTTAGAATGGGCGATTCTAAGATTGCGAAAACGCAACCGAGGTATGCGAAAGAAAAGAAGTAGGAAGATGGGATTGAAAAGAAAAGCTAGGCCTTAGAATATTGTAGGCGAGAAAGATTATTTTGAGAACGGGTGATTTTTGACACTTGAGGCGTTGCTGCATGTTCGTACATTGCACTTTAAAGTCGATGTAATCGATCATTAATTGAGTAATTAATAATCGTGGATTAATTGGGTGTTTTTGTTATTTTTTCGTTTGGAAACTCGAGGAGGAAAAATAATGTTTTACGAGTGAGGTCATACGTGAAGAACGGGTGTATCGGAAAGGGAATGGACTCGATTGAAGCGACGATTTCTCAACGCTTTTATGGACTCGGTGAGATTCTCTCGTTTGCTAAAAAACTCGGTAATTGCCGGACCCGTGAGAGCAGATGCTAAAAATTGTTCGACGTTGATCGACCAATCTGGATCCGTCGATGGAGCGGTTGTCGAAGTCGACGGATTCCCGTTACGGTCCGGTGACTGAAAACAAAACGATATCATCAGGATGTTCGCGTTAAATATCGTCTGAATTTTTGCATTCATTCGGAATCCATGTGACATTTTAAAAAAAACACGTACCGCTTCAAAATCCGGGGATTTTGGAGACTGACTCGATTCTCCACCACCAACGAGCAATAAACTGTCTTCGGATTCTTCGCGATCAACGTAGAATCGTTTTCCAACGTCTCCCAATTGCAGCAACAATGTGCCTGGAAAACCAACATCGAATCTCGTAAAATTCAATTTCTGCAAAACTTTCTAAAATGCAAAATAAGTTTTGGAAAATTTTTCAACTAATTCTGTTCGGATTTTTCATGAATCTATGCGAAAAATCGAGACTCTGACCTATCGTCGCAATGCTGTGATAAACTTCTTGGTCTTCCGGTTGTGCGGGAAACATATCGTACAGAGTTTTCCAAAGAGCAATAAAATGTCGTTGCGACATTTTCGGTACGGTTTTCAAATCGAGTGGGCTGTCTTTGGATTCGAGCATCGAGCGAAGACTGCCCATACTTTGGATTTCCCATGACTGATCAGTCGTTTCATCAGTAACTTCAACGCCTGGCTGGCTATTGAGACTGGTCGATCGCGACACAGATCGATAATTTGTTGAATCGTCGGCGAAATTTGCCATCGACAAATCTAGCGAGGCAACACTTTGTTCCATCGTGTCGAAGAAGTCTGTTGCTTCTGCAGCTACTTCTGCTCCGTCAGCTATTAATTATTCAAAATTTACCAAAGTCGTAAACGATTGTTCAAAACTGATCGGCAATGTTGGCGAGTTTCGTATAAAAAATAAATTCATTTTCCAGTCTCTCACGCGAAGTTCCCATTGTTAAGATTTTCGTTTGTCAAATTTTGCAGGAAATTGAAATTATTATGTGATTTTTGAAAAAATTTAATCCATACGAAGGATCGGACCGTTGACGGTGAATAAGAACGATGAAATTTCAAGTTTTTCATACCGGAATGCGTGGGCGAATCAAAATCCACCGGTGTCAGTAACGGAGGTAGATGCAACGTGTACAAAAGTTTAAGACGTTGCGTTAAATCCGCAGTGGCAGTCATGCCTATCGCTTGCACCAATTCTCGAAAGTTCAGCAGTCCGTCGCGGTTGCGATCCATGAGCTAGAATTTGCGAAAGAATAATTAAATGTTGAAAATGGGGGTTGGGAAAAATATTGATATCCGAGGATGAAATTTACCCGGAACAATCGAGCTGCCAGGGATTCGGCTTGTGTGCATTTTCCCCAAGGCGACAAGCCACCGAATAAAATTCTAAACAATTCGAAATCGATTTTGTACGCCTCGTAGGGCGGCTGAGTCGGATCGTAACGTTCGGAATCAGATCGTCGTTGGCTCATTAACTCTTCTCTTACAAGGCTCAATAATTCCTGTAATCGTAAGTTTCAAATTTTCGTTAAAATCGTATTTTGACAATCCCGAAAATTGTTCTTTTACTGTCAAACGAAATTTCCGGTGTCAATAACACATTTTCACAGTTTCCAATATTTACCTGCAACTCTTCGATGTTCATATATTTATCGACAATGACACTTCGCAAAACATTCTTCTCGATTCCGTCTTCCAGTGTTTGTACGACTCTCAGCCGATGCTTCAATCTCAATCTTTCTATCCTGCCGATGGTCAGACTCCCGTATCTGGAGTAAGCTTCGTATATCAAAGTTTGAACAGAAATACTCTGTAAATGAAAATAGCGATAGATCGTGATTAAGAAGTAATTCGAAGGCACTATTTGACTTGTGGAAAAAAAATGTCAACTTCTTGCACGACGAACCCTTTTGTTTGTCGTTTGAACGGCTCGAGAAATTGTATTTTTTTTTCAACGATATTAACCCTCCGTAGACACACATGGGTCTGGGCTGTCGAGCCCATTCAGCGAATGGCGTGAATTTCTCATTTTTCGTATCGATTTCCATTAAATAACAATAATGACAAAAAAAATTTATACATCGTTCAGTGCAGACTCTCTTTCCATTGGTCCAGAACTACTTTCCTGAATTTTTTCAAACAAGTTTTTTTTTTTTAAACAAGTCCTGGTACAGTAAAACAACCGTAGGACACTCCAGACCCATGTGTGTCTAGGGAAGGTGCGCTTGGTGCGTCTACGGAGGGTTAATAGAGAAATTCAATAATTTGAATAAAATTGAAAAATTGAGAGTAAATAAATACGAGGTACGAGGTTTCGTCTTTGCATACTGAAGAGTAAAAAAAAAAATACCCTCGGAGGTACAGCTGTGTCGAGGGGTCTTGGCAAGATGGTTCCCTCGTCGTTAAAAACGCCGCCGAGGTAATCGGTCAACAGCTGCATAGCTTCACCGTCATCGCGACAATTTAAAAGTTTTTCTTGATTCCAATCGAGAACCGTCAAAGCAATCTAAATGGAAAAAATGACGAGGAAACGTCGCATTAATTCTCGTCGTGACTCACATATTTCATGAAGAAAATGTTGAAGAAAAACGAACTTGAAAAATGACTTTGGCACCGTCATAGAAAAAACAGTCCATGATGTTGACAGCGCTTCCGGTTGGCATGACGCTGAGGAAAATTGTTAGAAACCAAGATAACGAAATGACTCTTATGACTCCGAGTTCGCCTAATTTCGCGTGCAAACTCGGCAGATGTTCAGCAGCCAATTCCTCGAGAAGGCCTTGATCCACGAGAGCTCCGACCACTCGACGGTCGTAATAATCCGGCAGCAGGGACTCGCAAACGTTGCACAGTTGCCAAAATGCCGATTCCTCCGAACAATAAATCAGGAGGACCGAAGCAACGATATTCATCGCTTGGCAGTAACCTGATCGACAAACGAATGATTTTTAAAAAATCCTCGGATGGAATTCGAATTTAAATTTTCGAGAGTTTCGTGGCAATGACTTTGCAATTTTTTAACATTCATTCTGATTGTCTTTTTTTTTGACATTATTCACGGAGTAGAACTTTCGAAATCTTAAGAAATTTGTATGATTGATTTGAATATTCAGNATTGATTCGAATATTCAGTTCCTACCGATTTGAGGATTCCGCAGCGCGTAAGCGGACAAAACTCGCCTAAGAGCACTGATTCCAGTGTCTGATTGAAAAGCCGGATGTTCTGGTAGGGAACGATGCAAATCTCGCTCGATTTCTTCGTTCGCTTGGCAAGATTTTCCCAGGGCTTGATCGACCAGTGATTTGTACAGACCAGGGTTCATTGCCATTTCATTGAGTGCACCTGCGAGAGAGAAAAATGAAAAATGTTAGCCAGGCAAAAGAAATGTTATTGCAAAAATTGGACAAAATAAAGCCTCACAAATATTTCGATAAAGTTTGTTTTTCTGGGGATAAAATGAATGCTACCGGAAAAGGTGAGCCAGACTTCACCGCGCAGGGTCTGCGGTACACCCTGAATCACCAGTTTCGCAGTTTCCGTTGTTCTGTAAATAGTTATTCCTCGTCCATACTCAGCAAAATGTAGTTCCCACTGTTTTTCTTTAGCTTCTTGTTTTATAGTTGCCTCGGAGCTGAGAGGAGCTTTGAAAAGCGACATCAAAGCTGGTTGCGGTGCCCAGACCGATTGATCTTTCCCGAGGTCGCCATCGGAACTTTGTTTTCCCATCGAGCCATGTCGGGCTTCACTGATTGATGGGCCACTTGAAAGATTATCGAAAAAATAACCATTTCACTTGCAATCTTTGGATTTTTATTTCATTATTCATTCATGCACAAAAAAAGTCTTTCCATGCGCTGCAAAACGTAAGAAAACACTCTCTTTACTCACAGTTGGGCGACTTTTGCTTTAGCGAGAAGTTCAGAAATTTTCTGCACCACAAAATCCCGGTCTTGGATCTGATTCCGAAATAAAAATGCAAATAAATTGTTATCAATCATTTTCGGTTGAAATGATTATCAAACCTAGAACGGTAACCCGGCGTCAAAAACGACTCCGGACGACTCTTTTATCGTTTTACCGCCTTTTTTACCAATTCCTTGACTCCAATCAAAATTACCCAAGGCTCACGTGATTCTGCATTAAAAAACGAAAAAATCGAGCCCCAGTTGAACCCTTTTCGTCAAATTTTACCCAACATATGAATTTTTCTAGATTCGGACCATTTATGGCCCCGAGTCACCGGAATAGGTAAAAAAAAAATAAATAAGGTTACACCGTAAACAGCATTTTATTGGAAAAGATGAATAATTTGTTCAATACGTTCAACTAAACGTTTTTTTTTGGATAATCCCAAAAATTGTGTCATCGCAGCAAGAAATATTCTAGAAAGTCTCTTCGGAAGCAAATTTTTGTCGTTTGAATCGTAAATTTTGTTGACAATACCATTAGAAACAAAATATATCGCCAAAATAACGAAAATTTTGAAATTATCGAAATATATTTAGTTCACCGTGTTCAACAAAATATCGACGATTTTTAACAAAATTTCATTTCCAGTGTACCGTTCTAGGGTCAATGATCCACATTACCATCATTCACGTGGTTGCTTTCTCGCTATGACCAACATGATCGTATTTGTCGGGAAAATATGATAAGCTAAGACTATAATAACAATCGTGAATGATGGTTTAATGAGTTATTATAAATATTTATCAAGATTACCATTGATCTACACAATATCTGGACACAGCGCTGTTATTTTTATTTTCCAAATTGCGTTAATAATTACCCTCAACGAATTACCTGAGCAAAGAGGAACGAAGACCGTGCAGTAGTGATGAGGATCGACTTATCAGTAACGGCGTTCGAGGATTGGTTTACGACAGTTTCGGCAACCTTCACCTCTCGGAGAGGAATCACCAAGCTCACCATTTGTCTGACCTTCAATGATTTCGATACAACGTAAACGTAAGTCAAGGCAATCAATGATTTGTTGATTGGTAATTGATGTAAATAATTGAAGACTCACTCGACTTTCAAAACACAAATAGTTTTGAGACAGAAATATTTTTCCCCAAACGTGGCGTTTGTTGTACGGAGTCCAAAGCGTCGCGTCTATACTGCCATCCAATTTTTCCGCAGCTGGAAGTCTGAATTGTATTCTGTACGCTTCGGAATGAGCTCTCGCGTCCAAATCGCGTTTGAGGAAGGACGGTTTTTTCGGTACATTTTTGCTGAAATATTCATCGAATTATTAAAGATGAAAAAAAATTTCAAAAACAGCGGACAAAATAATTTTGATGACTTTTTTTTTGTTTTTTTTTTTTTTAGGGTTTTTCGATTCAACGTCTGGACGTTTTGGAGTTCTCATAAAACTCGGGCAACTTGCCTTAATTTGCTCAGAAGTTCTCGGTCTTCGTTGAATCCACTTTTTTCATCGATGAGGCTGTAAGATTCATATTTTTGTGTTTTATTTAAATTGCTCCTCGGAACGAAAAAGATAATGGAGGTAAATCAGGGTCAGGATTAATTACATAGCAATCACCGTTTCATAGCGATATTCGTGAGTTGCTCCATCAACGCGTACGTCTCGGATTTGTGCAGGAACATGGAGAAGTGATGCTTCAGAAAAAAACTTACTGTTACTAATAGTTTCAAGAAAAAAGGTACCAGTTGGTGAAAATGTATTTTCAGTGACCACCGAATTTCATCACATGTTTAGAGTTAAAATCACGTACTTGCTTATTGTCTCGTGTCATGACGCGAATACTGTCCGGAAATAAAATGGAATTTGTTTTATCGAGTTCGACGATGTCGGCCCATCGCACCACTAATCTTGTCTCCCTCGCCAAAATGTAAGCGTAGAAACACATGTGGCTGACTGACAAATAGAGCCACCCTTGTCTCGGCAAGCGAGACTTCCAATAACTGTGAAAAAAAAAATGTTTGAGTCCTCGAGGCAAAACGGCAAAAACGATGTGAAGAAATTTCATCGAAATCCTTACGAAATATTATTGAAATTCATTGAAATATTACCTGCAGGAATAATAGTTGACGAGTTTATCTTCGTTAGGCAGATTGAATAATTGATGAAATTTGAAGGACACCGTCTTGAAAGATTGCGGATCTTCCTCTGAACAGAAACGAGATGAAAAATTTATTTCCCATTAAGATTACAAAAAAAATTATCTCAAACTTTGTTCCTGCGTTGAAATTTGGAATATTGAATTACAAAAAAATTATCACTTTTGAAAACATTTGAAAATCAATGGAAATGATGGAAAATTCATTACCCTCCGCGAATTGAGAATCCGGAACATTATTAGCGATGATAGATTGAATTTTGCAGCAGACAAATTCTGTTATTTCTTCTTCGCTGTCGAAGGATTTCAAAGTGTCGATTAAGTTTGTATGCAGCCATTCCCAGTTGTTCAAAATTTCCTCGTGTGTCAAGGAGCACGCAACGGCTGAAGAGAAAAAACATTTACTGCCAATTTGCAAAGAAATAACGGAAAACATGGATTTCTCTGAGAACTCTTACCCCAGTAAACTTCGGAGGTTGGCGTCTGGTGTAAAATTCTAAAAGGCGGTGGTTTTGTGTCAAAGACGCTGTCGAGCGTTCCTACCAATATAGAACCCAACCCTCCCGTCTTGCCATGACCTTTGCGTCTTTGTAAAACAAAATACACAGTCGCTTGTTCTGTGACCCTGTGGCATAAAAAACATCAAAAAGGTAAGGAAGCGACAAGGAAATGACACTGAAGATTATTTCACAGCAAAATGGAAAGTTGTTTGTTTCCTCGTAAAATATTTCCACGTTTTATCGTGATGCGAAATAATGTAAATCGAGGAAAAAACAAATGTTCAGTTATTCCGAATTGCGTGACATTCGTTGGATTCCGAAAAATGGAAAAGATTGGCAATTTTCATTGGGAAAAAAAAAATCACAAAGAATAACTGACATTCCATCAGCTGATTGATGTATTGACAGCTCTCACCGTCTCTCTCCACAGACGCACAATAACAATCGTATCGAAATAGTAATATAATGACATTTGTAAAATGAGTATTATCAGGCTATTGACTGTCATTTATAATTTATTTACCAAAAAGCATTGGCCAACAGAACTTCTTGTGGCTTTATCCACATAATCGTATCTCTCCGTGGTTAATCCGGCACATATGGGCACTTGACGCGAGACGACAGCCCTCTCGTACTATTTACTAGACCGTAACGAGTTTTGCAAATACAGTCGCAATTGAATTCGATGTTTGTAAAGACTTATTCCGCGATTTAATCCCTCCGATCGTGACAAACGAGACGATTTCTTGAATGGGAGGCGAGCGATTCTTTATCGGTGGAACGTCTCGCGTCAGATTAGAAATATAGTACATCCGTGTATACACTGTATACATGTAAATAAAACACATATAAACGGTACACTCGCAGCGCCGCCGCAGTCCGAGAATGTGTATTGGTATGCGTTGATAATATTTAGAATTTCGAAGATTACCCACAATTCCTCTGG
Source organism: Hyposoter didymator (assembly GCA_037952995.1). Classification (NCBI taxonomy): domain Eukaryota; kingdom Metazoa; phylum Arthropoda; class Insecta; order Hymenoptera; family Ichneumonidae; genus Hyposoter; species Hyposoter didymator. The sequence goes on from JBAJMU010000003.1 coordinate 911,870, forward strand.
ATAAGTTCATATGATTATTTTAACAAAGCTTCTCATCATACTGGAGTATTTCTCCTTTTTATTTCATTGTTGTCTTAAGTTTGCATGCCTTGGAAAAGCAATTACAATCGTTCGCCATTGCGGTGAAATTTTTTTCATTCTCCCAAAAGCGAGCCAAGAATCGCCCTCGGACTCGTGCGGCTCGAAGAACGTGCCGTGCAACTGCAACACGATCCAGCCTCGAGGGAAAGAGATACAAAGAGAAAGGGAGGGGAGGGGGAAACATTGTACAGAACCATATCCACAACATTTATCATGTGTTGGGTAATAAAACGAGTTTATAATCGATGAATCTTTAACAGGCTGGAAAAACTCGTGTCACGAGACATAGCCATGGGAATAATCATGCATACGCATAAGTCATTATGGAAGTTACGACATGAATTATATAAATAAAACAAAAGCCATCTCTAAGATAATCTTTTCAAAACAGAAGAAAACGCCAATCATCGAAATAATCAAAACTTTCTGTGAACGTTGCTGCGCACTGATTTTTCCTAGACCACAATCTCCCAGATTTTCTAGATATTATAATATTCAAAATCGCTCGAAAGCTCCTCGTAGTCCGGCAAAATCCATATTTTCCATGAACAAAATTCACGCTCAAAAAATGATATTCGAGTCGTAAATAAATCAACGACCGGACAGTCTCTCAGGGTGCCATCTAGCGTATTCGCGAGGAGATACTCGTTCCCGAATTCCTGTCGAAATTTTCGCGTGTACGTTGTACATCTCAACACACGCTGTAAAACGAAAATTCCCGCCATTTCGCTTCGAGACTCAAAAACACGAGCAACGTTCAATGTTTAGACGAAAGTTGAGTGTTGGAGCAATTAATACGAATAAAAGTTTAGGCGACGTTTGTTGCGTTGGGCTCGAACGAAAATTCGCAAAGTTTGCAAGAAGGTGGATTAAAAAAAAACATCAAACTCGTCTGAGAGATTCAAGTAATGCTTTTATTCAAATATAAGGATTAATCTGTACCAGACAGAACTAAAATTACGCTTGGATTTGGTGTATGTATGTTCTACTACAGGGGTTCACATATCGGGCTATTGTAATAATAATAATAACAATAATAATAATAATAATAATAATAATTCATAATTATACATATATATAAATGTGTGTTTATACATATATGTATAGTTTGAAATAGTAGGAGAATAATAAGGGTGGATCAGCCAGCCCCACTGCATCTGTTATAGTGGATTCTTCGCCGTTGCGCCCAGAATAGTGCAAATTTTTCAAAAAATCTCCAACCGCTTCATTTTTTCGTCTCAATGATGGAGCACGAAGCGTTGGAGAAAGAAAATAAATTTGAAAATCAGCGTTCCTCGTACACGATATACATTAACAATAGTGTATTTTCTTTCGTTTTGTTCTAAAATTTGCAATTTCCATGTATTCAAAAAGGAATATACATATATATAAAAAAATCTCGTGGCCCATGTTTTTTTTTCCATTTGTACAACGAATGAAGTTTAATATTCATTCGAAATTTATCAAATCCCTACTATGTGACCGTGTAGTACGAGCACACCCATAGATACACGCACGCACACACACACACACACAGGCTCACACGCACCCACACATACAAGAGAGAAGCTAAAATATAATTGAAATCGATATCTAATTTGAAATTCGTCTATTTACACTTTTTACAATGGACTTTTTCACCGTAATGTACAAATTATACATTTAGCATAGATCTGCGAGGAATGCCCTTCCCAAAAAAATATATATTTTTTTTTTATGTTAAAATAATAATAGTGGAGGAAATAAAAATAATATTTAATGAAATTTTCGTACGTGTGTGGGTGTGTGCGATTTGTGGATTCTCGCTTCTCTTTGGACAGCGATCGTACACAAATGAATCTTTCTTCCTATCGTTACGTTTTCTTCTCTTCATATTCGCAGCATACAGGCAAATTTAGTTTGTTTGTTTTATTCATCTGGTAGCTTCTTAAACGCTAGGCTTATGTGAAAATCTAAAAAATCATTCGTTTCTTTACAATAAATAAGCGGGGAAGGGAGGGTCGTTTTTCTTCGTTTTTTTTTTCATCACTATTCACTACTGTTATTAATCTCTATATCACGGATTTACTGGTTCTGCACTGGTAAACAGTTTGTTTTTCTTTTCTTTTTAATGCCTTCGGTCCACAAATACAAAATAATTCAAAAATTTATAATTTTTCAATGAATTCTCACGAAAGAGGAAACAAGGATACGAAAATCACTCCGTGTCTGAAATTTTAATCTTTCATCTAATGAAAAGAAAATCAAAATGACGCTTGCTAAAATTTTGAAATAAAAAAAATGTTTTTGTATTTGTGTGGAACGACGCAACGCTGGAGAGTCGAGTGTTCGATGAAGAATCGTTAGAATATAGAACTGCGAAATTTCAATCGATCTCAGAGAATTCGTCGTTTGACCGTATACCAAACAAAACTTTTCTTTTCAATATAAACATTTATTTTTCAAATAATTTTCATAATGTTTAAAATAATGAAATTAATTAAAATCCTTTTTTTTAATCCCTCGCACGACATTCTTGTCCGTTTTGCTGCGACGAGATTTATATCCAAATGTTTCAACTGGCTTTGCCAAGTTTTTTTCATCGAGGAAAAATAATTGTTGAGAAATAAAAATTGAGGAAAGATAAACCGGCATGACTGAACGATCGATCCTTCGAGTAGTCTAAAAAATCGCAATTCCGTGAGTATGTCGCGGAAATGTACATCGAATGAAACGTACATGTATAACAATCCACGTAATATAATACTATGTTACACAGCGTATAGTACACAGGGTTATTGAACCAAAAGAGAAGATTCAAACGAAGGGAAAGTGACCAATTCGCATCGAATTAAGTCTTTTTTTTTTGTTTGTTTTTTGTTCCAAGTAGTTTGTACATATTTATATATATATGAATGTTGTTGACAAAGATATATATATACATATGTGGATAGAGAATATGTACACTGGTGACTGAAATATGAGAAAAGGCGACGACACTCGTTCGGACAAAATAACGAACGAAGATCGTGTTGAAAATTCGTAATGACTGAAAATCTGTTAATAAATTCGCTAATACGATGATTGGCAAACGTAGCCTCTCTATGAAAGAAACAAAAACAACGAAAAGTGCGAGCCTCGTCATAAAAGTGTGCAATAATTTAAAAATTTAGTATTTACAAGGGAGGAAAACAAAAAAAAAGAAATGGAGTAGAGAAATAAGGTACAAATCAATGCTCAGTAACGCGGCGACGTTTTTTCGTCGAGTCTGTCTCTCTGATTTAGTTTCATTTCTTAAAAAGTCATTTCAATCGATTTTTCAGGTTATTCGTCTCTCTCTCTCCCTCTCTCTCTCTCTCTGTCTCTCGTTATATATATATTTATATATATTTGTGTGTCTATATATTTCGGGTTCGAATTAGCTTCAGTAGATATCGCTTTTGGGATCCCTCTCCCGGAAGAATCCTTTTTCAGTCTTGCATTCCCTGATCGTAACGGTTTTAAGATTGACCGTGACGTCCGTGATGAATACCTGATCGGCGACGGGATTACGTGCAAGCCAATAATCAGTACCGGGGCTAGTGATCGGTGCGTAAATGTCAGTCCTCGTAATATCGTTCTTATTGTTTTTCATAATGAGGTTGTTGTCGTTGCGATTGTTACGTTCGTTAACGTCATCGTCGTTATCGACTTCGTTTTCTCGCCGATTTTCATCTTGCTCGGGTTCGTTTCTTTCGTCGCCTTTGTTGTTGTTGTTGTTGTTGCTCGCGGTGGTGCCGGCGCTACTACTACTGTTGCTTCGATGTTTACCCATCGTCGTTTTACACATTGTGACATCATTGCCCTCGGGAATAATGGAATTGTGATGGCCATTAGGAATCGATCCTAACCTGTTGTTGTTTGTGTACGAATCGCTGGGACTTGTCGACTTTAAGCTGTTGTTACTCGGATCCTGTTTCGTCACGTGTAACAATCCACCGTTTGACGTTTTATTCATTTTGCTTTGCTCCAGCGGTCGCTTTTTCCCCGTTGCTGCTGCTGCTGCTGCTATTGCCGTTGCTGTTGCAGTTGTTGTTGTTGTTGTCGCTGCTGTCGTCGTTGTCGTCGTCGCTGTTGTCATTGCCGTCGTTGTTTGTTGTCCCGCCGACGCTATCGGCATGTGATCGATCGACGATCCCGTGCCCGACGTCGCCACTGTCAAAGGCGATACCGGACCCGCGACTCCAACACCTGCGAGCGCCGGTACGCGCGGCAACGACGGTACTGGTCCACGTGGCACGTCCGCTTCCGGCCTCTTCTTATCCTGCTGCGCCGGCGCTGGCGTTGTTGGCACTGCCGGAGATGGCTCCTCCGGCGTTGATTTTACGCTCGATGACGACGAGGGCCTTCTTCCGTTTACCTTCTAAAATCAATAGTATCCTCGGTTTACGCTTTTATCATTTGCTTCACTTTTATGCCAATCATTTAGAATCTGTGTCGAATTTCCTATGAGAATGTCCAAACAGATCCTCCACGGCTCATTCGACTTTTTTATCATCAAAATCAACAACGGAGCTTCAAAAAAAAACTTGAATCGTAAGATTGTCCGTTAAAACCACAATATTGATCTATCGCGACTGAGAAAAAACATGTCAACTCCAAGAATCTCCGTTTTAACCCTCCGTCGACCGTGTGGGTCTTTTTCTAAGCAAACGACAACTTTTTTGTGAAAATCTTGTTTTTTGAAAAGTTTCTTGAAGAAAAAAACACATGCGGCGACTGTAACAACTAGGGAAACTTGAAGTAGAATGATTGGAGATTATTTGAGATTTGTTTCAGATTTTTTCCTCTAAAAATACGCGAGATATCAGTGGCAGGACGACAAGGACTCGTATGATCAGTGGGAAGTTAATATGGCTGAAAAATAATAGAAATTGAAATTGATCGTAAACTCCGAAGGTATTTTCAGTGAATGCGTCAAGTTAAAAGGAACCAGCCACGACTGTCCCATTCGAAAGTAAACATACCGGACAATTCGACAGTTAATTATAATTTTTGCGGAGCGATGAATTTGATAATTTTCAAATAACAGACGTAGAGCAATTTTCTATCGACAGTGAGAAAGATCTGAGAATGGAACTTACGTTGAGGTAAGGCGGTGAAACGGCCGAAGGGTTTGTTCCTTTGATGGGAAGCAATCGAGGTATTTTATTGGGCGGTGGACTTCCGCTGGCGCTGCTGGGGCTACTGGTCGTTATGGTGACACCGATTTTGCCAGATTCTTTACTAAGGACTTCGGCTTTTCTTTTGGTTCCTGCTGGCTCCGGTCTTGGTAGAAGTGGGATATCGACGCTACTGTTCGAACACTCGGAATCGATGCTGAAAGCCGAAGCAGACAGTTCCGGGGGCGTTGGAGACTCGTGACCATCCAAGGAACTTGCAACCGTGTCCTCGTCCGGGACAACTGGGTTCAGTCGCGGTGCAACCGTACTTCCGGTCGTTGATTCGTCCTGACTGTCCTCACCGACCCTCTCATCACCACCAGGTTCTTCCTTCACGACCAAATTCGCCAAAACCTGCTCCTGAATTAAATCATTCAGACAATATTAATTCATGAGATAAAAACAAACATAGTCGATACTTTATTCCTTTCGAACTAGGAACAAAAATTTTCCTTCATTTTTCGTTTCGTACGCAGAGACACAAAGATTGTTGCTTTTCAAATGACTCTTTACAAATGAATATTTGTTCGAGTGTTGCAAAAAGTTTATCGAATAGTCTCTTTTTGGCTGAATACGAATAAACAACGTGTCGATTATCATAATGATTGGCCAAATTCAAAAATTCATGGAATAATCAATGGTAATTTCGGGTCCAAATTATCGTTAGTGAAAGAAGCAAAGACTGAATATTTTCGAAATTCCTTTCATAGAACGAATCTATTCCGTAGAACATCGAGCAGAGTTTAGATTTTTTCTTTATTCCTATTCAGTTCTAACAGAACGTCAAACGTATCCGTATGTTGCTTTTAAATGTGTCGAAGCTCTTGGCTCTTTAGAAATGAGCATTCACTCGAGCATTGCAGGAAAATTTACAAATATTGAAAAATGTCTCTTTTTGGCTGGAAAGAAGTAATGAAATTGAAAATTTTTGAAATTCCTTTCATAGAACGAATCTATTCCGTAAAACATCGAGCAGAATTCAGACGATTTTTTCTTTATGCCCATTCCGTTCTAACAGAACGTCTAACGAATCCGTGTGTTGCTTTTAAATGTGTCGAAGGGCTTGGCTCTTTAGAAATGAGTATTTACTCGAGTATTGCAGGAAAATTTACAAATATTAAAAAATGTCTCTTTCTGGCTGGAATATGTAAAGATTGAGAATTTTCGAAATTCCTTTCATAAAACGAATCCATTCCGTAGAACATCGAGCACAGGTCATACGATTATTTTTGTTTTTTTCAATGCTTCATTTGAACAAAACGTCAAACGTGTCTCTGTTGCTTTTTACTCGAGCACAGCAAAATTTTATCGATATTGAGAAATGTTTCTTTTTGGCTAAATACGAATAAACAACGAATCTCATAATAATTGAGCAAATTCAAAAGTCTATGCAATAATCCATACGGTTGGAACAAACTTTCCAATAAATCATCAGTGAACCGAGGAAAATGACTGAATATTTTTGTAATTCTTCATTTCTCATGCATTTGTTATTTAGATGCATAAAAAAATGCAGTTCTTACACTGTATCTCGTGTCCCGTCGCCTCGGCCTCCTTGTGGTGACGTCGTTTCCCTTCTGGCTTTCTTCGTACAGTTCTATGAGCCTCATGTCCAGGATGTTTTCCTCCGGCTCCCATGTGTTGTGTCTTTAGAAACATAAGAAAAATTCAAATCAGAATCTACCCTCTATTTTCGCCAAGCGGCGATCTTTCTTTCCATGGCTCTTCTTGGTTCAATTGATTTTTGAAAAATATCGTCGGACAGCCCCAATTTATCAATTTCTCATTGACAGATACACAAATATTAGAGATTGTGGAAACAGACGATAGCGCAGCGTGAATGTCGACTCAAAATTGGAAATTTCAGTCGGGATTCACAACCTAACCTCAAAAAACTGTTTTTTTCAATCTAAAGACAAAAACGTGAAAAAAAATGATATTTTTCCATAAACTGACGTACAATGGACAAAGCCGATGAATAATATCAAACAATTCACCAATTCTGCACGGGAATTGAATGGAAACATCTTTGTGTTAATTACTCGAGCGCTTTGAGCCGATGGTCTCGCCAGAAAGTTTCTCAAATGTTGGACTATTTTGCGATTGTTACTGATTCAGCGATAACGTTTGATAATCGTAAAAACTGTAGTACGAAAATTAACGTACAAAAATAAAGAAAGTTTTTATTCCGGCGTTCACTTCCTGTTTGTCAGGATCTTGAGCTTCGAACGATGGAAGAGGATTAAAATTTAGAGAAAGGAGAACTTACTTTTTGCTCCAGCCCTTCCATTTTACGAAATACTCGATTTTCCCCTGGAAGAATAAAGAAAAAATGAAGTTGAATAGCGACATAATGGTCGGAATGATTGGAGGATTGAGGGTAAAAAAATGTAAATAGTTCTTACTCGTTTTTCACGTTTCTTTGTAATTCGCTCAGCGGCATAGACCCTGTCGCCGAGATCCATGATTGGTGAAGTCGCTGTGTCTCTCAGGTTCGTAGTGTTGACGTTTTTTTCGTAAAAACCCGTTGACACGCCACCCCCACTCGCGATTTTCCGTATCCAACAGGTGGATCATAAAAATAGTCTCGTCAAACACGCGGAACAACCAAGTGAAAAAAAATCCGACGAAAACAGGAAAGTTGGTTTATTATCATTGATTGTTTGTCAGCGGAACGAGTTATTTGTTTGGTCTAACGGTCACACGTGGATTTCGAGGAAGCCTGCGTTTTTTTCTCGTTTCAATGGTTGCACAACGTGTTTAGACGCGATCTCGTACGAAGAAAAGTTTTTCCGTTGGCCCCGAGGGTGAATCGGACGTCACTGGAAGAAAAGTGAAAAAAAAATAACGTCAAGATGAATTTTCGCCACTCTTGCGTCGTACGTACGAACTATTGTGGATGTTATTGTAATGGCCGAATTTAGGGGAGAATTGTCGAAAGATTTATAACGAGAGTGTACCAGGCACTTTTGTAGATATTTCCAAGCAACATAATTCGAGATATGTTAGCGAGGTTTGCTTCGTTCTTGTTTTTTCCTCGTCTACTTATTCCCGTTGTTTTCGTTTTCTCGAGAGCGTTGCGATTGGTCGCTTAGCGCCACCCCCTGGGGGCGCCAATGTGGTTGGAAGTGGGGAGTGGAGAAGGGGGAGTTAACCAAAAGTCGGAAAGAGGGAAAAAAGTGACACTAGTGGCAATGGACGACGGAAGGAAACAAAAAAAAACAATATTTAACTCGTGAGGAAATGGAGCACGGTTCGGTTATTTCGGTGAGAAAACGAACATGTTTTCCAGATGGCCGGGACCGGCGAGTAGAAAACTCGTATACGCACGTCCCATCGGGAGATAATTAAATACAGCGCGCACTGATGCGTGATTGTCGTACTTGGTGGCGTACACACACGTTCACGTATATTTGTATTTATTTATATTTTTATGTGTGTCGTAGATATATGTCACTCGAAGGTAAGAAAAATGCGCACGCGTGACTCGAATTAATGAAACAAAGTGTTACGACTAGCGTGTCGTTGCTTCACGAAAGGTCTATGTATTCATTAGTTGACCGTGAGTTTTTAACGACTGGAGAATAATATTTTTCACGGATTTTCTCGGCGTACGGTACCCGGTTAGTGCTGCCACTGTATTATAATCCGTACACTTTTCTCTCCCGGCAGCGAGAGACTCGCCCTCCAACTGACGCCCCTAGCGGCGCTTCGCTCAACTAGTCGTTCTCTCTCTCGCGGGCGCGCGCACACTCACAGACTCGAACATAGACACGCACGTACACGCTGGATCTATGCCGAGTCGCGTTCGGCGTGTGCTGTGACGTCAGCAGCAGCAGCAGCAGCCAAATTTCCCCCTCGCCGCGTAAACACCAAACATGGCCGGCGTTTGGTGTGAAGTACGAAAACACGCAAGCCTGCAGTGCTCGTACGAGGAGAAAATGAAATAAAAAGAAATAAAGTAAGAACTAGTAAATGTCTGCGTCAGTGAGCGAGCACTTTGTTGCGTAGACTCGTTAAAATCGCTGAGGAAAACAAAATTCTACGACTCCGGGCGATTTAACGGAAATAAAAAACAAACGCGCGCTTTCAATGGCAGAAGGGGAGAGAGACTCGTTTTTCTCTTTTTTTTTCTTTTCTTTTCTTCAATATGAATCTCCGCTCGCCAGTAGTGGTATTCGTGAAAATTGAGGAGCGACGCAAGTCGCACAGATTATTTAAAACAACAGTTCGTCTTGTTTTTTTTGCTCTCCCTCTTTTTCACGTGTATCCCGGGATATGGGCGACTAGCACATTCTCCGGATCACGACGTACTAGAAGAGATCGAGGTCTACCGTACTCCCCCTCGGCATACACGCGATTGGACTCGCCCGACTCGTTCGAGGTTGCGGGGCGCCGAAGTGAGCGTTGTAGCAGGCGCGCTGCTTGCTCTTCTATCCTGTCCTTCTCTCTCTCTCCCTCACTCGCTCATTTCTTTTCTCTCTCTCTCTCTCTCGTTCTCGCGCTCTTGGATGAGGCGAGGAGGATGAGGGGGCAGGAAAAAAGTGTGTACTATGTAAAAGACGGAGATAGCCGCGACTTTGGTGGTAGGTTCGTGAAGCGTACAGCGCGAAAGAGCAAAAGAGAGAGAGGGAAACGAAAGAATATTTCTCTGTTAGAAAAAAGGAGTAGTACGTGTCGGTTCTTTCTCTTGTGAAGAGAGAAAGAGAGCGAGCGAAGGAAACCCGCGACGAAACGTCGCGTGCTATATATTATACGAAATAGATGATACGGGAGCGAGGGGCGAGAGGAGAAGTGAAGCAGAGCGTTGGAAGGGGAAATGAGAGAAGCGATGGGACGGGGAAAGGGAGGAGTGGCGGAAGGCGGGGGGAAGAGAGCAGAGAAGCGCGACACGAGGCAAAAGTGCGAGGGCAGGGAGAGTACCCAATGGAGGTAGTAGCTTAAGAGGATCGAGAGAACGGTAGCCCTATCCTGCCGGACGAGCAAGGCCTCTCTCGTGCCTGCCACCCCACGAGAGAGAACAGAAACAGCGCGCGATGTTCGCAGCAGTTGCTCTTGTGTATATTATACTTCTTTCTATTTCTCACTCGCTCTACACAACCGTGTGTATTCGCGGCAATGTGTATGACCGAGCGAGCGTTCGCGCACCGGTGTGTGCGTGCGTCTGTGTGTGCTAAGAGCGCGAGAGCGGTTTTTGCTACGTTGCCAAGTTTTCGAATACTCACATAATGTCACGCACACAGGCACGAGGGTCTTAGCGGATTTTTCCGTGCGTGGTTTTGCGACAGGGGGGAGGGGAGGCGAGGGGGAGGTAGAACGGGGAATCGGGAGAAAATTTTGCATTTTCAACATCCTTTTTCTTGTCTGCTTCGCCGTACTTTCGTGTACACACACGTTCGTTCCTCCCGATCGATAACGTTTTTTTTTCCTTTTCAGGACCAAACGTTGTTATACGTTCACGCAAGAAACGACTCTGCTCCGTATCAATAAGTGCCTGTGTGAATGTGTGTGTGTGTGTGTGCGTATGTGTGTGCTTTCGTATATTTATATGTAGCTGTGTGTAGTTGCAGAAATGAGACGTGAGCGAGTGCAAAAATGCGATACACCAATACTATACTCACTGTATAATAGTAACTATATAGTAGCGGTGATGTAGAACCGGCAACACTGTAAAATCCTCCCGTGTGAGCCTTACGACGTTCCGTCACACGCGCTTCGCACACAGCCTCGATCCACGACCATGTACTTTTCTACTCTCCTCTCTCTCTCTCTCTCTCCTTCGCACTCCACTGTGGTGTTTTTCTCACTCTTTCTACCGTGGCACATACACAAACCCCACGTCATGTGATATTGTGATAAACACTGCACTGCGGGTTTGCTTCGTAATGAAAAAAAAGAAAAGAAAAAAAAAAGATTGGAGAAAAAATAAATTGAAAACAAATAAAACAGCAAAGTGACGGCACACCGGAGAAAAGCGAGTTTTTATAATTTCATAACCGTGGAATAATGGAAAATGATGGCAATAACAGAACAACTGTCGAAGCTATTCTGTGACACTGTTTTATAATCGATGTCGTTAGAAAATCGTCTTTTTATTCTCTCCCCCTTTTTTTTCTCTCTTTTTCGCGTTTTTTTTCTCCTCCGGCACAACGAATATGCCAAGTATGAAAACGCGTGCAACTTGGAGCAATCCCGAAACAAGAGTGTCCTCGGCGCATCGACGGTGCCAGAAGCGGTAGAGAGAGAGCGAGAGAAATGGTTGTGCTGTAGGGAGAGGGAGAGTAGACCAGCGAGTGAATGAGAGCGGGGAAAATCATCCCCGTTCTTTCTCACCCCTATTGGCATTAATACACAACCACCGTAATAAAACGAAAAAACCCCTCGATTTCGACAACGACCATTGGATCTCCTTCTAGGCTTCCCCCAGCAATTTGACCTTACCGAGAAATTACCGACCAATCAGAACATTGTTACGTCCCACCTTCGATACAACGAGTAGGCGGTTACTAACTTGCCTCTACGATTCCCTCTTTAGGCTCTCGCTCTCGTTCCACGAATATCCCACCAAAACCTCTCCACCGCAATCTCTCTCGCGCAAACACGTTCCGCTCCTAGTAGTTGTCTCTCTTTCTCGACAACGTTGCTTGGGGCTGTCGGCCTTTTTTTCTTCTCCCCCCCCCCNCTCCCCCCCCCTCTCCCTCGTACTCTCCTACCTCCCCTATCGGCGCTCTTCTCTTCATTCCAACGTTCGTTCCTTATCTTCCTGATCTCTTTTGCCAGCTCGAACTCTTCGCACTTCTTTTTATTTCTCAACTCCATACAGACTCAAACTTTGTCTCCGTACGGATTTTATCGGATCTTGCTGTTTTCTTGTCCAGCGGATGAAACACACGTTAACGAAGGTCACACACCGTTTTACCGGTTAAATGGTAACCCCACAATTTTCAACGTGAACGAGCCATTCTCTCATTCGACCGTCATTTCTGTTCAAAATTTGAAGACGAAAAAAAAACCCTCGGCAATAAACCACGACGAGAACTTGCCGCGTTTTTTCTTACAGCTAAAACATTCGTACGTTTTGATTATTCGTCAATCCTCGATCGAGAGAATCCTAATCAAAAAGCAGTTTTACCCGACAAGGTATATTTCGTTTTTATCGTTCAGCTGGGCCGAGAGCGACAGGTTCTCGACATCGCGAATTAAACTTGAAGAACACATATAGATAACTAAACATATTGGATGTTTCTATTTTTTCTCGCGCGTGGCGCTTGTCACGGTCGCGCGGCGTACGAAAAGTTTTGGGGAATCTAGCATAAGTGAGGTTAAATCACACGATTTCGGGGGATACACGCAACGTCTGGAGATAAATATAGATCTGGGAAATGAACTGCGTCGATGCTGACTTTGAAATAACAAAACTGCGGCGAATATCGTATCGAGATAACGAGAATGGCCTGCGAATGACACAAGATCTTATGGAGGAAGAGCTTGTGATTGTTGAAACGATTGTGTAACAATTGTCAAGTGTAGGACGATGTACTGTCGATGATGGGACATCGTCCAACACCATCTCTTGTCATTCCCCTGTATCCACGACCATCCGCATCCTTTTACTCGATACGATCCTAATTTTTGTCTGGTTATTCAGTCGGGAGGTTTATTAGTCACTGCGAAGATTACGTTATCGTGTTTTTGATAAAACTAGAAGTTTCCAGCAACGCTCAACACGTTCGTTAACATTTTGCATCGCAGCGCGACTTGCCACGCTTCTCGCACAATCGAACTCTTCACAATGGCGATTACGGATGCGAATTTGTTGACTTTCTTATTTATTTTTGAGGTTATAACGTTTTGCAGATTTTTTTTTCGATCTTTTGGGAAACAACCGATGTTGGTGTTGTTTTTTTCTCGAATGCAAACATCGGAAGTTATTTACAGTCGGTGCGTCGTCGCTGCGCCACGCGATACTGTAGCGTCATTTGCGTATCTGCTGCGACTTCCCGCCGTGATGACCGGAAACGTGGAATTAGTAGTTGTCAGTGACGCGTGATTCTTTGTGTAACTTCATGAGCGAATAACTGATTGCGAACTAAAGTAAATATCGCGACGATTCCGAAACAGTCGCTCGTGGAAGGAACGTGCATCGTTGATAAGTCGCGGACGAAAAAGAAACGAAACGTACAATTCGCGAAAACATCGAGCTAAACCATTGAATTTGTCGCTGTTTCGATTTTGCACAGAAATTTTAGTATTTGCTGTAAATAGTTTTTCATTGTGTCAACGAGTCGGATTTGTTGCTTCGCGCCCAGAGGAATGGACAACGGACAGTCACGCGGAGCTCTCAGCGTTTTCAAGGTCATTATCGGAACAATACTCACGACCCGGTCGCAGACGTTGTCATTGTTGTTTGTTGCAAAGTGAATTTACAAAAATACCGAACAAAGCACCCGAAACCACTCCCCAGCTATATTTCCACCTACAATCCGTGTGGCGACGTCTCATCCAAACGCAACCTCTGACGCGGGCGATCGAAAAGCATTTTATCGAAATTGNGCGGGCGATCGAAAGGCATTTTATCGAAATTGAATAACCTGTCGTCCGAATGTCCGAAAAAGTCTCGAATTCGTAACCAGCTGCGATCATTGAAAAACGAAATTAACAGAACCGCGAGCCTATCTTCGTCTTGCATTTCGATAAAACAATTTTTTTCATCTCGACCCCATAACAGCTCCTGCAGTACGCAAAAATGTCGCTAAAAAAATCGAATTCTTTGAGGTTATGGATCGCCCACTCCGATCCACCTCGAGACTTTGAAACAGAAATTTCCCGACACGTTTTGAACGATAGGGATGACAAGGCCCACGGGGAAATGACTAAAATGGAATTTTTCATTTCGAGCGGAGGAACGGCGTGGATTTCACTTTCGAAATGTTAATCGTACCCACTGATCTTTAGCCTCGCTGTGTTTTATCCTCCGGACAATTGACCAAAAAGTAATTGACGTTTTCCTCGGGAATGGTCGATATTTCGAGAGAAAAAAAAACAAAAACTTGCACCTCCTTCGCCGGCAATAAGATAAACGCACGTAACTTTTTTTTCTCTCGAAACATCAGCTCCTCGGCAAAAACTATGCAGCATAATTTGAACCGAGCGTACAACCGATGATTCGCTTCAAGATCGAAGAGAATAACAAGAGGCGCTGAAACTGCGCCCATTATTGCTCGATTTCCAATCGATCATCGGGACGAAAAGACGATTGCCGGCGTCCCGTTTTCGACACGAGAAGCCATGTTGGTTTTTTAGGCAGAGAGCAAAAGCCAAAGCCGCCATATTGCGATTCGTTCGCAACGGCCAAACATTGCGAGTCAACTGAAAAACGTAACGCGGAAAAATTCTCGAAAACGTTGATATATTTATTAAAATCGGACACGGACCGAAATTTCGTTTTCCCGCAAAAAAATTTAAAAAACCTCAGGCAGTACAGTTCGATTTTCTGCTCTCCCGAATCCTTCGCGACCCGCGAAATGCCAACGAATTCAGCCAAAGTCTTGCGTTGCTTAAAACCTTCATTTGACCTTGGTCCGTCCGAGAGCTCTCCTGGCGATCGCGTCACAGCTTAGCTGTCATTATATCGTCATTTCTAAACGAGAGCATACACCCAATTTATCCTCCGAATGGCATAACTCGTCGCGTACACATAGAAGAACCAGGTTTCCATAAATACACAGATGCAAAGTCAATATGTAGATACGACACTTGTACAACACGCGTAACGCTATAGCAGAGCCCTTCTCATACCAATCACCATGGCAACGAGAAAGCCCTTAATATTTGTATACATGGAATACACACATCGAAACGTTTTGAGTGGATGTCCCACCCCCTTGTCGTTTTCCTGTGAGGAGACACAGCCGCAGCTCCCTTTTCCCTCTCTCACCTCGCGCGCGCGAGCCTCGCTATACATATATATCGAGCCTCGCGGCAAGTCCAGAATTACGCCGCGCGCGGCGCCCGCTATCGATCGCCAGGCGCGTCCCGAATGCGACGCCGGTTCTTCGTGTGCAACCGCGTTTTCTCTCGCTATATACATCGCTATATACATATATATACACGGCGAAGGGGAATTTACAGATATATATGAGCGCGGACGCGACGAGTCTCGGGAATCCCGTCTCCTTCGCTTTCTTTCTTTCTCTCTTTCCTTTTTTATCCTTCGCTCGCTATTACGGACGCGGAATCGTGAACTGCCTCCCTCCTCCTCCTCCTCCTCACTCGCAAACCCAGTCACGCAACCCCCCAACCTCGATATTCCCCTATCCTCGCCACGGTCCCATCAACTTTTTACAGCGTAACAACATACAGGCAACCGCGCGTCACATATGACTCGCGCCACAGACACATCCATAGAGCGTCTGTTTCGAACCTCGCTGTCGTCTCTACATCGAAGATATGCAATTAAACGTTACTGCAGCTATGCACCCGTGATCCTTGGCTCTGGATTCACGAGCTCCATTTTTTCATCGAAAATCCCTCGATTTCTTTTCGCCCTCAAAATCCCTCGATCGCGCTTACGGAGTCGCGATGCGTGGACGCAGGATTTTCAAGATTCTTACGAAAATTTCGTCGTAACTGTTTTTTTTCTTGTTTACGGCCAAGATCTCCGGAGCGCATTCACTGGAAAGAACATTTCGTTGGAAAAGATCGATATTTCGTTGGACACGTTCGATTGAATGTTTTGTTTTAAAAAATCACAAAAATGTTGTCATTCCAGCAAGAAATATTCTGGAAAGTCTCTTCGAAAAGCATTTTTTGTCATCCCAATTGTAAATTTTGCTGACACTTCCGTTAGAAATAAAAAATATTGTCAAAATTATGGAAATTGTGAAAATATCGAAAAATATTTAATTTACCGGGTTCAACAAAATTTCGAAGTTTTTTGAGAAAATTTAATTTTCAGTGTTTAGATCGGGAAATCAGAAGCAGAAAACTGTGATTTACTCCTCGATGGATTTTTGCTTGAAAAAACCGAACCCGCGATCGCTCAGCCGTTGGATTCGTTTCTCCCCGGCAAAATGGCTCCTCCCGGGCTTTCCTTTTATCGTCTTCCAGCACCGAATCATTCGACGCGTCTTTTCAATCCATCGCGCCGTTCAACCTCACATTTTCTTCCTAAAAGCCAACAACTTTCTTTTATTTCGCAGCAGTTTTTCGTTATCCAACGAAAAAATCGGAAGCCCCCGATGGAGCTTGTGATCCGATCCTTTTCCTCGGGTGTAACGAGACGTTTTCCCCAATAACGTTCGCCATTATCCGTCGATGGCACTTCCGATCTCTCACCGAACAAATATCGACCGGAGTTCGAACTGTTGCTCTCGCGCGGTTCCGCGCGATTATTCGCGTAAATAAACGTCCATGCAAGTTCATCAACTTTTCCGCGACCCTCATGCTGCAAATCCCGAAGACCTAACGCTTTTCCCCGACGCACTCGAGCTGCAGGCTGCACAGCATCGAGATTACCAAATTCTTTCTACACACTGGAAATGAAATTTTATTAAAAATCGTCGATATTTTGTTGAACGCGGTGATCCAAATATATTTTGATAATTTCAAAATTTTCGTTATTTTGGCGATATATTTGGTTTTCGATGGAATTGTCAGCAAAATTCACGATTCGACCGACAAAAATTTGCTGCCGAAGAGACTTTCTAGAATATTTCTTGCTGCGATGACACAATTTTTGGGATTATTGAAAAAAAAACGTTTAGTCGAACGTATCGAACAAGAGATCGGTCTTTCCCAACAGAATTTTGTTTATAGTGTTAAGTTCTTCGGGACTGATCAAAATGCGTTCGAAAGGTCTGCCTCGTCTGAATAACGCATGCAAGGTTTTGGTATTTTTCGACAAGAATCAGAAGAGCTCCAATCCTTTCGGACTGTTGATTGGAAAAACGTCGGTTTCGTAGGCTGCGAGGAAATCGCTGGGACTTTATAGTCACTGGATCGAGATTATTGAGCTTGACTTTGCTAAATTCTATTTTTAAAAAACGTCCCCCCTCATCTCTATTTTCTCGATGTTAATTGTTGATTTTTTATCGTCGTGGAAAATAAATATTCCCAAAAATCACAATAAAAAACGGGGAGATTCGAGGCTCGGAATGTTTTTCGAAAAAAATTTACAAAATTTCGGAAACGATGTGGTTTTTTTACTTCGACCGTCTCAAGTCCGTTCCGTCAGGACGATGATTATTCGAAAAAATGGCATTTGCGTTCGAAACTTTTTCCAACTCTCCCAAATTTATTTATTTGTGTGATCGAACGATCGCGAGGAAAAATGGAGGAGGTTTTTTTTTCTATCGAACAAATTAACGAGTTTTAGTTTGTACTGAGAAATATCGTTGCATTTCCGGTTTCGCGAAAAAATTTAATTTTCGTATTAGCAACAAGTACCGCAGTGAACGTTGAGCGCGAAGAAAAATCTCTCATCGCGGGGCCAGCATCGTCTGAAGTGTTTCGTCGCACGCTGTGACGAGGTTCCATGTCTTCGGAATATATTTCCCTGACATCGCGAATCGACATCAAAAGCAGTTGTTTTCGCGAGATACTAATCCTGCGGATTGCATCGTTGCTGCGTTTTGTTCGCACGCTCAGATCCGATCAGACTTTCCGGCAAATTACGATGGCGTTCTTGCAATTGCTGATTTAGCTTGGTCCTGCCGTTTCCGCAGCTTCCGCGGGTCCATCGCGATTGCTGTCTCGATAATGCGACCTACACACTGGAAATGAAATTTTGTTAAAAATCGTTGATATTTTGTGGAACGCGGTGAAATAAATATTTTTTGATAATTTCAAAATTTTCGTTATTTTGGCAATGTATTTGGTTTCTAGTAGAATTGTCAGCAAAATTTACGATGGGAACGATAAAAATTTGCTTCCGAAGAGACTTTCTAGAATATTTCTTGCTGCGATGACACAATTTTTGGGATTATTAAAAAAAAAAAAACGTTTAGTCGAACGTACCAAACGAAAATCCATCTTTCCCAACAAAATTTTGTTTACAGTGTGAATTTGCAATTTCATCGGATTCGCTTTTTTGACGAGTTACGAGCGCCACTGCCTCTATTCTGTAATCAACTTCAGGCAACTTTACGTGTACGCAGCGAAAATATCTACGGGTGCTCGATTGAATTTGTATCTTTCATTACAGATGCAACTCGACCCCCATATATATTTACCGCCGTTCTTTTCGTACCGTTCGCTCTCCCTCAACATTTCTGACGCCGAAGCGGGCTCCTTAATCAGATGATGAACGAGTTCCGGTTTTTTTACGAGACGTGACCATAGGACCGCTCAAACGCAAGGAAACTCCCACCATTTGCTCACTATACAGTTCGAGAAGCCAAAATTTCCAAAGTCGACGGTCCTGGAAATGGAATTCCGTTGAAAAAGATCGAAATATTCCATTGTACACGATCGCCTAAGTTTTTACGAATAATTACGCAATTTTTGTAGTTGCATCGTTAACATTTGATTTCTCCGGAAACTATCAGCGGAATAATTGACAAAAACCAACTGCGACATTCTCGATTTTGTTCCGCCAGCAGAGTTTTGCTAATTCGCAAAAAAAAAAACGTCGTGTTTTTCTCAGCACCATTGGAAGGACCTTTGCACTGTCAAACAGTATAAAGTAGAAAATCTTTCGACACAGAAGTTCCCACATCGTTGAAACGCAACGAAAAATTTTATCGTTGTTCTAAATATTTTCAACTTTTCGAGCGATTCCAATTTTTCTCGTAGATTCAGAATTTTTTAGGAGAAAAACAATCATCCAATTATCGTTGTCGAGGCTGCGAATTTATTTTCGGGATTCAAAGAAGAAAAAACAGGATTTCGTTGCATCCTATTGATGGGAATTACAACGTGATTTTACGAAGTTACCATACGATTCGCAGGATCTTCGTGATCACGGAAAATACGAGTTTTCATATTCATAACAATAAAAAATGTTGCGAATCCTCGACGGAAAGCTCGTTGAGCAAAATCGTTACTGGAGGCATTCGGAAATATAAATAAAAATTGTTTATTGAATTTTTATTGATGAAAAAATTGTTATTTTTCGTGCAGGGTTCTCTACGAGCGTTTATCGCGTCGTGTTCGTATCGCCGTTCTGTGTTGAGAATTTTTCGCCCCTGTCATGAAACGCGATTTTCCAGATTTTGACAAGATTTCCCGACAAACGCCGCGAACGTTCTCGTTAACTCAGCGTCATCAGGATTCCCGTCATCGCATTAAAAGATTCAATTGTTACATTAAATGTCTGTAGAGAGTGCGGCACCATGGAATGCGATCATGAAAAACTTGAACTTTATTTGCTCATTTGCGTCCCGGTTTCGAGCTTACGATCGCGCTCGCATCTTTTTAACGGAGAATTCGTTTGCATATCGCATGCACTGGAAAAGATCGATATTTTGTTGTTCGACTAAACTTTTTTCGAACGATCACAAAAATTTTGTCATTGCAGTATGAAATATTCTAGAAAGTCTCTTCGAAAGGAAATTGTCGTCATTCCAATCGTAAATTTGGCTGACAGTTCCGTTAGAAATAAAAAATATTGTCAAAATTACGAAAATTTTAAAATTATCGAAAAATATTTAGTTTATCGTTTTGAACCGCGATTATCGAAGTTTTTTGACAAAATTCCATTTTTCGTTTGCATCTTAGCCGCATGAAAATCGCCTCGTAGCATGGCAAGAACTTTTGTTCAATTTTCGTTGGCAGGCGATCCGCAACATCGCGAACATGGTCGTTTCACATTTTTATCTCTTTTTCTAGTGGAAAAATGGTTGTTTGTCTTTTCTCGTAAAGCGATGCCCATGACTGATGGAGTCTCTTTGAATACGGGGTTTCGAGGTCGAGAATAACGTGGGAAATTTGTTAAAGTTCTTGATCGCAGAAGCTTCTGAATCTTCCGAGGGTTTTCAAAATTTTGATTGCTAGATTTTTGCCAAGGTCGAGTGGAACGTGCCAATGCGAGGTTTGAAACGTTTTTTTTTTCTAGATTTCTGGGAAATTCTGCACACCGAGATTCCATAGTCCGAATAAAATGTTTCCTAAAGAAATTGGTACGCCGGTGGTACGAGAAAAACAGCACGAAGCTTCCCTCTCTGCTGAATTTCGAACCAAGACCACCGCGAGTTCCTGTTTCTCTGCTCACAGCACGCGGACTCCATTGTCCTACGTGCATAATCCGCGACAGCATCCCAAGCCATTGGATCTGCACGTTGAATGCGAGACGCGAGACCGAAACGTTGAGCGAAAAGAAAAGTTGATTTTTTTTTCATTTTCACCCTCACGAAATTCGGCCACTGAGCGAGTCTCGTGCGTAACCGTTTTTCTTTTTTATTCCAAGAGTACTCACAGTTCTCGTTTTCGAGAATTGGCGCTGTGCGTTCCGAGAGCAGTCTGCATCGTCGTCGTCACGTACGCGTTCGAATTTTGGGTTCGATTAAAATGTCAATTATATAATGAAGATATTCCTGAAAGAATTCAGTACGAAAGACTCGAGTTTTTTGATATTCTCGTGGGACAGACGTGATGAAAGATCTGAAAGTAAAATTCGTACACACTGTAAACAAAATTTTGTTGGAAAAGATGGAAATTTTCTTCGATACGTTAAACTGAACGTTTTTTTTTTAATAATCCCAAAAATTGTGTCAACGCAGCAAGAGATATTCTAGAAAGTCTCTTCGGCAGCAAACTTTGGTCGTTCCAATCGTAAATTTTGCTGACAATTCCTTTAGAAACCAAATATATCGCCAACAAAACGAAAATTTTGAAATTATAAAGAAATATTTAGTTCACCGTGTTCAACGAAATAGCGACGATTTTTAACAAAATATCATTTCCAGTGTCGCTTGGGAGAAACGCTTTGCTTCGGTTGCTATGTCGTTTGCTCTCCTGATCCCTCCTGGCGCTCGACTTTTCGAGAAAGGACCTTCGCCGGCATTTGCACGGCTTAGACGCTTTTGGTATTCACGCGAAGAGGCTCTCCGCGTTTTTACGGCTTGCAGCACGAGCAGGCAAACGAATAAGCACAAAGCAGACTTGATCGATACGACATCCCGCAGCGCCGCCAGGCGGATATGAATTTCATTGTAAAACGTCGTGCGCGTTCGCTAGCACCTCCTCGCATCTCATGCTGCCTTGATCCCGACCGAACCTTCTCCTCGTTTCTTCCATAAATGGCAAGACTCGTATTTTTCTAACTGCTTGTGCATAACCTTTTTCCCAACCCGCTCTCTCTCGTGCGAGAGCCCTCGACTCCACAAACCAAATTCATCATCTTTTTCTCTTCAGTCTCTTTCCCTCGCTCCTTTTTTATTCTCAACGCAAAACCTTCTCTGCTCTCATGGCGCCCCGATCCCAGAAGCGCCGAGACGCAGACGTGCAACATGGCGCGTGGCGTTAACACGACGACAAGAGTGATGCCCGTAACGATAGTCTCGCTCTCTCCACGCCTCGAATCTTCCAGCAGCAGGCTCTTCTTCTTTGTCATGACAATGCACGACAAAACCGAGACGCTCTCGTCACTCCTCGCTCCTACGACATTAGGATATCATGTGCCACGATTGCGTCACTCTCGCGATCCAGAGCGACGTGTTTTTTTTTCTCGCTTCTCAATTTCTCGTTACATTACGAACGAGACTGAACCTCCATTGCTCTTAAGGACCTTGGGTCGGCATCAACAATCCCAAAAGTTTATACTCGCGCTACAGAAATGGGAGCATGGCATGGGGCTTCCCATACGTTATTCCGACGCTTCTCCAAGCGTCAAACTTTCGTCACGTGTACCGTTCGCAATCACACTCAAACAACTTCGCCCAGCACAACGTGACGTTTCGTTCTCACAACACAAAATTGAAAGTTGTGGCAGTTTGCAGATTTGTAACTTTTCCTTCAATAATTTCCACTCGATCCTTCCCGCTCGTCGCCACTTTGCCTCGTTATATCTATTCCATGGTGGAACCGTCGTGTCGAGATATTTCTGATAATTCCATTCAGGACCGTGCTAATTACTTTTAACGTTCTATAGACACACTAGGATTAGCGCACCTCCCTAGACACACATGGGTCTGGGGTGTCCTACGGTTTTGTAACTGTATTTGGACTCGTTAAAAAAATCTGAAATAATTCAGGAAAGTAGTTTTGAATCTGTAGAAAGGAAAGCATGAAGCTGAAGTTCAACGTGAAGTTTCAACGTCGGAATCGAACGGAAAATAGGAATTTTTATTGACGATTTGATTAATTTCCAAAATCATCCAAATTTTTCAAGCGGATAGACTTTTTAGGTCGCGAAAGTCGATCGTTTTACATTCGTAATTACATTTTGCATTTGAAAAGCTTCGCCACAGGAAAAATAGAATTTCGTTGCATTCCAACGATGCAAACTTCAACGTCATAACAAAGTGTGCAATGGGTGATGGATAAAAATTCTTTTTTCATTATTTTAATTAAATGGTAATCGATACGAAAAACGAGAAATTGACGCCTTTCGCTAAATGGGCACCCCAGACCCATGTGTGTCTACGGAGGGTTAATCAGTGGCTATACTAACAATTCCCCTGAATATACGTCGATGGCGAAGTTTCATTAAAATCTCTTCATTTGCGTGTAGGTATAAAGACGCAACCTCTTTTGGGACAATTAGCACGTCACGAGAGTTGACGGTTCACGAGATTCATTTGCTTCGCTATACGTAACGGTTAACCGGCTTATCGAATATTGGGCGTTTGAATAATTACTGCGACAGTTGACTCGAACGAGAGCAAAAGTTATTTTTCTGCGTCCAGTTCATTCGCTTCGGATTTTTCCGGAAATTCGTTTTCCAAAACTTCTCGAACGCCATCCACACGATCCCCAGCACGATTTTCAAGATTCTCGCGAAAAAGTAACGTTCCCTTTAATTTCCTTGGGTACTGAAGAAATTGGTGGCAATACCAATTTCCTCCTCGAACTCGGAGGCTCCCGTCCGAGACTCGAAACTTATACGGATCTATAAATAATGCGGTAGCAGTAAAGACCTTGATTTTATAAGCGCATTTCCTTTCCTTATTGGGTTCTGACCGAGCCCGTTTGTTGGGTCTCGATCTCTGCCCTTTCTTTATGTTGTTCCGGGCTGGTATAGTAGGCGGAATCTTCGTTGTATTGCATTGCATGGAGGAAAAGATTTGCGGAGCAGGTACTTGGAGTGCGAGGGAGAAAAGGTTAATGGCGACTGTAAAAGTGCGACAGAGACCCGAGACCTTTTGACATCATCGTTTTGAGAACGTTCGGTCGCCAGGCGCAGCGGGAATTAGGGGGAAAGTTGGCGAGGCGGTGCGCGGCGAGCGGAGCATGCATGAACCGCCAGGGAGGGGCGGTGCTAACCATGGCACGAGCGAGAAAACGATGCCTGTCGGAAATTCAAGATTAACTCAACGTTAACGATACTTTGTCGCCTGACCTACCCTTTTTTTTTAATAATCCGCATCCTCGCAGGGATCTTGACAATTAAGAACCTCGCGCAATCCTTTCCCCTTGACCTTAAGCTGCTCATTCCACGAGTAAAGTTCTGGCAAAGCTTTATTGTGTCGACAATTTAGATTGAAAGGCAATCAACTCTGTACCATCCGCTCTGGCATAAAAATTGCAATGACACGTTGCAATTTCATTCACTATCATTTCTGACGAAATTTCGTTTGGTTCAAAAATCTTGTCAACACATCGCGGAAGTTCCAGCAAATCCCGTGAAAAAGGATTCGCTCGGTTAACATTCAAATGTAGTGGACAATCTTTTGATTTTTTCACATCCATTCAGAGACCATTCAACAGTGCCAATTGGCAACACAATCTCAAGTTGATTTTGTAAAAGTCTCTCGAGGTTATTGCGATTGCTCAATTTTCAATGATGAAACTTCTGAATCTCGACCAAGTCTCTTATAGTTACACGGAAAAACACTTTTTCTCGTGAATTCATGCGAAAACTGGAAAGAAATTTCACAGGATCCGAATCTGAACGAACTGCTGCTAATGCTCCGGATTTCTCACCCGATTGCCAATTTTCTTCGACCTACTGGGGTCAAACAGACCCGTGCACGTCGTTACACGTTGAAATTAGGGATGTGTTGAAATTACGACTGAAAATGGTGCCGCCCACTTGTCACAGAATCGAACTGGATGTTCGCGAGTGTGAGAAATCTTCTGAGGAAAATTCCGGTCGTTTGTCGACACGCTCTTCGATTTTTCTTTACTCTTTCGGTCCGAATATGAAACATTGGCGAGGCGGAGATCAACGTACAATTTTTTTTCCGTACAAAGTGGCAAATTCTTTATATTTCTACATCAACCCGCCCGAACGAGTCTTTTCTAAATCCCACAGCTTAGAGATAAACGATCGATCCCCCTGAAGCGATGGGCCGCACTGAAACGAAGCCAAAGTGTTGTTTGTATGACACAGAAGTTTGCAACGTTGAGGTCCAATGGAAAATACTTTTTCTATTCACTGTTTGTTCAATTTGAAGAACCATGACAATTTTCGTATTTATTTTCAGTTTCGATCCCGAAAAAATATCGTGACATTGTGCTGACCAAATATTGAACGAGAATCTTGAGATTTCCTGGAGAAAAAACGGAATTTCGTTGCATTCCAACGATGCAAACTTCAACGTCGTGTCGTTTGTTGGTAAAAAAAGAAGTTCGAGTTTTCCAGTTTTTTCATTCTACTGATTTTTTCAAAATAAAGTACAAATCGTACGAAAATAAAGTACAAATCGTACGTTGCAAGAAAGCTCGTTGTACTGCCGAAGATATTGCTGTAGGTAGCGGAGGATTTTTGTACTGGAAAAGTTATCCGAACGCCAGGAAAAGTCTCCGAACGCATTCAGCGTCTCTGCGACAAGATTCATCGCAGAATTTCTCTTTAAAGAACGCTGTAACGTTACGCAGGGACCTGCTGAGGTCCGAATGAATTGCTAAAAAGCTTCGGTGGGGCATTCACTGACTTCTTATCGTTCAGTTCAACGAGTTGACTGGAATAATTAATTTGCCAACTATGTAGACAGCGGTGAGCCAAGTCTATCAGGAGCATCGTTGTTCCTGCTCGAAATATCGGAATAGTGTTACAATTTATGGGTCCCTGGTTATGCTCAGTTCAATATTTTCACGTTCTCCTTCGTCTTCCTTGACGTGGATATTCTCATTGCGCAATTTTCCGTTGTCTGTTTGCGCAGAAATATTTTTACGAGTTTACGAAGAAATTAATTATTCAGAATAAAATGAATTTTCATGTGACTGTGTTGAAAGGTTTCTATTTGTTTATAACATCGTCACTTTGGGCTTTGTGATGGCCGGACACTCCTGATATCGTTTAGGAGAGTCAGGCTATCCCGGGCCACAGGTAACGCCGAACAACTCAATTTTCGTACATTCACTCACATTGAAGGTCAAAAAATGTCGAAGTTCATGCAACGAACGATTCTTTCCAATTTTTCTCATTTTTTTTCGTAATGAACGTTCGTCACCGTCGAAAAGTTGCCAAGTCCAGAATCACGCGACTTTTCTCTTCACCTGACGAGATCGTGAGCGCCCTGGAAAGGAAATTTTGTTGAAAATCGTCGATATTTTGTTGAACTCGGTGAACCAAATATTTTTTGATAATTTCAAAATTTTCGTTATTTTGGGAATATATTTGGTTTCTGATGGAATTGTCAGCAAAATTTACGATTGGAACGACAAAAATTTGCTTCCAAAGAGACTTTCTAAAATATTTCTGGCTGCGATGACACAATTTTTGGGAGTATTCAGAAAAAACGTTTAGGTCAACGTATCGAACGAAATGTCCATCTTTTCCAACAAAATTTTGTTTACATGCGACACTGCGACAGTAACTCGTGCCTTGAGTAATGCCAGTGGAGTACAATCGCCAGACACTTGCTAGAAAATAGCCTCATGATAAATCGTCCAACTTGTTCTCATCCTGGTGGATGTCTCTATAGACCCTCCCAGGAGTCAAAAGTACACTCGTTAAAGCCCGAAACGATTGGCAGCGGGGTTTCCTTAGGAGGTTCCGTGGATCAGTTGAGGGAGGGGATACAGCGGTGAATATAGCCTTGGGCGCTCGAGTTCGGTTATTACGTCTCTTTGTTCCAAAAACTCGACGAATGTTTTTCACGCGCTTAAAATAACGCTGGATCTAATTCGGTTACGCTTTTCACTCAATGTCTTCTGCTCATCAGCGATGAATCGACAGCCGCCGTCCATTTTCGGCGAGTGGACTTTTATAGTTGCGTCGTGAACTCTCTTCTAAGCAAAGGATTTTTGAATCGCCGTGTGAATTTAACCCTAACGTCCCCACTTTAAATCCCGCGCCTTTTCTCCCATTTTTTAAATCGTTTTACCGCATTTTTCACTGATTTTTTTACTTTAATAAAACTGCCCCCAGGCTCGCGTGATCCTGTTTTAAAGAAAACGAAAAGAATGAGCCCAAGCTGAACCCTTTTCGTTGAATTTTACCGGAGATATGAATTTTTCAAAAATGGGGTCATTTACGACCCCAGGTTATCGGAATAGGTAAAAAAAAAAAATTTGTCGCATTGAAAATGAAATTTAAAAATCGTCGATATTTTGTTAAACACGGTGAACTAAATATTTTTCGATAATTTCCAAATTTTCGTTATTTTGGCAGTATATTTGGTTTCTAATGGAATTGTCAGCAAAATTTACGATTGGAACGACAAAAGTTTGCTTCCGAAGAGACTTTCTACAATATTTCGTGCTGCGATGACACAATTTTTGGGATTATTAAAAAAAACAACGTTTAGTTGAACGTATCGAACAATATATCCAGCTTTTCCAACAAATAGCGAATGGAACCGACCGAAGACGTTGCTTCGAAGAAAAACAGGTCTGCATGAGAATACAAACTGATACGATTAACCCCGCCTAATGTTACTTAATTATAACGCGAGCGATTTCCCTCAAGAGAACTCGCGGAGCGATAGTCAATGGGACGACGAGCTTGCACGTGAGTTGTGCAGCATCTCGTCGCTTTTGCCGAATACATCGCGACCCTTCTCGATTATTTATGCATAACTCGTCGAACAACGATTTCTGCTGATCAATGGCGATGGACGAGCGTGCATTCACGAAACTTTCGATCTTGAAATACTTGGCACATCCAAAGTCGAAGTTTTTATTACTTCCGCACGATAAATCGATGTGTCGGAGGTTTCCAAACGTTCACCACATGCGCCATTTTGTTCCTTGTGATTAAGTTCAACGTTCGACGTTATTATAATATTTTTAGGAACTCTCAGGATCATCGTAACGCAAAAACTTTTATTCATAGTCGTTTTCCGAAACGTTGAAAACTTTTACTGCTCGATTCGCTGCGAATCGTGCAATTATTTTTTTAAAGCATCGCCGCAAAGTCGTATCGTCCAGGATTCTCGATGCAGGAACGACGAGGTCGGGAGAACGCGATAGTAACTTGGAGTTCAAACGTCACGATGCTTCCCAGTGAAGAACGAACGCGAGCGACCTTGCAATCGCTCAGTTAGCGATTACGATTTTGTATTTGTTCGATAGGTCGCGATCTTAACAATTCGCAACATTTCTACCGTTCCTCGGATCGGATCTAAAGGAAAAAAGAGTCACACAGACCCGCGCGACGCTCCTTAATTATGATTCGTCGGTGTCTTATCGAAAAAGTCAATGTGTTCAATTCAACACGATGTTCACGTAGCCACGTGCGTTTGAAAATCGTCGATTTTATTGCTATAATTTGAAGCCCGTTGACACGCCCGACCGCGTGTCTCAACAGCGTTTCTGCTGTGGCCCGAGCTCCAGCATCAAGAGCGACGAGGACGGAATCCATGCGTCTGTTTCTCTCCTCGCGAAGCCCACGTGCCAGCGGCAACACTCACTCCAGTCAGTAGAGCCTCGTGGCCGTTCACCTTATTGGCCTAGAGTAGGCCACAAAAAATTGACAGCACGCGAGCTAGTCGGACATTTATGCATGCGGGAAAATTGCCACCCTGCTGCTGCTGTACGCGGTAGCTCGAGAACTGCTGCGCGTTAACGGGTGTAAGAATTTACAACGACAGGTACCCAAGTGACTCCACTTTAAACGTTGCTTCTCTCCTCCTCACTGCATAACTCTGCACACATTTTCCTTTTTTGTTGCACTCCCATGTATCAATGTATTACTATCACGAAACGACTTCATTTATGGTTCTTTCAAAACTTCGCATAAAACGTTCTGGGCACCAAAACTAACAGTTGTCTCCCACACTGTAAACAAAATTTTGTTGGAAACGATGGATATTTTGTTCGATACGTTCAACTAAACGTTTATTTTTGAATAATCCCAAAAATTGTGTCATCGCAGCAAGAAATATTCTAGAAAGTCTCTTCGGAAGCAAATTTTTGTCGTTTCAATCGTAAAGTTTGCTGACAATTCCATTAGAAGCCAAATATATCGACAAAATAACGAAAATTTTGAAATTATCGAAATATATTTAGTTCACCGCGTTCGATAAAATATCGACGATTTTTAATGAAATTTCATTTCCAGTGTACAGAGAAACATTTTCTGACCTTTAGAATTTGAGATAGTATTTCATTTTCAATTTTTTATTTTTCCTATCCAAACCCGTGTAAATTGAATCCACGTTTCGTTAAAAAGTTGCAAGCAAAAAACAAAAAAAAAACACGACTTTAATTTAAACGCGTTTGGGAAAACTAAAAAATTGGAAATTAAATGTCTCAAATTCTAAACGTCAGAAAATTTTTCTTCATAGGAAAAAACTGTTAGAGCTTTGGTGCAAAAAACGTTTATACAAAATTGTGAAAGAACTCTAAATAAAGTTGTTTCGTGATAGTAATACGTCAACAATCTCGTAGGCAATTGAGCTGCAATGACTATCCTACAAGTTCGATCATTCCATAGCAATGACACGGTGCACATGTTATGACATCATTGAATAATCGTAATAAGTTCCCAAGGTCGATGCTCGAAGTTTTGGAATCATATATTTTTGAACTACGTCCTTAAGCTGCTGCTACGCGCCATTTTATTATTCCGTAAAACGTCAGATCGAGTCCCCACTTTCGTTTTTGGCTGTTTTTGGTTTTTTTTTTTCAATTATTCGAAACACGTGAGTCTTAATAATTATTTGAATCATTCACTCTTTCCATTTGATGTCCTTAACCGAAGTTGCTGCAAAGGAATCAGAAAATGCATAAACATCGAAAAATATACGGACCGATGGGTGTGAATTGAAAAAACGAATAATTGCAAAGGTTTTGATAATTCATGGAATTCTCATGAAGTTTCATTCGTCTCTTGCGCGTTTTAACTGTCAAGAGGATCAACGAAGTAAGTTAAGGATATAAAAATGTTGTTGGACTTGGCAGTATGAAAAATCGTGCTCAACTGGTCTTGGCAACGGCTTTATCGCGTGATATTGGCGGTATATACGTCAGCGAGACTGCGCGGTAGCGACACAGCGATGTATTCAGTGTGTGCAATCGTATGCCACCAGTTCATGCTCCTATACGACACACCGGAATTACGTAATATCACATTATACGTCCGGATCGTATCATACGAATGCGTTCGAAAGCCCCGAACGTCAACCGAGCGAATAATTCTCGAAATAAAGGCCACTCGCGGCTTTTTAACACGCGACAAACGTTGACAAGATTTTCACGAGTTCCCGAACTCTGGTTCGTGGATCCCGCGCGGTCAATCACTGCCGAGAGTCTTTGACGCGAAAGTTATTATTGAAAATAAATTGAAAAATGGACTTTGCGATTCAACGCACTGGCTTTATGCGAAAGCGAAGACTGTTTGAATTTTCCGATCGATAGAGATCGAAGCCTGTGAGACGTTCTATGGGAGTGAAATGGAAAAATGTTGACGATCCAAAAACGCCATATTCGAGAAATTATCGAAGCGCGCTGTGGCTTTCGGTGCCTTTTTTTCGATACTCTTGGCACGGAGTCTGCACTTTATGGTCATCGTGATTCAACCGCAATTTTCAAACCTCGTCTCAAGTCGATCTTTCGCGTAAATATTTGCTTTTGCTCGGATGCTCACTCGAAACTTTGTAAAGGTTTTCGTACAATGCTTTCCGAAGGAAAAGTTGATTAACCTGGTCAATAACCGGGTTAACCGCGATCAGCGACCGCCTCCTAAAAATTCAGAGTGTATTTATGTATTTCCCTCTGCGGCAGTGGGGACGCGCAGCTGAGGTTACGATGGCTTTGAAGAGGGGGGCTCGCATGTTCGCCTGATACGAGCGCCGCTCACGCGCTAGCGCAATTCTCCTTATATTCACGTACGAGATCGCAACAAAATGCGGAGTCGTTTCTCTCGAGCTCCGTGCGATGAACCTGCTTCCCAATTCCCCCGATTCGATTATTTTTTTCAGCATGTTACAAAATTTCGAAAAAAAAGGAAAATATTTAGAAGAATTGAAAAGTAATTCAATTTTTATTAATTTTCACTAATGACAAACCCCAACCAATAATATTGCTGCTGCTGCTCCTTCGCAACCTCCGGATTCATGTCCAACGCACTAGGGGCGCCGTGATGCGATAATGACCATAAATAGCAACTCAACGGTTCATTCATCCTTAATGAGATGCCGGCTCGATTAACTCTTTTTTATCCCTCCGCAGACGCTCAACAATTAGCGCACGCCTCCCTAGACACACATGGGTCTGGGGTGTCCTACGGTTTTATAACTTGTACTTCGACTCGTTTAAATAATTGAAATAATTCAGGAAAGTAGTTTTGAATCTATAGAAAACAAAGCATGAAGCTGAAGTTCCCAACGTCGGAATCGAACGAAAAATATTAATTTTCATTGACGATTTGTTTAATTTCCGAAATCATCCAAATTTTTCAAGCGGATATGCTTTTTAGGACGCGGAATTCGATCGTTTTACATTCGTAATTACGTTTTGCATTTGAATAGCTTCGCCACAGAAAAAATAGAATTTCGTTGCATTCCAACGATGCAAACTTCAACGGCATAAAAAAGTGTGCACCGGGTGATGGATAAAAATTCTTTTTTATTATTTCAATTCAATGGTAATCGATACGAAAAACGAGAGATTCACGCCATTCGCTGAATCGACTGGACACCTCAGATCCATGTGTGTCCTCTCAGGGTTAAGAACACGAAAGGGGCGAAGACAGCGATGATGCGTAATCATTACGATTCTATATATAATTCGAGAAACTTTCCGTAGCGACACAAAGCGCTTGGCAGGTCTACGTGCGGCGACTCGAAACCTATAAATTTCCTCAATTAAAATGACCAACAAATTTGTTGTTTTCCAATGAAAAAAAAAATCGTGTCGATCATTTTTTTCATTTTTTTTTCCATCGTACTTTGTCAGCATGTGAATATGCACAATGCGATGAACGATGTGTCCTTGATACCGAGACGAAAATACACGAAACTACAGAACGCAACGATCAACCACGAGATAGCAAAGATACGGAGCCGCCATCTTGCGTCATAGCGAGGAAACATCGCTGAATATTTGCCTGTTATCAGTGCAAGGTGCGCCGAGTGGAAACCCGAGCATTTTCCTGAATTCTCGACGGGATGTTGGCGCTCCCCCGCAATCACCGGACCTACCCTCTCGTTTCTTTATCGATCATCGCGGGGTTTCGATTTTCCAACGTTACGAGAAACTCTGGCGTATTTAGAATGGCGCTGGAGGGGCTTGGCATGTCTGAAACGGGCTAAAAGGCGCGCCGTTAACTCGGACCTGCTAGCTCTCTGTTCTCCTCTGTTTCCCATGAATTTTTTCACCCAATTGCTCTCGTTGATAACAACAAATACACAAGTTTTTCAACGCACCAATATATCGTACGCTATTTGAACGTCGAAAACGTTCATGTGTCGGAAACGTGAAACGTGATGTGCTCCGAAAACAGCACTGCACAGCGCTATGTCCACAGCAATCGATAGCTCATACGCTCATCAACAGAGAAAAGCAGGAAAACACCCTCGAGTCACTACGTTTCTTGAGAGAATCCAGTGACAATCCAAAGAGTTCAGAAGTCAAGGGATTCCGTCGTTGTTCATTACTGAGGAATGCTACGAGCTCGATCGTGAGTGTTGCTATTTTTATTCAAACGCATCATTGACTTCGGAACGACACCAAAAAACACTGTAAACAAAATTTCGTTGGAAAAGATGAATATTTTGTTCGATACGTTAAACTAAACGTTTTTTCTGAATAATCCCAAAAATTGTGTCATCGCAGCAAGGAATATTTTAGAAAGTCCCTTTGGAAGCAAATTTTTGTCGTTCCAATCGTAAATTTTGCTGACAATTTCATTAAAAACCAAAAATATTGCCAAAATAACGAAAATTTTGAAATTGGTAAAAAATATTTAGTTCACCGCGTTCAACAAAACATCGACGATTTTTAACAAAATTTCATTTGCAGTGCAACGCGAAAACGACGATTTTCGCGATGTATTAAGTGCAAAAATCCTTCGAATTGTTTTCAATTAATATAGAAATGAATCGAAAGATTAATCGTAAAAGACGCAAACCTTGTTGTTCAATTTTCCCCAAACTCTCTTTCCACTTTTCCGGATCGTAGAATTAATCGCAGCGATTCCCGCATAGATAATGAGACGGCGGGTTGCTCGAGGAGCGAGCGCCGATGACTCGTTCGACGACGTCTTTGAATCGGAAGGAGCCCAATTACCAGCCGACGATTCTCATTTGACCACTAATTCTCTTGGCACCAACGTCAATGCTGCTGGTCGCAAAACTGCGAATGATAATTACAGGGAAAAATTAGATCCTTCGCCAACTGGTTATAGGGATTACACACCTCCTGCTGAGGTTTTACAAAATAGATGGGACGGCTCGTCCTTGCAGCGATCTAGCGACGATAACAGACCGAACAATGCCGGCTATTCCATCGCCAAAGTTGACTTGCAAAAAAAAGAAGAAACTTTCACTCACAAGGTACGTCGCGTTCGTCGTTGTTGCAAAAAAAAGATGGTTACCATTGTTGTTTATTTTTTAGCTGCAAAATTGAGCGAATCTTGCTAATTTTGCATTTTCCGAGAAATCGTGTACCAGTGTGTCGAGAAAAACCGAATTTTGTTAAAAAAAAAGTGTCGAACACGAAGTAAATATTAAAAAAAAAAAAAACTGACATTTTACGAAATTTACGATCGGAATGACACGCAGTTTTCCTCCTAAAGAGACATTCCGAAAAATTTGCTGTTCAAATGACGAAAAGTTGGTTATTGTCCAAAAAAAGTTTCGTTGAACGTTGAAAAAATATCGATCTTTTGCAACGAAATGCGGTTTTTTCCTGTGACGTCAAAATCGAGCCTCGGTCATGAGTTTCAAGACCCAATTAATGTCATAACAGTTTTTCGTTATCACGAGTGTCGATGTCGTTGTTTTTCATCTGCACTGTACCTCGAGACGGTAAAGATTCAGTTTTAGGCTATTTTTTTCTTCTTTCTACACAAGCTTCCCACTCACGAGTTTTCGTTCTCGACTGCACGCGGCGCGCGGTCCGGAAAAGGGATGACGAACATTCCGACGCCATCGCTTCGTTCTTTTTCGTTTTGTTCATTTTCTCGGCGCGATTGAGAAAAATTGCTGCAAGTTTTTGTTTCGGTGTTGCGATTATCTACGACATTTCCATATGGTGTAGATTCTCATGAATGTCGTAATCTCTAGTGTCTCATACTTGAATTGAGCAGAGAATGAAGCTAGTGACTTTTCGATGTTGTTTCGTTTGTTGGCACAAAACAGACGATACTGCTGGGCGACAGCGGCGTCGGGAAAACGTCTTTGCTCGTACAATTCGACACGGGACAATTTCAAACTGGCAACTTTGCCGCTACAGTCGGCATCGGTTTTACGGTAAGCATTAAATTTATGAATACTCGAAAAATCGCGATATTTGGACGGTAAAGGTGGCTGGCTCGAGTTGGCTTCGTTTATTCATACTCGGCGTTCCACCGTTGGGGCGGCCCTTGAAATAACTGTTGCAACTCACGAGCAAGCGATTAATTACCTGCAATTAACGATTTTTCAATAAAGTGCATAAACTTTGACTGGAAAAATCGACGTCAAGTTGTCGATCTTCAAAAAAATTGCCGGAAATTAATTGTCGGCGAAAAATTCGATTAAAAATCGTCGAGAAAGAAATGATTGATTTTGCTCGTCACGGATTTAGTCGGCAACACCGTTTTACACGTTCTCACAGACCATAATCTAAAAATACGGTTCACAATGCTCGTGGCCGGTTTTTATGAATTATCATTGCAGCCGTTATGTTTTTTTTTTTTTTTTTTTTTTTNTTTTTTTTTTTTTTTTTTTTTAATTCATCGCGCATGTAACACGTGCCCAGGTAGAAATACTCGTGCAATGTATACAGTACATCGATGTATATGCAGTACAACGAGGTAGGGTTGCGTCGACGTTGCCGCCAGACCGCGCGCAAGTTTAGTTCTCGTTTGACTTTGTCATCGGTCGTGTCGACACGTTTTTTTCTTTCTCTCTCTTTAGCGAAGTTTAAAAAACTGCTTATCGTTTCGTTCGTAATTTTTTAACGAGATAAGGTGATG
This sequence comes from Hyposoter didymator, assembly GCA_037952995.1. Taxonomy (NCBI): domain Eukaryota; kingdom Metazoa; phylum Arthropoda; class Insecta; order Hymenoptera; family Ichneumonidae; genus Hyposoter; species Hyposoter didymator. The sequence goes on from JBAJMU010000003.1 coordinate 946,799, forward strand.
ATCGTCCAGTTTGGAAAGAAACGAACAATGGCGAATAAGTTTCCAATGCAGGGTGAAATTTGACATTTTGTGATTCGAGATTCGTGGACCACGGTCAGGTTCCTGCGTTTGTCAACTTTCCTTTTTTTTTTCGTAAGAATCCTCAGCTCGACACTGTTCTCACTCTTTCCCCTTTCGCTACTTTTGTTTCTTGAAGTCTCAATCACTTTGATGACACTTCAATTTTTCTCGATAAGAACTTTTATCGTACGACGCCAGGCTCGTGCACGTAATCGTCCCTCGCTCGTCTACCTTTATACTTGCTCATTCTCAAAATAGTATCTCTCAATAACGTATGCATTTTTCCTCCTTCTCCCTTTTGTTGTACACGCACTCGTTACGCATAATCGCACCGTCCCCTCCTGTTTTATTCTTTTCCTCTCGCTTAATTGTTCTTATCGGTCTCTCTGTCTCACTCTCGCTCTCTTTCCACTCTACGATTTAATAAAAATGCACTGTAAACGAAATTTTGTTAAAAATCGTTGATATTTTGTTGAACACGGTGAACTAAATATTTTTTGATAAATTCAAAATTTTCGTTATTTTGTCAATATATTTTGTTTCTAATGGAATTGTCAGCAAAATTTACGATTGAAACGTCAAAAATTTGCTTCCGAAGAGACTTTCTACAATATTTCTTGCTGCGATGACATAATTTTTGGGATTATCCAAAAAAACGTTTAGTTGAACGTATCGAACAAAATATTCATCTTTTCCAACAAAATTTTTTTTACGGTGTGGCCACTCATCGCCACAACTTGAAGCTCTCGTTCCAAAAGGTTTTGCCACGGTCCTCGGTTTCGAGTCTTTAGAATTTCGTCAAATGTCCACTTGTAATTTCAACTCTCATTTGTCCAAGTCGATGACAATGTATTGAGAGACACGTGATGTCATTTGTATTTATGATTTATGTCGTGGTCGATCCCTGTTCGGTTCAACGCCCTCGTATCACTTTTCTATCGACGTGATCAGCAACATTCCGAAATTTCAAGACGCAAAACTTGATTCAGTGCTCGCAAAACTCTCTGCACATTTTGTCACGAGTTTTTGCGATGCTTAGACCAAATGAACATGAAAAAATGTGGTTCCCTTCAAGGAAGGTCTGACATGTACGGTTCCTGGGTCGGGGAGACCCATGTCGAACGCCAAGACCCAGAAAAAATGTTCGACCTCGCGCTTAGTATCAATTTCTCTTTGTATCACTCGTTTCGACGTGGAATTTGAATCTAGGGCATTATTAGTTTTCAAGGTCATTCGAAAGCATCGATCTACTTGAATAAACTGCATTGTCTGACTCGAGTTTCCAGAATTCGTTAAATTCCGAAATTGTCTCATGTTCTTGTCGTTTGGCGATTCAAAATCGAGTGTCAATCGCTTTTATAATTAACAAAGGATATTGGAAACATGTCCTCCTGTATCTGATCGCTTGGCCTCGTTTTACATTCAAGGCCCTCTCGACGTTCTTTTGCCTTTTACTCCTATTGCATCGTTCTCCAAGGGCTCATGAATGCCAGAGCTTTCGTCAACTATTTATATTGGTGTGTGTGTGAGTGTCAGTGTGTGGATGCAATTTTGTTCCACACGGTCGGTCATGAGAACGAAAATTCATCGGCTCGAAACGACGCTGATGCTCTTTTTCGCTTTAGCTGCACACACTTCATACCGTTGGTTGGGTTATCGAAATAATCGACCAAAGTGGGCCACTCTATTGGAATATTGCAGTTTAGGAATTTTGACCTGGCAACGCCAGCAGTGCGACTTACATCCTGAGGGTTCGACGCGTGCGATCAGGTATTTTAACTTTCGCATCGTTTCGAAAGTTCTCGATTTTGTGAACAAAAACTGGAGAATGTCTCGTCGATCGTGAGTTTTCAATATTTAGATCCTTTTATTTTATATTTCATTCAGAAAAATCATAATTTATAAGATTAATTTGAGCTTTTTCTGGATTTGCACTTGCTCTTCGAAGTGGTTGACGCTTTTCGTGTCATTTGCAAGTTTGAGCTCGATCTTCCGCAGTTTGAATGCCGGAGAAACTTTATTAATGTCGATATAGATTGATATCGAGACCCACGATCATTAAACCTCTGGATCCAAATTTTCCCGCCATTTTGATTATTCATTCAACATTAAAACTCAAATCCAGCGACTAATCGTCAGCGCGAAGTGTTTTTTTCACGACTTTGGAAGTTGATCAGTTTAGAAAATCGTGCTCGTCGTACGGCAGTTTGGTCGAGTGGTTAGAGGAGCTCGCATGTGACTCGCTACTCGCTGGGTCGGCAGTTCGATTCCCCGTGGGATCAAGATTTTTAACGAGTCTTGAAAATTTCATTTGAGGCAATTTTTTCATGCACGATGATGATAAAACTATTGCTCGAGATCAACGTCATTCGAGCCGAGATCGTTCTGATCTTCAGGCTCATTGTTGATCGATGAAACGCAATGTCATAGTTACTCTGAGTGCAAATTTTCAAATGAAATTTTTAACAACAATAATCGATCATGTGTTTGTGTAGAAAATCCCCGTCGACTCTTTATCATAAAACAATTCTCGCAAAAATTACAAAAACTCAATAATTAGCAAACCTATTCAGGACCCAGGAAAAAAATGAAAGTTAATCGAATTATTGTGTCTCGTAGGTTATTGATAAAAATATAAGGAACTAAAATAGGACACTAATGTTATTCTTGCAAATGCTGTGCCAGAGAAAAAGTTGAAAGCGTCTGGTTGCCTCCATTTGGTCGGACTCTGGGTGTAACCCGAATGGCCCGGCCGAATCTTGGAACCTTTGCCCCTCTTACTGCGTTTTTACTACTCATTCATCATCGCCTCATACTTTATGGCAGGCAACCGTTCACTGGTCAATTATAGCCGTCGTAAAAATCAATACTCCATAGGATTATATTTTTTTGTCAACATTGTTCATTGAAGAATAGGCGTGCAAGATTTCGTGCCATTTTAAAATGCTTTGTAAACGAGTGTTTTTTTTTTATTCTCGTGGAGAGAGAAAAAAAAGTGCATTATTGTGATGTAGCCACAACAAACGATATTCGTCCTCCATCGGATGCACATAAGTAGGTTGAATATTGACTTGTCACGTCGTAATGGATCAGGAAAAGAGGAAAAAAAAGGTGGACGTGATCGCGGTGCTGGTGAAGCGTTGGTATACGCGTTAAAGTTTATGTTTTTGTGCACTACGAAGAGTCGTGTCGCTCGTATTAGCAGCAAGGCAGAAAGGAGAGGCAAGACCTCGTCGGTTTGCGGACTCGATGTGGTGAGAGACGCGAGAGTCCAGTTGAGTAGATGCGAGTTTACTGACCCTGGCTGTGGTTGGCACAGTATCGTCGTAGTTTCTTTCTTCTCTTTTTTCCCCCCTTTCTTTTTCTCTTTCCATCTTTCTCTCGCCCCATCTTTCGTCCCTGTTTGTGTCCCCCTTGGCGAAACGCTCTGACTCCGTGCATTGAATCCCGCAGAAAGTGTCGAGGCATAAACTACACACTTATACGTTGCTGGTGAACGTCGCGGCAGAGAGAGAGGGAGAAAGAGAGATCGAGCTCAACCGAGAGAAAGGAAATTCTCTCCCTGTTGCTTTTTCGAAAGCAAGAAAGCGCGCAAGAGCGACTGTGACGAGGAGTGGCCGAGAAGAAGAAGAGCAAATTGGTGCTCCGAGTAACAGGAGTTTATAAGCGTCATGGAGCAAGAGCTTGCCGCAACCGCCGCTGCCGCTGGTGGCGTTACCGGTAGCGACGAAATTCGCTCATTACCCGCTCAAGAAAACCACTCGAACTGTTCGAATTTCGATGGATCTAACGCATCAACTGCTTCCACCATACGGAGCTATTGGAAAACTCAAACGAGCCACGATTCATCCATTTCTCAAACACAACCTTCCCAAGAACAACTCGTTTCCGCTTCTCAGAGGGCGCTACGAACTTCTAACAATGCGTGCCATTTCTTTTTCAAGGTCAAATAAATCCCCCGCCCCATTACCAAATTATTTTTACGTCGTTCCCACACTTGAGATTTTAACTTTAGAAAATCGTTCGTATTTCGGATAAAATCTTTCGCGAAATAACTGTCATGGCCGCTTGACCCTTCGACTGTGCAGATACTTCATCGAGCCTCGCCAAGTTCCGGCTCTTCGCGATTTTTATCGATACGACGACCATTTTTTGGGCAAAACGTTCGATGTCGTTACTAAAAAAAATATCAGGGGTCAGATTGACCCCGTACGCGTCGTCGTTCGGACTTTGCAAAGCCGAGGGCTAGAGCGGTAAAAAATTTGCAATTTAAACTTTTCGCACACACAACCTCGAGGAAAATCTCGTCGATCCAAATGGCTGAATTTTTCAGTTCCAAAGATTTTTAGTCCAAATTTTTCAAAGTTTCGAAGTCACAAATAAAATTCACGCTCGTTTCCGGAGTCGTTGAATTTGTCCATGAATACTCACGCCACCGGATATCTGCCCCGCATTTAGGACGAAGATTTCGCCCCGGCTCTCGCGCTCCATCTTTATTATTTTTTTCCCTTTAGCTCATCCATTTTTTCTTAAACATTTATACGTAATTAGGTGATGCTGTTGGGTGACAGTGGTGTAGGAAAAACTTGTCTTCTAACTCGTTTTCGGGATGGTCGTTTTCTGTCTGGCAACTACATAACAACAGTTGGAATCGACTTTAGGGTGAGCTAAAGTTGTTTTCGCTAACGCCCGTACCATAGCGCGGTGTAAAGTGTAAAGGGACGTGGGGTTAACGGTTCGAAAGCATTCACATCGAGGCTTCTTATTTATTTACAAGATTTCGAAATCATTTTTCGATCTGCCCGGCACGTCGACGCAAAATTTTCGCCTAATTCGTGGGGGGCAGTCGTTAAATGTACGAAAAACGAATCTCGCGCGAATTTTCAAAATTCTAACGCAACTTGCTGCCATTTTGGAGGTTAAAAAAACGAGCTTTCGCAACAAAATCAATTTTTTATCTTTGCTCGACGAATCACACGGGAAAAAAATTCTCAAGGGGATTGTGAACGATCTGGGAATGAATTGGTTTCAGAACAAAATCATCGAAGTCGACGACACGAAGGTAAAGCTCCAGATTTGGGACACAGCTGGTCAGGAGCGTTTTCGTAGCGTCACCCACGCCTACTACAGAGACGCTCATGGTACGAGATGCTTATGACGGTATCGCAACTTTGAAATAATAACAACAACAATGAATTTTTTAAGAATATTATACTAGGAACGATATTAGATAGAATTGAGTGATTTTAGCTCTGCTCCTGCTGTACGATGTCACCAACAAAACAAGTTACGACAACATAAGAGCCTGGCTCGGCGAAATACGAGAATATGCTCACGACGACGTCGTGATAATGCTCTTGGGTAGGTAAAAAGTATTTTCGTAGAGTTCGATGGCGAGTTTAGCTCAAGGTCATCTGTCGGTCATGCGATCGATAGAAATGCACGTCTAATTCGAAGAAGCTCGATATTTCGAGAAAATCCAGCCACGCATCGTTCTCCTATCGTCACAGTTGAAAATATTGCCATTTTTCCCTCGAAGTGTATCGAGCATTCTCGACAAATACGTCAATCTGCTTTTTCGTTTTTTTCTCCCACCCACGCAACTGATTGATCGACCTGATGGAATTCTCATCGTTGAATCGATTAAATGCTGAACACGCGTAGGCAACAAGTGCGATTGCGGTAACGAGAGAATCGTCAAGAGAGAAGACGGCGAACGCCTCGCGCGGGAACATCGCGTACCGTTCATGGAGACCTCCGCCAAGACCGGCCTCAACGTCGAGCTCGCCTTTTTTGCCATTGCAAGGTAATCCAGACGTTCCACTTTTTCACCGCTTTTTTATTCCACCATTTTTATCCCCTCAACTTGCGATACCGACCGAGCACAGCAATGTGCTCGGTCGGTAAACAGCAAACATCCTTTTTCATACCGAAATGCAGACGATTCAGTCAGTTTTATAATATTGCGCTATAGTCATGTCGAAAAATTGACCCTTCGAGTGCGCACTGGGTCGTTTTGAGCCCGACAATTTTCTGTCACCAATTCTTTGGAATTTATTCGCACCGAATCTTTCGGCATTTTAGTTTACGTTAAAAAAATATTCGGCGTAAATTCCATAGAGTACGATTTGAAAAACGCCTTTTGGGTCGGATTGACCCAATATGCACTTATAGACAGTCTCCGGGTCCAATCAAGAATTTCCAAAAATGAAATATTTTAACGCACCCAAACGTTCTGCATGAATGTTCTTTTCTATTTTTTTATCTTACGAAAAATATTCCCTTAGGTACCTAAAAGCACGGAAAAGCGGAGATCCCGACACTTCAAAGTTCAACGTTCAAGATTACGTGAGACAACAATCGCAGCAGAAAACGTGCTTCAATTACAATTGCTTGACAACCTGAATGTGGCCAACTGGTTTTGGCCTCCGCATGTACCTTCATTGAGTTGATATCGTTATGTCGAAAATCATGTCTATAATATGAGTCTCGAGCGGACTACTCTTATGGACCAAATTTAAAAAGTGGCACAAAATTTATGCAGATGAGATGTAGAGTTGTACACTATTATGTTATTTATATATATATATATACATATATATATATATCAGAAGCCAATAACTGAGTATGAAATTTGTCTTGACACCAATAGATACCAAAAATAAAAAATGAAATGACATTTATCGCTCGTGTGTGCAATGACTTATTTGGGAATAGTTGGGGAAAGTAAAGAAGATTGTTTAGTAAAAAATAATTTATTGATGGCGGCGATGGTTTGGAAAAAATAGACTTTGGTCGGTATGCGGTACAGAAAGAGATAAATTCACAGTCCCAATCGTCCGGGGGTCTTGCGGTGCGAAGCGGGAGTTCCCGGTTCGCGGATGCCGGGTGTGTGGATTTCTTGCTTCCTGACGGAAGCTTGTTCGCGTTCTGATTTTTCCTGCGCTCGGACGCGCATCTCTTCCTCGGCCTCTTTCATTTTTCCCTCCATTTCATGGAGGTGCTGCAAGGCCTGACGTCGCTTGGCGGTACCACTCCGCCCGGTTTCTTTCACGCTGAAAAACATTGGGCCGAGCTCCGCGAGCCAATGTCCATCGACGGCGGTAACGCACTGCATGTATTCCTTTGCAGTCATCACGAGCTCATGGTAGACGACGTAATCGGGTGTAAAACCCATGCCGAACAGGGCCGAGGTTGGATGGAGATGGCACGGCATTCCGGTTCGGCAATTTACGTATTCTCCGATTCCTTTCAAACGTGCAGCTTGATGAAAATAAGCTGAACAAATACATTTTCTCACGACGTCCCAATCGGTGCCGCAACTGACGACCTCCATTTTTTGTTGTTTCAGTATTTCTTCCAGTTGTTGTCTTACTTCTCGTACTTTTCTCATCGCTTTCGCGTGAATGAAATGCTCGTTGCACCACGAGCTTGAATATCCATTCGATTTCCATTGTTTGTAAACGTTGAGAAAAGTCAAGTGGTCGGACTCTGGAACCTGGAATTTTTCTCGCGCCGAGTCCGAGTCCTCCTCGCGTCCTTTCGGCCTGTAAAAGACCGTGGGTACCGAAAGCATCGATACTATGATGAGGATCTCAGCGGTACATCCGAGCTGCGATGCGACGATCAACATTTGACATTGTGGAGGGTCCAGCGGGAATTCAGCCATTTGGCGGCCGAGAGCTGTTAATCTTCCTGTATGATCCAGGGCGCCGAGAATCCACAATTGGTACAACGAGTTTAAAATGTTGTCCTGCGGCGGTGGATCCATAAAATGAAATGCCAACAAATCCTGGACTCCCAAAGATTTCAGCAACAGAACGGTGTTGGCCAAGTTTGTACGTTGAATCTCCGGCACTCCGGTGAGTAGGAGCTCGTCGAGATACTGTCGTCGGGTGTACAGACGGTAACAATGTCCTGGGCCCGTACGTCCGGCACGACCGGATCTCTGGTCCGCGTTTGCACGTGAAACCGGATAAACTTGGAGCGCGTCCATTCCGATTCGCGGATTGTAAACTTTGAGCTTGCAGTAACCCGAATCGACGACGAATACGATACCGTCGACCGTCAACGAAGTCTCTGCGATGTTCGTCGCAACGACGCACTTTCTCAGACCCCCTTCCGATCGTTGGAATATTTTAGCTTGCAGATCCGTTGGCAATTGCGAATATATTGGCAATATCGACAATTCAGGCGCCGAATCAATCTCCTCGAGCCTTTCCTTCAACGACTCGCACGTAACTTCGATATCCTCCTGGCCAGGCATGAACACCAGTATATCACCGCTACGTGGCTGCAGATGTATCTGCAAAACTTGCTTCACCGCAGCATCCACGTAATCGTCCACTGCGTTCTTTGAATGCAATACTTCCACCGGATACGTACGTCCCGGTATCACGTACGTGGCTGCGTTCCCGAAAAATGCCGCAAATTTGCTCGAATCCATCGTCGCTGACGTTACGATGAGTTTCAAATCTTGACGTCTGCCTACAACCTGATCAACAAAATCTCTCATTATTCTCTACATCACTATTTTATGAAAACTTTAAAACGAAAAAACTTGACCCAATTTCCTTACCTCTCGCAGTAAACCGAAAAGTACATCGGTCGATAAGGATCGCTCGTGAGCTTCGTCCATTATGATTGCACTGTAACGTTCGAGATCTCCTTCTCGGAGAGTCTCCCGCAGCAATATACCGTCGGTCATATATTTTATTACCGTCTGCGAACAAAGAAATTCATCGAAATCGATTAATCAATGTCCATGGAGACAAGTACAGAGAGCTCATGAAGGAGGATTCTATGAATTTAACATATCGTTCAAAACACCAGGAAAAGCAAAAGTACGAAAATAAGAATGAATGCATTTTTGGTTAAAAGTAATTTGAAAATGTTGTAGAAGAGAAACGAAGAGAATTTGATGATCGAAACTTACATCCTTGGAGGTGCAGTCCTCGAAACGAATAGCGTAGCCAACTTTGTCGCCCAGAGCGGTGTCCATCTCGTCAGAGACTCTTTTAGCGACTGACATCGCAGCGACTCTCCTTGGTTCTGTACAACCAATGATACCATTTTTGCTGTAACCATCTTCGTGCAAATATTGCGTCAGTTGGGTGGTTTTTCCGCTACCAGTCTCACCCACGATAATGACAACGCTATTTTCTCTAATAATGTTGAGCAATTCTTGACGGACGGCAAAAACAGGTAAATTTTGTCGTTGTTGTTGCATCGTTCGTAGTCTCGGTTCTCCGCCCGAAGCTTGTCCGGCTCCGATGTGCTGTGCGTATTTTTGACCAGCTTTGTAATCCGTTTCTGGACCATGTTGCTCTCTTTCCTCTTTTTTATTGTCATGCACTCCCATTATGTTGCCGAGATGAGTTCCCGCCAATTCCCAATGTTTCTTTTGTGCACGACGACGTTCCTTTTGCTCGCGATATGCTCTGACCAGGGCGGAACCTTTGCGCGCTGCCAGAGCCATATCCGAGCCTGGATCCCGAACTGGAACTACTGGCTCCGGCTGCTTCGTGAAAACAATCCGACCTGAAACATTCCAAACGATCGAGACAATCAAGACATACTCGGTTTTTCAGTTCAAACTCGAGATTACGGAAAACATGAATTTTTAGCCGAATGTTGGGTTTTTTTTTCGTATTTACCGTCGAGGAACGGTGGAACGACATTGTGAACGAGTAAATGAACTCTAGCTTCGGCCTCCTCGTCCAGATCATCATCGTGATCAAGGGAGCTGACAACGCCCGAAGTCAACATTCGATTTCTCTCCCAAAGCTCGTTGTCCTTGTTGATCTGTCTTTGCTGTGCCGAGACGCGCTTTTCTCGTTTAGCTTCCAATTCCATTTCTTTTTTTCGGGTGTATTCTTCCGACACGTCTGCAAAACGCTGGTTCTCACCGTCGTCCAATGCGTACCATTCGCGATCCAACCTAGAACGGTTAATTACGTTGGAGATCAAAGACTTTACCAGTTTTTTGGAAATTAATCTAAAGACCTAGCAGCTTCTAATCGATGAATCTCAATGAAAATGGTCACTAATTACCTTCGCTGCTCTTCTTCCCAAAGCGCCTTGTCATCGCCGTCTACCAGAGGCGTCGCACTCGAGCCACCTCTGGGCTCTTTGTGCCAAGGATTATACTTGTACGACGGAGTGAATTCGCTCCTCGCGCTTTCTCTGTAATCTTTGGAGCCATAAAGTTTAGGCGTAGGATGATCCCAGCTTGATCTTCGTGGCTCTCCTTCGTCGTCGTCGTCTTCCCAATTGCTCCTTGAAGTTGGATCCTAGATTGAAAAATACATCAAGATCAGAATACTTGGCTTAAATTTTTCTTGGTTTCAGAAATCTGCGAAAATTAGCAATTTCCTCAGATACCTCCTCCGTTGAAGCAACTTGCACATTCCGATAATAAAAAAGGCTGTGGCTACTCGTCCGGATATTTCTTACCCTAAAAGCATGTCCGGACGAATAAGCAACCCTTAATCGTCCGGATAAAGCGGGAAATCATTGGATAAAGCGTATCCGGACGAATATTATTCGTCCGGCTATCCGGACGACTAGCCACTGCGAATAAAAAAAAAAATATTTACCCTTGCTCGAAGTTTGGGAGTTTGTGGTTCGTCTCTGAACCTGGGAGTTCTGTCTCTTCGGTCTCGACTGTGACTTCTCTCGCGGTCTCGTCTCATGCGATCCTGAGCATCGAGTCTTTGTCTTTTAAGACGGCTTTCCAACTTTTTTTGAGCTGCGGCATTAACGCCGCCTGTGTAGGTCGGCGTTTCTTCCCCGTGAGATCTGTATCTCCGATCGGCTTTCGAGTCATGTTTCGATTTTTTGCTCGATTCACTTAGACAGCTTCCTGGCTCTTGAGAGTTCATTCGCCTTTTTCGTTCGGCCAATTTGTCTAAGCCAAATTGTGATACACTCGGTTTTTTGAACATGTGATCGGAAGTTTGTTTGCGAATAATTAATCCTCCGGTTTCGTTCCCATCGGAACCTTCCAGTCTGAACAAATCACACGTTTCTCGCATTTTTTAAACCCTTTTTTATCACGTTTCGCGATGTGATGTTTATCGTTTAAAGTTCGCACGAGCAGAACACTTTGCTTCCGAGTAAAGTACGAATCACATATAACTTTAATTGTTTATTTCGTGAACAATTGGAAAAACAAACAAGTTGACCATTATTCACTTGCAGAATCAAACGTTTCACCGAATTATCAATTATTAAATACAAAATAACCGCACAGAGTTTACGTTACGTTCGCTGTCGTATTTATCAGGTACTGTCAGCGTGGTGTCACACAAACGACTGACTACCGACTGAAGACTGAATCAGGCAGACTCGCACCGGAGACTCTGGCTCTGGAGAGAAGCAGAGGAGTGGACTTTAGGTAAATCAGTGGTGGGGGTAGAGAGACTAGAGCGAAGGAGTGGGGGAATGGACCAGCATACAAAATGCAGTGGTGGTGGGGGTGTCCCTAAAGTTCCGTCTTGAAGAGAGGGTTCGCTTTTTTCTTCCACCAGGTATAAAGATTCGGCAGATATAGTAATAAAATATCCCCACATCGTGAAACTGACCGTTCCACGTTATTTCCGCGATACAGCGTATTATGCCTGTAGGGCTCTGAAATGAATACGTTTTGTATTTAAAAATAAAACAAATGCAACGATTTTAAAAACTATGAAACTTGAAAGTAGAATCAGTGGAGAGCATCCCGACTATTGTTATAATTATAACTTGTGGTATTATGCCTGTTGTGCGAAATCGAGATGAAAAACAATGAAAAAAACATGTTTTTTCATTCGCCAAAATTTTTCAGTCTTTATTTTATACATGCGATTCGTGAGGTTTTCCGATTCTCAAAAACGACAAATGTTCGTGCGAAATAAATAATTGAATGAACAAAAATAATTCGTATTTACACGATTCCCTCTGATGTTTTGAGAACAATTTTTTTTTGTTTCTTTTTCTCTGTGTTCCGCTCTTGCAAATTTTCGATACATTTTTTTTTAATTGTCAGTTATGCTATTTCACAGTCGGGAGTTTTTTGTTTGTTTTTTTTTTTTAAACAATTTTTATTCTAACATGAAAAATGGTGAACGACTTACTTTGAATGTGTAACATCAATAAATTTACAACGGATTGGGTTCATGGACATAGCGGTTATTTCGGAATCGAAGCAAAAAGCGTTCTTTTGAAATTCTATATCATTAGTGGCGTCCAGTCACACGTTTGAACGATTTTCACTAGTTCCCCAAAATTTCAATAGATTTTATGGTCCCATTGCTGTCGCGACGGTCGAGATTACTGCGTTCGCTAATGGCTTGACGCCTCGCTTGTGAGCTGCAAGCGACGCCACATCTGATGGCCACTAGGAGTCAGTCTCGTCCAATTAACTGTGCGAACTTTTGTCTACTTTCGTTCAAAGCGTTTTATGATCGGGCCTTTCCCAAGTCGTAAATGCTAATGGATTATAGAACCGCCGCCCGCAGCCAGTATGGGAAATCAGAAAAAACGTCTATACAGCGTTCACACTTAGTCACATTGTTTCTATTAATGAAAGGAATTTAAATAAAATTGATTTTTCCAATATTTAGTAAATTAAGAAAAAAAATATCAAAAACTTCGCCTGTACCCAAGTAAAACAATGAGGGCTTTTTTTTCATTCACTATACCGGGTTTGCGAACAAAAATTAAATTTAGAGGGGAGGGGTTCGGCTTTATTTTGCTTTTTTCAATTAATTTGTACGATTTCCTAGCTTCCTCAAGGAGGAAACTAAAAAATCGTAAAAAGACTACGAACAATCGTAGTCTTGACAACCTGAATGTGGCCACCTGGTTTTGGCCTCCGCATGGACCTCCATTGAGTTGATATCGTTGTGTCGAAAATCATGTCTACACGATGTGTCTCGAGCGGACTACTTTTTTGAAAATAGGCACAAAATTTATGCAGATGAGATGTAGAGTTGTACACTATTATATTATTTATATAAAAAATATATGTCCGAAGCCAATAACTGAGTATGAAATTTGTCCTAATACCAGTAGATACCAAAAATCAAAAATAAAATGATATTTATCGCCCGTGTGTACAATGACTTATTTGGGAATAGTTTGGGAAAGTAAAGAAGATTGTTTAGTAAAAAATAATTTATTGATCGCGGCGATGGTTTGGAAAAAATAGACTTTGGCCGGTATACGCTACAGAAAGAGATAAATTCACAGTCCCAATCGTCCGGGGGTCTTGCGGTGCGAAGCGGGAGTTCCCGGTTCGCGGATGCCGGGTGTGAGGATTTCTTGCTTCCTAACGGAAGCTTGTTCACGTTCTGATTGTTCCTGCGCTCTGACGCGCATCTCTTCCTCGGCCTCTTTCATTTTTCCCTCCATTTCATGGAGGTGCTGCAAGGCCTGACGTCGCTTGGCGGTACCACTCCGCCCGGTTTCTTTCACGCTGAAAAACATTGGGCCGAGCTCCGCGAGCCAATGTCCATCGACGGCGGTAACGCACTGCATGTATTCCTTTGCAGTCATCACGAGCTCATGGTAGACGACGTAATCGGGTGTAAAACCCATGCCGAACAGGGCCGAGGTTGGATGGAGATGGCACGGCATTCCGGTTCGGCAATTTACGTATTCTCCGATTCCTTTCAAACGTGCAGCTTGATGAAAATAAGCTGAACAAATACATTTTCTCACGACGTCCCAATCGGTGCCGCAACTGACGACCTCCATTTTTTGTTGTTTCAGTATTTCTTCCAGTTGTTGTCTTACTTCTCGTACTTTTCTCATCGCTTTCGCGTGAATGAAATGCTCGTTGCACCACGAGCTTGAATATCCATTCGATTTCCACTGTTTGTAAACGTTGAGAAAAGTCAAGTGGTCGGACTCTGGAACCTGGAATTTTTCTCGCGCCGAGTCCGAGTCCTCCTCGCGTCCTTTCGGCCTGTAAAAGACCGTGGGTACCGAAAGCATCGATACTATGATGAGGATCTCAGCGGTACATCCGAGCTGCGATGCGACGATCAACATTTGACATTGTGGAGGGTCCAGCGGGAATTCAGCCATTTGGCGGCCGAGAGCTGTTAATCTTCCTGTATGATCCAGGGCGCCGAGAATCCACAATTGGTACAACGAGTTTAAAATGTTGTCCTGCGGCGGTGGATCCATAAAATGAAATGCCAACAGATCCTGGACTCCCAAAGATTTCAGCAACAGAACGGTGTTGGCCAAGTTTGTACGTTGAATCTCCGGCACTCCGGTGAGTAGGAGCTCGTCGAGATACTGTCGTCGGGTGTACAGACGGTAACAATGTCCTGGGCCCGTACGTCCGGCACGACCGGATCTCTGGTCCGCGTTTGCACGTGAAACCGGATAAACTTGGAGCGCGTCCATTCCGATTCGCGGATTGTAAACTTTGAGCTTGCAGTAACCCGAATCGACGACGAATACGATACCGTCGACCGTCAACGAAGTCTCTGCGATGTTCGTCGCAACCACGCACTTCCTCAGACCCCCTTCCGATCGTTGGAATATTTTAGCTTGCAGATCCGTTGGCAATTGCGAATATATTGGCAATATCGACAATTCAGGCGCCGAATCAATCTCCTCGAGCCTTTCCTTCAACGACTCGCACGTAACTTCGATATCCTCCTGGCCAGGCATGAACACCAGTATATCACCGCTACGTGGCTGCAGATGTATCTGCAAAACTTGCTTCACCGCAGCATCCACGTAATCGTCCACTGCGTTCTTTGAATGCAATACTTCCACCGGATACGTACGTCCCGGTATCACGTACGTTGCTGCGTTCCCGAAAAATGCGGCGAATTTGCTCGAATCCATCGTCGCTGACGTTACGATGAGTTTCAAATCTTGACGTCTCCCTACAACCTGATCAACAAAACCATTCATTATTCTCTACATCACTATTTTATGAAAACGTTGAAACAAAAAAACTATTTCCTTACCTCTCGCAGTAAACCGAAAAGTACATCGGTCGATAAGGACCGTTCGTGAGCTTCGTCCATTATGATTGCACTGTAACGTTCGAGATCTCCTTCACGGAGAGTCTCCCGAAGCAATATACCGTCGGTCATATATTTTATTACGGTCTGCGAACAAATAAATTCATCAAAAACGATTAATCAATGTTCATGGAGACAAGTACAGAAAGCTCGTGAAGGAGGATTCTATGAATTGTTCAAAATATCGTTCCAAACATCTGGAAAAGTACAAAAATGAGTATGAATGCATTTTTGGTTGAAAGTAATTTGAAAATGGTGTAGAAGAGAAACGAAGAGAATTTGATGATCGAAACTTACATCCTTGGAGGTGCAGTCTTCGAAACGAATAGCATAACCAACTTTGTCGCCCAGAGCGGTGTCCATCTCGTCAGAGACTCTTTTAGCAACTGACATCGCAGCGACTCTCCTTGGTTCTGTACAACCAATGATACCATTTTTGCTGTAACCATCTTCGTGCAAATATTGGGTCAGTTGGGTAGTTTTCCCGCTACCAGTTTCACCCACGATAATGACAACGCTATTTTCTCTAATAATGTTGAGCAATTCTTGACGGACGGCAAAAACAGGTAAATTTTGTCGTTGCTGTTGCATCGTTCGTAGTCTCGGTTCTCCGCCCGAAGCTTGTCCGGCTCCGATGTGCTGTGCGTATTTTTGACCAGCTTTGTAATCCGTTTCTGGACCATGTTGCTCTCTTTCCTCTTTTTTATTGTCATGTACTCCCATTATGTTGCCGAGATGAGTTCCCGCCAATTCCCAATGTTTCTTTTGCGCACGACGACGTTCTTTTTGCTCGCGATATGCTCTGACCAGGGCGGAACCTTTGCGTGCTGCCAGAGCCATATCCGAGCCTGGATCCCGAACTGGAACTACTGGCTCCGGTTGCTTCGTGAAAACAATCCGACCTGAAACATTCGAAACGATCGAGACAATCAAGACATGTGTGGTTTTTTCGTTCCAACTGAAAATTACGGAAAACACGAATTTTTAGGCCAATGTTGTGTTTTTTTTTTCGTATTTACCGTCGAGGAACGGTGGAACGACATTGTGAACGAGTAAATGAACTCTAGCTTCGGCCTCATCGTCCGGATCATCGTCGTGTTCGAGGGAGCTGACAACGCCCGAAGTCAACATTCGATTTCTCTCCCAAAGCTCGTTGTCCTTGTTGATCTGTCTTTGCTGTGCCGAGACGCGCTTTTCTCGTTTAGCTTCCAATTCCATTTCCTTCTTTCGGGTGTATTCTTCCGATACGTCTGCAAAACGCTGGTTCTCACCGTCGTCCAATGCATACCATTCGCGATCCAACCTAGAATAGTTAATTACGTTGGAGATCAAGGAGTTTACCAGTTTTTTGGAAATTAATCTAAAGACGTAGCAGCTTCAAATCGATGAATCTCAATGAAAATGCCCACTAATTACCTTCGCTGCTCTTCTTCCCAAAGCGCCTTGTCGTCTCCGTCTACCAGAGGCGTCGCACTCGAGCCACCTCTGGGCTCTCTGTGCCAAGGATTATACTTGTACGACGGAGTGAATTCGCTCCTCGCGCTTTCTCTGTAATCTTTGGAGCCATAAAGTTTAGGCGTAGGATGATCCCAGCTCGATCGTCGTGGCTCTCCGTCGTCGTCGTCGTCGTCCCAATTGCTCCTTGAAGTTGGATCCTAGATTGAAAATTACATAAAGATTAGAATACTTGGCTTAAATTTTTCTCGGTATCAGAAATCTGCGAAAATTGGCAATTTCCTCCGATACCTCCTCCGTAGAAACAACTCGCACGTTCCGATAGTAAAAAATAAATATTTACCCTTGCTCGAAGTTTGGGAGTTTGTGGTTCGTCTCTGAACCTGGGAGTTCTGTCTCTTCGGTCTCGGCTGTGACTTCTCTCGCGGTCTCGTCTCATGCGATCCTGAGCATCGAGTCTTTGTCTTTTGAGACGGCTTTCCAACTTTTTTTGAGCTTCGGCATTAACGCCGCCTGTGTAAGTCGGCGTTTCTACCCCGTGAGATCTGTATCTACGATCGGCTTTCGAGTCATGTTTTGATTTTTTGCTAGATTCACTCCGACTGCTTCCTGGCTCTTGAGAATTTTCTCGTCTTTTCCGTTCGGCCAATTTGTCTAAGCCAAATTGTGATACACTCGGTTTTTTGAATGTGTGATCGGAAGTTTGTTTACGAATAATTAATCCTCCGGTTTCGTTCCCATCGGAACCTTCCAGTCTGAACAAATCTGGAGTTTCTGACATTTTTTCAACACTTTTTTTTCACGTGTCGCGATGGGATGTTTCTCGTTTGAAGGTCGCGCAAACAGAACGCTTTGCTTTCGAGTTAAGTACGAAGGACACAACTTTAATTGTTTATTTCGTGAACCATCGGAGATGCAAACAAGTAGCTCATTACCCACTTGGGGAATCGAACGTTTTGTCAAATTATTAATTATTAGATACAAGATAAACTCACAGAGTTTAGATTACGTTTGCTCTCGTATTTTATCCGTACTGTCGGCGTGGTGTTCTACAAACGACTAAACCGACTAACCAACCACCATAATGATGAAACACATACAAGCCACGAAACCGAGGGCGCAAACATGCAGCGCCATTGCGCAGGGTTTTTTCGGAGTCGATAACGAATGGAGAATTCTTCTTTGCCGATCGATGATACTTCGGCGTCCAGTATAGAAATTTAAAGTTCCAAAAATCGTCGCGAGAATTATTGATATTGCGATCAAAATTGAAGGTCGTTCTACAAACGCGTACTTCAACTTCAGTCGGAATGATCTTCCCACATTACTTTCCCCTCCCTCTCATACTATTTTACTGTTTACAGTGATTTCTTCGTGATCTTTGAGGATGACACAACCGGCTCGTAAACAAAATCCACCCGTTATCATTACGGAAATGAAAAAAAAGATAATGTTTCGATTTGACATCCGTCCGATCCGCACAGACGTCGCGGTTGATGAACGGCAAGGCTTATCAAGCATTTTTGATGGAATGGGGGCTCGAACCGAATGGTAATGTATGTATGTAGTGGAGTTTTACATGCATACCCTTGGCGGGTTTGTACATGGTGTGCTTCCCGTACCCCTTNTTCGATTTGACATCCGTCCGATCCGCACAGACGTCGCGGTTGATGAACGGCAAGGCTTATCAAGCATTTTTGATGGAATGGGGGCTCGAACCGAACGGTAATGTTTATTTTCCATTTTTCAACAACAGACACATGTAACGATCAAATGTTTGGGAGGAAAGATTACATTTAGAAAAATAAAATATAACGATTGGTAAATTCGTACGAACGACTATGAGAAGATTCTCGACTCAAAATGTCGCTTTCCGACTTGAACTTCATTAAAGTCCATCGATTCGCGTTAAATTTCGAGCAAAGATCCGAAAATTGAGTTCTCAGCATTCGCCTAAACCTCGTAAAAGCGAGCGCGTGTTTGTGTCCACGTGTGGGCGCCCGTGCCCTCGTGTATGGTCATTGTCCGAGAGTTAAGTGAACTGCGTGATCGGAATTAAGTTCGTTTGGTTATTCAATTTCGTTCAGCTCATCGCTATTAGGAAACGGTTTACAAATTTATATCGACACGGCATTTCACCGCGAATGAGAAATTTATAATAAACATGGTGCACAAATACGTCTGCATTGATGCTCGCATTAACACTTGGTCTGTAAACGTTTTTTCAGCCTGTTATTACGTTCCAAAAATTCGGAAAAATAATGCAGGCTACTGTTTCGATCTTCAACTTGGAATTTCAATAAAAAATTGTAGAAAAATCATTTTTTTCATAAATTTTTGATGCACTAAATGGATCGATCCGTCGTAATTGCTCGGACACGAATGACCCAGGTTTACAGACAAAATGTTAAAATAACATGTTGTACACGCTGAACGCGCAAATTTGTGCTATCAAAAAACATAGAAAACTTTATTCGTATTTTTTTTTGCTTCGCTCATATTAACAATGTACATAACTTAAGAGTTTGCATAAATAATAATAGACCGTGCGCATTGACAGCTCAGTATAGAGAAATAATTACGCGCTAGAGGTTGTGACCCTATATCGTAAATGCAGATAACCTTAAGAGTGAGAATAGAGTTTCGAGAGTACGTTCGCTCCAATTGGCATTACCAAAATGTTATTTCCACACGCTGGGTGTGTTTTTCATATTGTTTTCTCCAATCGGGGCTTTGATTCTTTGGGTTACGAAGACTCAATATAAACAGGAAGTTCCTTTTGTTGTCGTAGCAACGTTGCCAGCGCGAACTCTAAATTTTCGGGTAAATGGTCGAGCAGCATTCGCGGCATGACCGAAAGTTCCATAAAGTCGTCCGCTTCGGCCCACCGCATTTCGTACTGTCTCTCTTTTTTGCTCACTTTTTTACTATGCCAATGAAACAACAAAATTAGCATTAATCTCATCGCTTCTTTCGCGTCTGTCGAGCTGATGAATTTCAATATTATTTTCCGTACCTGTTGTCAAGCTGCGACGGTTTACATCTTGCCAAGTGAAGTATACGGCCTGCGTTGTACAATCTGACCTTGGAGTAACGTCTCCTGGTCACGTCTCGTTCCAACACCATTGTTTCCTAGAAAAAAAAATAAAAAAAATAAAACACGACATTCACGTAAATCGCACAACACTGAATGTCGTAAATTCTAATATTCGTGACCTCTAAGCTTCAAAAACAAAACAAATAATGTCTCCATAGTGGATATTGCGACAAATTTCACGCTGCGAATTTTACGGAGTCCCGGAACCGTGAAATCATTTTATTCACAAAATACAGCACAATAAAATTGACACTGCTTTTCGTTGAAAATTTAAAACACATTGGAATATTCATTAAAAATGTATTTACAATTTTTTTTTTTATCACCGAATGTTTAAAATTATTACAGAATCCGCGGAATCGTTTGGAAATTCTGAAAATCTTTTACACGCATTCGTCCAGCCCCAGGCAGCTTTTTCGTCACTTTGAATAATAGAATTTTTAGAGCATCATTCTCCATTACCGTTTGACGCATCGTCGGCGCTTCGGAGAGCAATGGTAATTGGCCAGGTATCGAATTGATCGTATTACCATTTCTCCAAGTTCTGTTGAGATCGCGGTCAGGTACGCCGAACAGTGCGTAACCGAATCCATTCAAAACGACTCTGTACTACAAACAGAACAAGGTCACAAAAATCAGAGCATTTAGGATTGGTGTATCGAAGGAAATGTACGACGTGTCCCCAAAGTCACAAAACCATTATCTCAGCATTCGTAGATCGTCGAATTCTTAGTCCTTTGCGAGTAATATGATTTTTTATGCCTCCTCGGATCATACGAGTCCTTTTCGTCCTGTGACTTACATCTTATGACGTTTGGAGAGAAAAAATCATAGAAAATTCGAGGATACTTCTTATTGATTCTCCTTTGACGTTTCATAGTTGCTCAAGTCGTTGCATTTGTTTCGTTTTGAAATAAAAATTTTTTAAAAACAAAATTTTCGAAAAAAGGTTCGAACTTGGGGAGAGTTGAGAATATTACTATCACAAAACGAGTTTATTTAGAATTTGTTCAAAATTTTGTATAAACGTTCCTGTCACCAAAACTAACAGTTTTCTTCTGATTTGAAGAAAAATTTTCTGACGTTTAGAATTTGAGATATTTAATTTCCAATTTTTTATTTTTCCCATCTAAACACGTGTCAATTGAAGTCGCGTTTCTTTTGTTTTTTTCTTGCAACTTTTTAACGAAAACTTCAATTTACACGCGTTTAAATGGGAGAAAAAAATTGGAAATTAAATATCTCAAATTCTAAACGTCAGAAGATTTTTTTTCACAGAAGAAAACTGTTAGTTTTGGTGCCAAGAACGTTACACAAAATTTCGAAAGAATCCTGAAAAAAGTTGTTTCGTGATTTGTCTAGATTTCCTGCAGAAAGACTTTTGACATGCCGTTGGTTGATTCTGGTGGCCGGAAACTTTCCTTGACAAAATTTCACCATCTCGTGACCTTCGATCATGACCCGTGACCTTTGGAACGCGCTACATGCTCGCCAACTAAAAATTACGTACTTTTGGTAAGCGACAAGCTTGTAGAGTTATGAGGAGCGATGTTCGGAAGTTTTCTATACTGTCGACGCTCAGTCTCATTACCAAGTCATCGCCCAGCCCCACGGTCAACACAAAATCCTCCGTAACTCTCGCAGCTTCTCTGCTGAGTAGTCCAGCTGTTATAAAGTCATTATCGAATTAGAATTAGACTGGGGCAGAGATTTTTATTTTATACGTTACAATCGATTAATTATTCATAAACACCTGGTGTTGAGAAAGCGTAAACTTTTAAGTTGGGATAACGAGGCTTTATGAGGAGCCCTAGTAGAACGGCCAGACCGGCACCCAAGCTATGTCCTTGAAAAATAAAAACGTCAATTTTATACACGCGTACGAACGTAGACAAAAAATTCATTAATACAGACAGGAATCTCTCAAACAATGAACCGATTTCATCGAATCTTATACAAGGCTCGAGGTGAATTATTTTCTACGCAATAGCCAAAACGAAATATCACATTTTGGCTCGAGTGTCTAAATTTGGAAAATTAAATAAATGTAAAATGTGAATAATCACTTTAAAGATAATTGTAAACCAAAGAGAACGAGTGGGGGCTGGAGTTTCAATTTCGAGTGGAATGAAAGTTACAGCCATTTTAGTGAATCGATGGAAATTTTCAAAATTTCTTCATTCCGATCAAAACTCTGGGCCCAGTGTAAAAATATTTATTGCTAATTATCTAATACCTGTCAGAATCAGACTGTAATGAGGATACGTTGCAAATGCCTTTTCCAGTATTTTGTACTGTTCCAACTGTTTGAGAAGGACTTTTGCACCAACAATCATACCCTTGTGAGCCTAAAACACGAGTGTTTTTGATAATTGAGAATCTTTGAAATCGAAGAATTATTCTAGTACGTATGCGATTGTTAATTATAAGCCCGAAAGAGTTTTTATTCAAATTTGCTCGTACCATACTGCCAGGTGGAAGCCCCTCTGGTTGGAAAGGTTCCGAAGCAGCAGCAATGTCTGTTATTAAATCGCGCACCGACAGCGATCCTCTGATCGCAATAACGATGCTCGATGTTTTGTGATCAGCTATGACGCAAAACGGTATCTACAACCAAAATTAACCGCATTTTTCATAGTCAAGGAAAATTTCTATGTTTGGTTCGACCTGAAAGAATTTTCAGGGATTTCAAAATCTTGAGACTCGATGGAAATGATTATTCTTACTTCGCACAAGTGATTCCTAAACGATGCAAAAAGTATGTCGTCCTCGGACAGTTTGGAGAGATATTTGACACCAGCCATGCTGCAGAAGCAACAATTATCGTCCAAAACGTTATCGCGCTTTCTCCTGAAACACGCACAGCATATCATCCCTCGCCCCAGTCTGAAGCATCCGGTACAAGCGTGTTGATAAACCACGTATAACCATCCATAAGACGCAATAGCCAACTTCAGAAAGTGATGAGCATTTTCCAGTGACATCCAATCTGGAGCATCTGCGAAAATACTCGCGCCATCTACGACCAACCGTAATGACTTTTTCAATGGAATCGTTGATTGTGATACAAGCATTTGTCAAGGTTACTGAGCATGCAGAAAAGTTCATACCCATAACGTACTCCGGACGCTTTAATATATTAAGTCGCCTCAGCTCGAGGGTTTCTCGCTTCTGACGAACTCGAAGTAAAACACAGCCAGCCATGACGTCGGAAGGTACTAGGTCAGTGCCTCGAAAAAGGGCGCTCAACAGTCCTGGAAAACGAGAAGAAAAAAAACGACTAGGACGATATTTTAGGCAAAGTCTCACTGGAAATGAAATTTTGTTAAAAATCGTCGATATTTTGTTGAACACGACAAACTAAATGTTTGTGGATAATTTTAAAATTTCCGTTATTTTCGAAGTATATTTGGTTTCTAACGAAATCGTCAGCGAAATTTACGATCGGACCGACAAAAATTTGCTTCCGACGAGATTCTNACAGTCCTGGAAAACGAGAAGAAAAAAAACGACTAGGACGATATTTTAGGCAAAGTCTCACTGGAAATGAAATTTTGTTAAAAATCGTCGATATTTTGTTGAACACGATAAACTAAATGTTTTTGGATCATTTCAAAATTTATGATGTTGAAGTTTGCATCGTTGGGATGCAACGAAATTCTGTTGCTTTTTTCGGCAAAGCTCATAATTATTATTCAATATTTGGTCTGGACACTAAAGCGATCCTCTCTCGCGACCTAAAAACTCAATCGACACGAAAAATTGCCACGATTTTCAAAATTCAATAAATAATTAATAGAAAAAACATTTTTCGTTGAATCTCAACGTTGCAAACTTCAGCGTCTTTCAAAATTTTCGTTATGTTCGAAGTATATTTGGTTTCTAACGAAATCGTCAGTGAAATTTACGATCGGACAGACAAAAATTTGCTTCTGACGAGATTCTCTAGAATATTTCTTACTGCAATGTCACAATTTTTGGGATTATTTAAAAAAACGTTTGGCCGAACGTTTCGAACAAAATATCGACCTGTTCCTACAAACTTTTGTTTTCAGTGTGTCGATGAAGATTTTTGTCGCCTCGCATTTAATTCGCCCTATTTTGCTTGTTCGACGTTAACGATTTTCTATGGAAATTGTAATGGGATTAGGGATTAAGTGCAAAAGTCTTGGTTTAGATTGAAAAAGAATTTTGTTGGCTCATTTATTCTGGACCTCAACTCCATGTACCTATGTCTCACCAGCAACATGTTGAAACGTATCGTTAGCACTCTCGTCTCGTCTCATCCACCACAAAAACTTGAATCTCCTCAACCAAATTTTCGACACTTTGCCGTGTTCGATCGAGTCCTCGAGAACTTTGTCCGGTAAGCCGAGGGATCCGAGGGGATCGAATACAAGCGCGAGACCCAGAATAGCGAGGCCAATTAATACCCAGTCGAAAAATACCAGGGCCTCGACCACCGTCAACGTGTAATCCTCGTTTTTGCAATCCACGTGATCGCTCAAGATCCA
This sequence comes from Hyposoter didymator, assembly GCA_037952995.1. Lineage (NCBI taxonomy): Eukaryota > Metazoa > Arthropoda > Insecta > Hymenoptera > Ichneumonidae > Hyposoter > Hyposoter didymator. The sequence goes on from JBAJMU010000003.1 coordinate 970,957, forward strand.
TAATGTCCCGAGAATGTTCCATACTATTTCTGGCATTAGTAGCAATATTCTGAAATTCCAAAATTCAAGCCACTATAATTTTGAACAAATTCAAAATTAAACTTAGTGAAGCACATGGGTCAGGGAATTTTTTGCATCTCATGGTTCCATTCGATTTCATATCGTTTAAAAAAATCTCTTAAAAAGGTCGAGTCGCATAATTAAAAAAAAATATTACAGGATTCAAGGTCACAAAATGCAGCGACATTTTTAATTTAGCTCGTGGCATTGTTGAAACTGAACGAATGACGATTCCAGCTCGGATAATAAAACAAGAAGTTGTCACTCGTTTCGTAAATGGCGAAATTTTTATCCGTTTAATGAACAGTTGTAAAAAATGCATTTAGTAAATTCGTACTGTCTCGCCTGATTCCAACGTTTCAGCTCGAACCATTCTCGAGTTACTGGCTTTTGAATTTTGCATACCCAGCACGTTTATATGGCGCGATGTTTTGTTCGAAGCGCCTGGCGTAAGATTTCCTACGCATTCATTTCATATAATTTTGTGCTTCAGTTTTTTTCTCTGTCAATTCCGTGAAATTTAAAATTTGAGAATCGCCTGCAACCTCGTCTTCAGCTGTTTGCATTTTTTTGCCACATTTTTCTTTGAGGCGTAATTTCCAGGCGTAAATCTACATTTTTTGAAAATCCTTGTGACGTCCTTAATGTCGAAAATGCACTTTCACACGACTTGCAATATTTTTTAATCAGCATCGAAAGGCTCGAAGAAAAATCGAACTTTCGAGCTTTTTCAATCGTAAAAATAAAGGGCAACATATTACGATGTTAGGATTGAATGATACAAAAAAAAATCGCATTTCAAAACATAGTACGTGGGAAAACAGAAGAAAACTAAAGTAACTTTATCCTCAAGACTCACTTGATTGTGAGAAGTGGCTGAACGAATCTTCTCGCGTGTGTGTCAGTAATCGATCCTCTCGCGCTGTGATTTACAATCACAAATACGAGAATGGTCACGACACCAAGGATAACCATTTCGCCGGCGAGGAATACCCTCACGAGTTCACCTCCTGTCCGACATTTCCACGTCTCGTCGTAGAATCTTAAACAGGAAATTCCCACAAGAACAAACCTAAAAAAAAAAAAAACATCTTCAAGTTTTATGGCATTTCATTTTTTTTTCTCGATTAGTTCAAAATCGTTGTTGATAAAAATTGAGGATCAGAAAGATTACCAGAGAACTCTTATGAAGATCTCGAAGAGTCCTGGATAAACTAGATCATCGGTGGCTGCCAACCATTTTCTTCCGAATAATTGGAGTGCTGGCATATTTCTGAATAAACAATTCCCCAAAAAAATCATTTATTTATTGATCCTTTTCAAATAAAAAAAAAATCAACGATACTCAACAACCAATAGATCCAAAATGGCCATTATAATAATTTCAACATTATTTCTCTCACACATGCGAACGAAAAAAAAAAAAACTTCATTGTTATTCCACGCGTTCGTAGCAAAACACGGAAATTCCAGGCTCCGCACGCTCGTTCACTTCGACGTGCTAATGAATTTAATAAGCCGTCTATAACATTTCTCTCTTATGAGCAAAACGTACATGTGCGGCATACGCATCGTTTGTACCAAGAATTTTCATTTTTTTCGCATCCGACGATCACGGTCCCTCGTGATCATTATTAAAGAAAAAATGCTGAAGTTTGATTTCGATCGAAAAGATTTATCAAATTATTCTTATCGCGCCTTTCCCTACGATTTTTCTTCGGTGCCCCATTTTCATTTTTCTTCAGGGGCTTTGTGAATATTAGCAACCTTAAGCAACAATCGTCACGTGTTATGGACATTTCCGATGGAATAAGGGAATAACGCTAGTGCCTTGTCAGAGTCGGAATACTGACGTAGCTCGTCAGTTGCGTGTTTCTCTCTCTCCCTCTCCCTTTCCTCTCTCACCTGTCATTGACGACACAGTTTTTTCTCGTCTTTTTTTCACATCTAACGAGTGTCTTGTTTGCGTAAAGGATTGTTGATATTTAACCACAGGTTTGTGTTTCTCTCGCGAGAGACCTCACTTTCTGTATGGGATCTTATTCCAAAGATCGCAATAAACACGTGAGAAAATAAATGAAACTCATCCGGCGGATTACTGTGTGCGAAACACAAGTCGATAACGATTCTGGTCAATGAGGATTTGTAATGTTCAAACTTTAAAATCATCTGGTTGGACACAAAATAGCGTGAAATATATCGCGATGATAAACGTTCCTTTTCATAAAATCCGCTAGGTTTGTTATTATTAGGACGTTGATGCTTTGCCGATTGACTTTGCATTCGACAACTCTTCTGGTTGTGAGCATTTTCGTTGGCACGGAACGTGAATTACTCGTGCAACGAGATGTTCTAACTCCGATACAGAAACTGAAATTTTTGCATTTTAAGGATTTTGATTGATTGAAAAAAAATTGTTAATATTGAGACGAAGGATTAGATGATCAACAACGCACGAAAAAAAACGAATAATTACTAATTCAGAATAGAATTAAATTGAACTTTGTAAACTTTCATGAAAGTAGAGAAAAATTTTTTGGCAGATTTCTGCAGCAGTGGAAATTGCTCCGACTTTGAGGTCGATCGACGACTTTTTTCCGTGACGTCGAATTTTCCATTGAAATTTCTGCCGAAGGAAAATCCTGAATATTTTTATAGCAAAAATAACAGTTGGAAATTGATACTCTCTATTGCTGCTGCATTGGTGGAAACTAACATTGATAATCGTGAATCGTTATACGTGTGCGAATCGATGTACAAAATTGATTGAGTAATCCGTGCAGTCGTTTAAGAGAACACGCGCAACTTCAAATTTTCCCTTCCACAGGAGAACGCGATCGCGTAATTCCGGTCTTTTTGCCCTGAGGGCACTCGTGATTCGAGGAAAAATGTGTATCTATCATGAAATTTCGAGAAGGTCGATTCTCTTTTCGATTCGGAGTCGTTTTCGGCTCTCCTTGAAATCAATAAAAATAAAAATAAAATTAGTAGCCTCACAAAATATCGTTGTTTTGATTTTAAAAAAAATGGAAATGAAATAAAAGTTTTTGGCCGCTAAAATCATGAAAAAATCGTTCTTACGCACTATCTGGAAAAAATATGCGAATAGCATCGATAGTGGAATTAGCGTACATACGTTTCGGCGTAAAATATAAAACTGTAAAATTTCACCGTTCGGGAGAATCGGCCAGCAAAGCATTTTTTTTTCGCTACATCTAAACTGCATATACGTATACATACACACCTGATGCGATGCATTGAGTGTGTCGTAATGTATATAGCCGCAACGGGCAGCAATTTACTAGAGACTTGAGCAAAGAGTTGAACTGGAACGGGGCCGGATTCTCTGTTTTTTCTTTTTCTTTTTCGTTTTTTTTTCATCGTGTGTTCGCAAAACTTATTCTATAAATTATACATTTCAATTGCCCCGAGCTGCTAATATTCTTGACGAAAGACAAGCCAGAGCGAGTGGAGACAATGGTGTAAAAAAACAAATTGCTTCGTAGAAGTGCCAACGTGAGTGATTGCAATCAAGTAGAAAATCTCTCAATGGCACGGACGCGAAAGAATCGGCTAATCACATATGCACTACGGAAAATAAGTTTCCGGGCTAAAGTTCGCAAGAGTCGGACTTGTTTTCGAAGCCACGAGTGGACCTTCGCAAATTTCACGAACATTGATTCGTAGGAGAGAAATTTACATCTATTTCGTTGTTTTTTTCGACAATTTTTTCATATCCTGTCGGCTACTCTAAAGATGGCCGTTTAGGCCTGTTTCTACTTCGACGTTCGGACTCTGATTTCAGAAGGAGATTTTCGAGAGTTTCTTCAACCGGAATCTCGAAAACGACACCTTACGTTCCATTCTTCAGAAAGTTTTTATCAAAGCTTACAAACACGAGGCACCGAAAGAAATATTTGAATATTTTTTTCAGTCCCCAGTCTCCGCACTGCATACATTCATTTTATTTCGTTCAATCCGAACGAAATCATCACGAACTTTATCGCTCCTTTTCGAGGCAATCGATGTTTCCGGATTTCGATTTAAAGCCTAATTTTTTGAGCTCAAATCTTCTAAACGTTGTGACACTTTCGAAAACATAAAAATATCCAAATCGTTTGTACGAGGATTGAAAAAAAAAAGAAAACATTATTTACGCAACTAATTGTCTAGCTCACGACGACACCGACGCATGAGCTGATTTATTTTCGTATACGCACAAGGCTGATATAATAAATAGCCGGTTGCACATATTTGTAAGAATTTTACCAGGAATTATTCCCTCAAGTATCGCGAAACATTATTATAAGAGGTAAAAAAGTAAAACACACTCTTACAGTGGACTGTGCAGAGAAAGTAGCCAAAGACAGACAGAGAGGGAAAGTTCGTCGGGTGTTACTAAGTGTTATGCCTTTCTACACACACACGCACATTATATAGTTATTTGTGTATCTATATACATGTGTGTAGGCTCGCTCAAGAGATACTGAAATTCAGAGATGTTGCATAATTTCGAACGGATGATAATCTGCGTTAAATGAGGCATTGGATTCCCCAGCTTCGAGGAAAGATTCATTCGTTTCCTCTTGCTGATTTATATTTTATTTCGAAACCGTTTTTTTCATCACTATTCCCCTAATTTCCTCATTACGGAGGTCCCTCCAACGTTTGCTAACAAACATATTCAAAAATAGATGACGAGTGAGATGACGAGTACATGGAAGGGCAAAATGACGATGCAGTGATCCATCAAATACTGTGACGATCACTGAATCGTTCTCGACACGCTTTGTACACCGAGTAATTGACAATGAGATCGGAAAACTCTCTGTATGTATCAAAATATAGACCGGCGCATGTGCTAGCACTGCTGTGTGTGTTTGCGTACACAGGAATAAAACTTTTTACATAGGAAAATGCTCTATTCTTTCGCATGGAGATCGAATCGACGAGGCTGTCTAGCGTGTTGTCGGACTTCACGTCGTGTTTCCTTCTTATATTCCACTCATCACTTCCTCCTTCGCAAATTGCCGTGTTCTCACACCATCAATAATAAAAACAACGACCTGTTATTGGGAAAGTGACTTTTTTTAAATTTTATTATCTCCTACAAACTTTTTCGTCCTGTCATTCATATGGAAATGATTTTGAGAGTACACACTTAGTAATTTTATTTTACTAGCTCCCTCGGCCTACCCTTTCGTTGGCTCTACATCGTTTTGTCGTCGAAGAAATTTCATTATCGCCGATTTTTCATTTTCTTGGAAGTTTTTAATCCGCCATTTTTTAAAGTGCAACGAAGATATTTTTATTCGAGTTTTTATGCGATGTTTCGTGCATCCAATCAGAAAGATATCGAGGTCGTTGTTAATTTATACAGAATTTTTATGGTCCTTGAATACTCACAGTTTTAGTGGGTATCCTTGCAATTCCGTCGAATCACTGAATGTTCATCGAACTGCAAGCTCTACGATGAGAACAAATGTTGATAAAGTTCGGTGAAAAATGTCAGTCGAAATTACGATATCATCTTGGAGCAATCCACTTAATCCTCGGCATCATATCCGTAAGAAGATTCGAAGTTTTTTACACACCGAAGCATTCGCGCACACACATCATTCCGAAAATGTATCACAATCGCCAGGAGTGAATGCGCAAATCCTGCAAGAAACTTTGGACCGTTTCTTTAATATTTTTGCTCGCGGCGTTGATAAATTAAAAGTAAAAAAAAAAAGAAAAAAAAGAATTGATAATAAAGCGTGCTACAGAACAGTGAAAAAAAAAGAAGAAGAAACGATCACAAGAGGAAAAAAACTAGCGTTGAAAACTCGTTCTCTCGGATGTCGAAGTTTGTGCGTTGGTCCCTCGTGATCACACGAGAGCCCGGCTTGTACTCGAGTGAACGGTGTAACGAAATTACATTGAATTTTGTTTCGTTTGAGCGGAAAGGAGCAAGGAAGAAAGAGAGACGGAGAGAGAGCGAGAGGCAGACGGAAGGGGAGAAAGAGAACGAGATTCTTAGGGAGTCGTACGAGCTGTAAATACAGGTAGGACGCCACGGATGGCGACCATGGCCTGTGATGAGCCACTGATCAAGCCGGCTATCCAGCCTGTACAGCTTGGACTAGTCGCTATGCATACACGTATCACGGAATTCTCCTTATTCCCTCTTTCTTTTACTCTTTCTCTTTCCTGTTGTTGCATTCGTGCATATTTTTACATCAGGTACAGTAGAGTACCTCGCATTTCAACTTTCCACGACGATTGTCAATCCTAAAAGACACTCGACGGAGATCGATGCTTCCGAGACTAAGCAATCAGCTTCCGAGATTATTTAACGTTATCTCTAGGAAACTGGTTAATGAACTGATGATCTCAAGCCTTGAGACCCGGCGTCTTCCGCCTTCAACCTGCAAATCCACGACAACAAATTCCCCTGGTTTGGCCGTCGATGACGAGCAAAAACCAAATGTTTTCCTTGACCCGAAAAGCCAATGATTCCCAGAAAGAAATCATCGATCTTTGACACGTTGCCATTGCCAACTGGGACTCCTGCAGCCTTTCCTGCATCTTAGAAGTTTGAACAGATGACAGGGTTTCAGAAATAATCGTGTGTTCCAATCGGCTACGTAAAAAAAGGAAAAAACGTGGTGCTTACGCAAAATTCTCGTCTTCCGGATATACTCTTGTGGAACACACACTTATGTTCATAAAATGCATGAATACTGATGATACTAATGACGAGGTAATTATGCGTCACAGTCGATCAGGATCATTAGTTATTCCAGTGACTTTATTAGTGATGTCACTGGAGACTTTTTCATAAAAAATCTCAGCACCTGCCGAACATGCATCAAAGTTATTAATTACCTGGTCCCTTTCTTTGAGTTTTTACAAACAAATCCTACTAATTATCATTTCTGGAGAGAGTCCAGAACTCACGAATACTTTACGACTGTTCATTGTTTATTAAGGCAGACGTGCGACAATGAAATTGTCGCGTTGATTCGGAAGACACGATTTCCAGGTGTAAAAACGTCCACGACTGTATACATCGAACAGTTTTTCTAGAGAAAGAAGGAATATGCTTTATGGTCCGATGCAGCAGCAGAGCTCGATAACCTTTGTCTCTGTCTTACGCGGGATAGAGTGAGCAATCCCAGAGACTGCTTACTGTACCCGTTCACCTTGCTTGGCTCGAGTCCCTCCGCAAGTTGCTACGCTCTCGTTGGATTGGCCATCGTTAACTTTCCCCACGCTGGCAAAAGGAGAGACGATTCGTTAGATATGCCCTCCTCGTCGAAATCTCGTCGTTTGTTTGGATATTCCTGGTTCTGTGGTTATCTCGATAGAGACTAATCCTATCAATCCACTAGACCCCAAGACCTCAATTTCGCCGAATTCATCAAAACTACTGAAAAATGTAATTAAAAATAATTCATAGATTTTGAACATACGAATTTTTGGGTCCGAAAGATTGTTGGGATTAATTTGTTTGCCATTACATCGAATCAACGTGAACTTGACATGACATTTTGGTACTTTTTCTACTCAAAAGTTCCCTTCTGTAAAAATGATAAACTTTTTTAGAAACTTGACAAATATTATGGCAACATTTTAACAAACTGCGCGTATTTTTGATGATGCAGGACTTTTTACCGAAGGTCCTAAATGCGTCACTCCCGGTAGAGAAAAATTATTCGGAAACGCAAGTGGAAAATCAAGCTACGGTAAGAGTTAACAAAATTTTCAATCAAAACTGCATTAGAAAAGTTGCAGTATTTCTCCCTCTTTTAACAACCGTTGGACGAAGATTAATTCGAGAGTGATTACCATATGCAGCTACGAGTCCCGTACCATCGGCGGGTATTTCAGAACCACGAACATTGGGTACGATCTGTTGGCTGCTTCGAGAGCTCTTTAGAGGTCGCAACAGTGATTCGAACGAGGTGAGGACTAAATGGCCATGATCGTCATAACGCGATGGTTCTAAGTACTAAACGAGCAATTTGTAATCAGCGCTGAGGATCTCATAGTTGGACTACTTGATAAAAAGTCTTCTACGTCAATTTGGAGTCGGGGAGAGTAAAAGATGGTTGGCTGGAATGATGCTAAAGAAACTTCACCAAAACCGGAATTAGCCTTTCGTTGAAGCAGCCAGTTATAATTTCTGTACCGAAAACGCTGATTGTAACTGTGATTATTATGTTTCCATGATTTACCTAGATGAGTATATACAGATGCGAGGATCCCTGCATCGGTTATCTTTTCGTCCTGGTATAATATGGTGTAGAGGTCGTATATAGGTGATACAACGTGCGAGATAGGGTTCGAAGAAGGAGCAATAGTAGGGGGTGGTTTACGGTTGGTGGTCTGTCTCGCCAAAGCAGAAGAGAAGGAGAGAGGGAGAGAGAGAGAGAGAGAGAGGAATGGACGAAGAGAAAGATTGGCGCACACACCCGTTGGGTCGAGCGTGAGGGGTGGTTGAGCTAAGGTGGCACGACGACGTCGTTCTCGTTCTGGTCGTCTTCGTTCTGTGTTTCTCGGTGGTAATGGTACTCGGCACTATATACAGAGATAAGACACATGTATATGTAACTACATGTATATATGTGCGTATGTGTATGTGTGTGTACGTATGTATATATTTATATGGATGGTAAGGACGGGTAAGAGGGTAGAAGGTGGTGGTGGTCGCGCGGCTATGGTTCTCCTCGGGTTGGCGGTGGTAGCCGGCCGAGCTAAGACGCGTAATGACGCCCTGAATCAATATGTGAGGCACTGAGATATGCATACGAACTAAGACAACCGGTGTCGGTTGTGGGAGCGAGTGAGACCGACAGATCGTGTGCCGAGGGAGAGGAGGATCGCGAGGAGGAGTTGCTCTCCCTGGCGTCGACGGAGACGAAGACGACGACGACGACGACGACGATGTGGAAGGAGACGAGGGTTTGGGGGAGGTAGAGCGCGGGGTAAAAGGAGGCGAGAAATTAAAGACGAGGCAGGCACAAAAATAACGACCGGCAAGCGCACCATCGTCGTCGTCCTTTTCCTCCTCCTCCCTCCTCCTTTTCCTCCTTCTACGCCTTCTTCCTTTCCGCGCCACTTTCTTCTTCTTCGTCTTCTTCTTCTGCTTTGCCTTCTTCTTCTTCTTCTGGTTTGTACCCAACCCCTTGACTTGTTCTCATCCCCTCTGAAGACAGGACCGACGACTCGGCGTTCGCACCAAACCACCCCTCAACACCGCGCTTCAAACCCCGCGCCCTCTTATTTTAACCCCTGCAATCCCTCGTCACTCCTTGCTTCTCTAATTCTTTTTTATCCTCAGATTCCCTCCTTTTCTCACTCGCATCTCTATCATACTCCCTCTTTCACACGTTATTCGTCTTTGCTACTTATTCTTACATTTCGTCTTACCCAAACCTATTTTCATTCCTCTCCCCACGTACGTCAGTAATCATCGTTCTTCACTGTCATGACACAAACGTACATACACATACGTACATGTAATTATAGCGAGCATTCCTTGTAGCCTCCTTCCTGTTGCAACAACAATTTTTCCATCACTTTGCAATTGAATAAATAAATGTTTAATTAAAAACCTTCTTGTCACACTCGGATTCTTTTCATTTTTTCTCCTTCGTCTCATACACACTTGTGTTTTTTTATTATTTTTATTTCATATTTTTTTGCTTTCTTTCCCCCTCGATGAGGATGTCAAGACGAGTATGTCGCCTGCGGACGAGATGAGACGGCGACGACGAGGAAAGGGGCGTAATCTCCCACACGTCAAAAAAGCAGGGGAGAGGTGAATCCGATTTTATACATACTTCTTTTTTCGTCTCTGTCTCGCTTCGCTATCTGGGCTCGTCCTCGTCGTATTAAACCATCTTAGCCGCGCGGAATTGATATATCGCGTGTACGTAAAGTAAAAAACAATACTGTGATGCCCGTGATTTAGAAGGTTCGGTAGGAAAGTCTAAATATTGAGAAATTGATGAAATTTTGTGATTACGTTCTTCAACATCAAGTGCGAAAACACAAATTTTTTCAATTTTTTCATCCGTCTAGTTATCGAGTAATTCAGCATTAAAGCAGAATTCACGGGCCCGGAATATATACTTATATATTTGAAAACGCTATGCTTATACACGTGAATTTCAACGTTCAATCTCTCGAGAACCATGGTAAGAAAAAAAATCTGAAAAAAATTGTATCGTCATGTCTGAAGGAAATATTCACAAAATTTTATTAAATTCTAATTATATTTTTTTAATTTTCTAACCAATGTGTGTGAAAAATAATCGTTCAGAGTTTCGTCTTCGGACTAATTGTCCATTCGCGGCTGACCAACGGATGAAAAAACAGAAATGTTCGACACTAATAATCTCGTTGCATACCAATTCGAAATACCACAAGGTAAATTTTATTTTTCCAGCCAATTATCGTAGTCCGAAGCCCTTAATTAATAAATTCCAAAAACTGTGAACCGGCCAAATAAACAAAATTGCACAATGTTTTTTTTCCAAAAGTTTAATCAACGATATTCATTTGCACAATTTGAAAATAAAAAAATCGATTCCTCTAGTTATTGGGTACTGAACAGGTTTTTCTTTCATGTTCCCATGTGCCTTTCCATGTTTCGTAACGTGAGAAACACACACACACGCGTGAAGACTAAAACGAGCATACTTAGCCTCGCACATACACATTCGAGGAGAAGGAAACAGAGTCACGCACGAGGAAATCAATCGTACGTCAATTTGTTACGGCAAATTCGTTCAGGTGACATCCTGGGACCACCGTTGCGCCACGTGTACCAGTTTGCACATACACACACGAGCATTTACCCACATATACAATGTCGAACGACTTATCGAATGTAGGGAAACCGTAAGGGCATAAGAAACGTTATTTAAAGGACATAAATATATTTCTTACGCCTCTACGTTTGCACTCATCGCATTTCTATTTCGTATATACTTATATTCACGTATGCGAATGTATATATGGCCAGATATATGAATAGAACATATATATACACATGTCTAGAAATAAATTCTTGGCTCGAACTCTTTCCTATGTTTTGTAACATGCGGAGTATGAATCCTCTTGTAGTGTGTATATTGCAACAATACAGGACAGTATGAACGTCGATACGTCGTAGAATCGGTATTTTATGATAATACGAGGGAATCTCTGAATTCCCGTACCTCCTCCATTGATTGTACACCACGGAGAGAGGAGTATATTTGCATTTACATGGGCAGGTCGCAAAATCGGCGAGGCCACAAGGCACCCGCAAACAATCTTACTCTCTCTCTCTCTCTCTCTCTCTCTCCTCCTTTCTCTGCACGTTTTCTTTTTGTCTATCTTCTTTTTCCCTCTTTAGTTGAAATCTTCGTTGCTGATATTCCCGATTTTTCAGATCGTAAGATCTTGGCGATCCTCCCCGGCTCTCGGAGCATTCCGTCGCTCTTTTTTTTCTCTCTCAAGAATATTGTTTATCTCTTATTTTCTTTCTCTCCAAGATCGAGTCCTCTTTCTGTCCTTAAGATTTTACAGAATTCTGGCAATCGAGGACCACTTCCGGTTCCGGACTTGTCCATTTGTCAGGGCAAATCTCAATGATATCTGCCAATAAGCATTATAATAATTGTATATAAAGAAATGCAAAGAAAACCGATGAGCTGGAACGAACGGAGTCGAGATTGTTATGATTGCGAGGACAAGCTATTTCATTCAATATTTAAAAAGATATAAAATAATATACTGTCTTATGAGGATCTGTGTTCGGTTGATGTTGGCAGAACGTGTAATTTTCATCAATTGTTTTATTTCTCCAAAATTATCGGTCGAATAAAAAAAATGTGATAACGAAAAAATGTTGATGAAAAAAAAAGTTAAAGGCGTTTCGATACTCGCGATATTTTCGACATATTTTGTACGACTCGGTCTCCAAACTGATGGATCATTGGATGGGTCTGCTCGTGGCATACTTTTATTATACGAGGGAGCAATACGAATTACCCCGAAAGCGAGGGTCTCAGTTTTATCGAGAGTTTGGAGGTGCACGATATTTTGATGGTTGATTTATTTCTGTTATAAATGAAGAGGAGGAGCTTGGGAAGCTGCGAATCTCACAGGCGTGAGTGCAAAAGTCCGACGTATGCCCCGGAGCCTTGTGCTCGTAGCCTCATCTCTAGCGAATTTCTGCCACGTGAGAAATCTTGTCACGACATGTAAGGTTTACATACACTCGTAGACTCAATTAAAGATTGACGTGTGATTTATTCGAATGGAAATATTCCTCATGATTTTCAATAAAGTTTAGTCTTTGCTCATACGCCGGTAGTTATCACTAGTTGCTAATTATCGTGAGTTGCTCGTACATAGTAACAGTATATAAAGCAGGTCGTAGGAATCTTCTCCTCCCTTTCAAACTCCCTCGGCTTCCTTCCTTGGTTCTCTCCCCTCACTCCAAATCCTATATCTTCCTCGTCGTCGGAGCTGCATCAGGACCACCGAAGGAGCGACAGGGAGACGGTCAAAACTCTCGCGCAGTTGCGCAGCGAGAAAGAGACCGACGACAAATCTTGCGGGTCAAGCTCGACGATTATCGTAAATGTTCTAGGCTATAAAATTTACATCTCGTTATCTACGTTCATCTCAATGTATTCAGTCGACCAGGGCACTTGCTTTTTGGTCTATTCCGTGTACGCTAGAGCATGCCGAGTTTTCATGATTCCTGACGATAAACTGAATTTTAATCTTCACACCTGATTAATTTTGAAAAAAAGTTGATCGAGACAAAACTGTCGAAATGTAGCGACAAAAATGAATAAAGCGTCAAAGTTTTTCTCAGGAGCTGCATTTTCTTGTCGTTTACGACGGGAATTCAAATCATCGTCAATTCCATTCAATTATTCATTGGCTTTTCTACATTGTCACGCAGTTCGCTTCATTTTAATTGCGTAGTATAAAGCGCACGGTAAAAGTGACTTTTATTCCTTCCCTCGTTATATCCCAAAAAGTCTTTATCCAGTGTACAAAATCAAAAGAACACGAACGTTGGAGAATGGGGAAGAAATCACAGTTCGGAGTATAAATATAAATAAGCGTATATCGTGCTCGTGCGTGTATGAAATGAGGGTATGATGAAATCCCCTATCACAGCCCTTTTCCAGAGTTGACCCCTCGATCACTTTGGTCGCACACAATCCATGTGTTTTTTTTTTCTTACCCTACTGTGTCAAATGAATGGTGAGCAGGGCGGAAGTGGGGGAAGGTTTATCGGGCTCTGATGTGGAACATGCGTGACACGCGAGTCCTTGAGATTTGGTGATGACCTCTTAATGTTTTCGAACGTTTCAACTGCTTCTTTATATAAATATGAAAGAGTAAATTATGCCCCTTTGATTTGCAACGGTTAATTACACAATTGACCGCCGGCCAGATCATTGCCGTAAATTTCACGAATTTATCGAACTCTTCGACACGGTATGGTCGTGGGAAGGAATGAGATTAATGAGAATTGCTAAGGGCGCGTGTACCAATAATCAAAGACGACAGGTAACTATTCATAAGATGGAAATAGGCAAGATGACAGAAAATATTAGACTGTCGATGTTTTTCCTATATAAGCATCGCGCTCGGTGTTCTGCATGTGCCGTTAATTAATCCCAGAAGTTGAAGGGGGGGGG
>JBAJMU010000003.1:991751-1310116 GCA_037952995.1 Hyposoter didymator
CTTACAAGCTTCGTTCTGCTTCCTGCGCTATTTTTTCATCTCTTTCCCTGTCCTTCCATTTTTTTTTCATTCTCGAGCCTGCTCTTTTGCATTCTGCCTCTAATGCAGTATTTTCGGTTGCGCCTACTTCTGCCTTTCACTCGACGTTTTCTTCTCTTTTTACCGCATATATATGGGGCATTGAATAAATTAATGTTTTTTTCGGTCCGCCGATACTACGCAGGCAAAGTCTGTCGAATGGAACTCGTTTACGTATATATATATAAATATATACATATTCACACAACTGCGTACCACTGCACCGTGAAAGATTTTTCCTTCACTATTACTGAAAGCCAACAGCAGTACATACAAACCTCCTTGGAAGAGCTGCCAGTGTGGCAGGAGCATCCATTGAACCGTATGGTCGTTGGGTGTATGTCCTGTGTATGTCTGTATCTATACAATTTACTGTCGAGTTCCCATTGAGTCTTAGCTCCTTGGCTAATTAATATCTCATCATATTCAAGTTATTTCTCGTTCAGTATTCGTTCGTGGTATCGTTGAAAGTTGCTCCCATTTGCGTGACTTTGCGGTTCACGTTGTGTAAGTGGGTGTATGAAGAAAACCTATGGAAATTTACGAGTGTAATTCCGACCAAGGTAACCCTCAAAGGCCTTAATCTCAGACTCGCATCTCCTCTCTCTTTCTATACTGCCCTTCTGTCTTCCTCTTCCCTCTCACTGAATATAAGCTTCAGACAGACTTGTGTGTGTGTGTTTTCGTGTGCGAGACGTGTAAAACGTTCCTACTCAATGAGGGTAGCAATACGTCTTCTCGACCTTATCGAGTTTGACTCGACCCTCGTTGACCCTCAACCCTCCACTCGTGGGCTTTTCCTTCATCCCACCACACTCTCTTTGCCCTTCTCTCCCTCTCTCCCTTGCTCTTGCACGCAGGAGAGACGTCGTACGACACATGATGACGAAAGATGAGATATTGAAAATGAGATTTCTACGTGAATGCGATGGAAGAACGAAAATCTTAGAATGTGTAGTAGCGCGTGAAATAGTTCACAAAGATTTTTCCATTTCATATTTCTGGGTTCCCAAAAGGGCGACAGTGATTGGACTCACACGAGCTTTTGCACGACTCCTTTTGAATTTTTATTTTTGACATTTATACATGTGAAAATTGTTTAGTTTTCCGAAATCTCGATTCCACGTGCGAAGCATTGCGTGTCCGAGTGTGCGAGTTACTGATAATTACTTTCGTGGCTGAAATCTGAGATCAGGACGGAACCAGCGTGTGTGTATGTGTGTGACGCAGGATTTGAAAGATTAGAGAATTATGCCAGGGATACGCAGTATCAGGACGATCGTTTTGCCCACACGAAAACATAATTGAACCATTGGTTCTTATATGATCGTTATCTCGATTATTACTTCCGTCTCCCTTCCCGGGCTTAGTTCGCTCATTCGTATTTTCTGTAGACAAAAAACACATATAATAAAAATATGAAAATGAACAGAGAGAACGAAATATACGTAAAAACACCTCGACGAATTTATTCTCCTTCTTTGTGTTTCCTCGTTAATTAGTACGTGTCGAAGTGACTCGTGTGATTTTTTTTCGTCATGCACCAAGCGTTTTGGCATATTCATCCACTCGACGATTCTCTCCGCACTCGCTTTTGCCGAAATTGCGTGAAAAAGTTTATTGTACACACGAAAGTCGTATAATTTGACGGATTACGAGGACTACAGACGAGGCTTTTCTATAACGAGCTCTATGTCCCACAACTGCATATATCAAGAGACGCGGTAGCGGCTCGACGCCAAGTATTAAAAATAAAGCGTAGCGCGAGCCGGCCGCACTCTTATATACAGTAAAATAGGGGTTTTGTGACGTCACAGAAAGTCAACTTTACTCCGCGTATGAACTCAAACCTCGAACCTTATAAATGAGAAAAAATAAATGACACAACGAAAAATGCAAAAATAATGAACCAGGAGCCCTGGCACGACGTAATATTGTGCCACATGCTTCTAATTAAGTGAAATTCGTAGCAAAATGGTACATTCGTATATTAAAGCCACATGAGTATAAAAACGATCGAAAAATTCCATCCGAGTTCTGCCTTATTGAGTATTTTAAATAAAATTGTTCGAAATTTTTCAATCGAATTTCTCATGAAATTCTTCCGAAACGTCACAGCGTTTCGAATTGAATTCGAGTATCGAAATCCGGTTTACAGAATACTCATTCGTAATGAGACGATCGCGTAAAAAAAATGCAACGTGAAGTTTATCTAAAATAATGAGTCGGGTTGACCAGTTGTCCCAGAGATTTTCGGCCGATCGCCTGATCGGGAATAAATTAATTGGAAAAAACGAAAGAGAGCGGAAAAGATGAAAAGGAATGCGCGAGGAACAGGGCAAAGAGTAAGAAAAAGATGGAAAAAAAGGAAGCAGAAAGCAAGGGCGACAATGAGCGAAGAACAATGGTCCACTAACCCTTAAGAGTCTCAAGTGTGAAGGTGGGTTGACATTGTCGGTCTGCGTTCTCCCAGCAGCGTGGCGAGCAGCGCGCGGTACGCGTCCACTACCAATTCGTCACTCTTGGCCCTGTCAGGTTGGTCAGAAGAGGCACCGCAATTAATCCGTAAGAATAATTTGTAACGGGGATATTATTGCTCTAATCTCTCGGATTAAAAATGGCAACGAAATTCGATAGTAATTGCATTGAGCCCTCACGATTATGCCAAAAATTGCACAGTGGCGAGATTTCCAAAATAAAATTCTCAGCAACTTGAATTCTCTCTCTCTCTCTCTCCTCCCTCTCTGTATGACGAGCTCGTTTATTAACTCGTTTATCTGGCCATCCCCTTATTTCTGGATTTTTTCCGTGATCTTTTTTTTTATTATTCCCTCGCTCGGAATTCTCACCCTCGCTTCTATAACGATATCTTTCGGGGAATACTCGTTGATGCTCCCCGTAAGGCCACCGAAAGGGAAAGCGTCCGAGTTCGAGCGAGAGAGAGGGAGAGAGAAACGAAAGATCGACTGGAAGAAAGACAATGTCGGGCAATCACGCCAGTGACCAGAATCATGACCAACGCAATCTGGTCGGTGGTCAGTTTTGTAGCAGAAGAACATCGAACTCGTCTCCTTTGAAAACACACTAATATTACCCTAAAACATAATCTTTTTCTATATTTCACTAGAACCAGGAAACGAAGCAGATAACATTTCGAGATTACGTGAAAAAACAACGACATAAACGGTCGTGGATGAAAAGCTTGAAAGAGGAAGCCTGGAGGATGGACGGATGAAAAAAAAATCTTCAAGAGTCGGAAATCGGCTTCCGGAAAAGAGCGTCGTTCTTCGTTTTTGTACAAAGCTTGAGAGAGACGGGATATGTGTAAGGGTGGAACGCGCCCGGTGAGTACAGGCGTGAGCTCGGAAATAAAATCAAACGACGAGGCTGTGACTCTTCCGCTGCGCTGCGAAATTTTTTTTGCCTATAGAGACAACTCGGGAATCTCACGCTCCTGGTGTTTCTACTCTCCGGAGTGCATACCCACACGCTCTCGCCTATAAATATATTCAGATGGATTCGGTGGAGTAGGGGTTATGAGATCGCGTTTTCGTTTCCGTAACTCGCCAATTAACCTTCTCTGCTGTATTTCCGAACGTTAGATTGTAATTAAACGCATGGATCGGAGAATCCAGAAACAATCGCAAAGTTTCCATGTTCCTTACCGCCTTCTGGAGAAACCTCGCGACGTAAGCAACGATTTGATGCAGTCGATGTCTCGATGAACATATTTTCAGAGGATTCGTCGATAAAGCCATCGAAAAAGTAGCTTCGTCAGCGTAGTTTTGGAGCTTCGGTAACCGACAATTGTTTTCTTGTTTTTTCTCGATGTATAGAGAAAAAAAATAAAGAGACCGATTGATTATGTAAAACCGTAGTTATATGAAGAATATACGACCAGGCTCCGACTGATTACTCGTGTATCGTTTCTCGGGCTAACATACCCTAGGAAAACGATATAAATCCTCCTAATGCATGGTTCATCGAGACATAAACTCTCCGGAATTGTAAATGGCAGATAAATGCAACGAAAATTGAACGAATAATCCGCAAGCTCGCCTCTTGAATATAGATAAATATGTCACATGAAGTATACATCGTAAAAAAATGGTACACGTCAGACCTGTCATTCCTTTGACGAAAGCTTGGAATCGTGAGGTGATTTCGAGCCTCACAATCGTACCATGGCAAACCGGGTCGCGCCGGATTTAACCAAACGCCTGATATGGGTAGTTCCCGCCGCGTGTCTCGCGCGAGAGCGTCTGCTCTGGTGGAGCTGCATATTAATAACGGAGCGTAGAAACGCAGGCTCCACGGTTGTTTAACAGCAAAAAAAAATTTCGTACGAATCGCTACATACGTCCCATTTATCATTAGGACAGTCCTGTCTGTACGGACATTTCGACGTCGTTTTTATTCGAAGTTGATTTACAGAACTCATACGGATGCAGTGACATAAAAATTTCTGTATTAGCTCAACTACTCGTTAAAGTTAATTCATGCTACATATAAATACAAGTTTAACTTTGACTGGTGAGTTTGGTTTGTGAGGGATGAAGCGACGGAGAAAAAGAGCGAAAAGTAAGGGGCGGTCGTGGAGAATGAGGGGCGAGAGGGGTGGATAGGCCCGCCGGTTGCTCGAAGAAAATTAAGCACAGCCTGGTAATTTGAGGTATTGATTTTTATAGTCTCTCGGTAGGCATATATTAGAGGCTGCTGCTCTTCCTTTCTTTCCCTCTTTTTCTTCCTCTATCCGTTTTCTCCCTCAGACACGTATATCCACTCTTTTTCTCTGACGTCGGTTCTTCACGGGGGTGTTCTCGGCTGAGCTACCCCGCGCTACAGTCTGGGCCAAGAAATCGTAGCATGCGAGAAGAAGGGCGGCAGGGGGCGAAAAGTAAAGGCACGAACGAGGCAGTGCCTGGCGATCAGCCACCCTCGCGTCACCCGTCCCACCAACGCCCAAGCAACAGTACTTTCTTCCCCGTTCACTTTGCTTGTTCCGTTTTTTTTTCTTTCATCCCCCTTTTTTTTTTTATTCTGTACGTTCATTCCTTTCCATCCTCTCGCTCTTCATGTCCGCAATCGAAATGATGTGATAGTGACACATACGATTGGTATCTGACGACGTCCTGTTTAAGTGGGTTAATTAGTTACGTTCGTGTTATGTTTAGTTTATTTCACTATCATCAAACAATTTTTCTTATTTTCTCCATATTTCCTCACTTTCTCTCAATTCTTTACCGAGGACTCCTTTTGGCAATAATACTAAGAAGCATTTTGTTGCATACTGTGAACAAAATTTTGTTGGAAAAAATGGATATTTTGTTTGATACGTAGGACGAAACGTTTTTTTGAATAATCCCAAAAAATTGTGTCATCGCAGCAAGAAATATTCTAGAAAGTCTCTTCGGAAGCAAATTTTTGTCGTTCCAATTGTTAATTTTGCTGACAATTCCATTAGAAACCAAATATATTGCCAGAATAACGAAAATTTTGGAATTATAAAAAAATATTTAGTTTACCGTGTTCAACAAAATATCGACGATTTTTAACAAAATTTACACGATAATTTTTGATTGGCTTAGATTAGATCCGATGACGTCATGCATCCGTGTGTGACTCGTTGTTCGTGCGAGGAATACATATTTACGAATAAAAATCGTGATCCTCCCTCGTAAGATCGGTTCTCGATTTTGCTGACAATTGACGATCTCTTTTTACTTGATCCGTCATTTTTTTTCAATTATGAGTTGGTCCGATGTTTAGTGTAACCAAACGGAACGATCGTATAGCGAAACATTTATTCTTTTGCTCAATCTTCGTGGCCTCTGACGATTCCAAGAGATAAACGATCTGGTGGATACGAATTAGAATACATGCGGGCGGCAGCGCATGGCGGGGCGAGAGGAAAGAGGGCACGAGCGAGGGGGCGGTTGGCAAGGCGTGTGGCCCATCTCTTTTTTCTCCTAATTCTCCTCGTTACTATGCATATAGACAGAAGTTGTACATACTCCGTGTTGTCTATGCATGTTTCCGTGGGGCATGGGAGATAGGAAAAAAGTGTGAGAGCGAGAGACAGAGAGGAAACGAGCAAGACAAAGATAAAGAGAGCGAATGAAAAAAATAATAGAAACGAGATAGAGAGAGATAGCGACAGACTTTTTGCGGATAAATTGTTGGCTAACACGAGAAGGGGTCGAAGAGGGCGCACCAGTCAGCTTTTCGACCCCCTCCCCCTCCACCCTCGTCTACTTCTTCGTGGGGCTCGTATATGAGCGAGACCAGAGGGTGAGAGTTAAATAACGAAAAAAGTAAAGAGAACAAAAGTAAAAGAGTAAAAAAGTATGAACGAAAAATAAAGCATGCTTCGCTTATCGATCCTGGCTCTAGGCACGTCACGCACGTAACGACGTTTCTCCACTTACGAAACTTCCTTCAACCCCTTTTTTGTTTTTTCGTTCCTCTCTCTTACTCTCGCTTATTTCACTACCTCGACATCATTCCCGCGATACAACGCGCACGCACTATTTTTATCAACCATTCTACATCGTTTTCCAAAATGACATTTTCATGACTGCCTTAGATTTTCTCTTATCAGTCATTTTAGTCCACTCTCCAATTTCGTCGTGCGTTCGCCAATAATTCCAAAATTTGCTCAAACGAAATTTTTAATAAAGGTCGACGATTGCTCGTTCCCTCGGTACAAAATTACTCTTTGTTAACGGAGCGACGATGCTGGAATACCAGCTTTTCATCAACATTGTTTCCATTCAAATTCACGATCATTTCTCAACGCTCGAGAAGTTTGTTGTATTGTTCCGAAAATCGTTGTTTGTCAATTTCTTGGATGGCTCCGATTTGATTTACCAAAAACTGTGATTTTTCGAAAAAATCAACAAAATATGCCAGCGATTTTGTCAAATTTTTAGAAATTACGCCTGCACGTACTGCTACGCTCCGGAACTTTCTATAAGTCTCGAAGAGCTTGCTGGTTACAAATTGTGTTAACACATCAATTCGATGGTACTGACATATTATTGTCTTATGGAAGTTGCGTCCTGTAAATAGGCCTCGTGCGTCATGGCAGTCGAATTTTGGGATAGTCGATTAAGAGAATAATCGAGAGACGAGGAAGGTACGTCGAGACAACAAAGAGACGGATATGCGCGAGCGTTTTCTCGCTTTCAATGTCATCGTCAAATGACAAAACAATAGTATCGCCGTTCCGTCAATTTGTCTGTTCTGTTTTTAATAATTTGCTCGCATTCACACTCTGTACATTCAAGGATTGATTGGCGTTACGGACTCACTTACCTCCGTCCCTTCTTTCCTCTGTATCTGTGACGGAACCGAAATGCTTTACGAATAATTGGAAAAAGATCGGTTTTTTTCACATTTTCTGCAGCTACTTTTTTTTTTTGCAATTTATTCGATTCGTGCACGTGAATCATTTACACGTCGATATGACAGTACAAAAATATCAGGATGATTACTCATTTTCAAACTGCACTAATGAAATATTGTTAAAAATCGTCGATATTTTGTTGAATACGGTAAACTAAATATTTTTGGAAAATTGCAACATTTTCGTTGTTTTGGCAGTTTATTTGATTTCTAACGGAATTGTCAGCGAAATTTACAAGTGGAACGACAAAAATTTCCTTCCGAAGAGACTTTCTAAAATGTTTCTCGCTGCATTGACACAATTTTTGGGATTATTCAAAAAAACGTTGAGTCGAACGTATCGAACTAAATAACGATCTTTATGCCGTTTGATGCATTTTTATCGCATCGAAATAACTCGAGAAATCAAGTCACCATCACTTGGTATGTTTTTCTAGTACAACAGGTCTGTGGTGAATAAATGGAATGAAAGAAAAACGCTTGTAAGAGTTATTTAGTGATGTTGTCTGTTGCTGTTGTTTCTTGGGTACATTCAACGACGTCTGAGTTCCGTGGGTATCGGTGAGTGTGAGAAAAGAGAAAATACGAGGAATAGAAGAGGATATGGCGACGGTATAATGCACGAGTTCCAGGGGGTTCATATGTGAGCGTCGATTTCGCGGTTCGCTGCGTTTCGTGAGTGGACCGTTGGTCCATTGCAGCAGCAGCAGCAGCATCAAGAGAGACAGAGCGAAGAGGTAAATGCCAACCACGAAAGAGAGAGAAATAAAAAGAAGGAGGCGAAGCAGAGGGTTTGTAAGAAATGAAAAGAGAAGCATGCGGAGAAAGGGAAGAGAACAGGATCCATGAAGAGAGAAACGGAGCGGATGAGAGGAAAAAGCGTCTTCAACTTCTGGCACCACGTTCGAAACACAGTGCACGATTCTCTCTCTCTCTCTTTCTCTCTCGCACAATTTATAAACCTCGCCTACCAAGTGAGCAGATCGAGAGCTCATAAGGCCAAAGTGTCCAGAATGAGAAGATCTCCTTTTTTGATAAAGAATTCTGTGGTATTAATTTACCCGCACGCGTTCATCGCAAAGATCCGCCAAGTGATGCGCGAGCACGATTAAAACTCCGAATTAAAATCATTTCCACAAAGACATTAGTTGAACCTATAAAATTCGATTCGGACTTGTAAATAAATTCAACTCGATCTGACCCGGACAAACCATGACCAAAAAAATAACCGTATGCCCCATACAAAGTCGACATTTTGACGTAGATATTGTTTCACAAGCAACCCAATTCGTATCCTCCTTCATTTTGGTACTGTGAAAATAATAACGAGTGAAGATCGAGGATACCCGAGAGTCGCGATTGCTCCTCTTTTTTTACTTATTCACGAGCTACTCCTCTCGAGCATAGTGTGCGGTGCAAACGAAAAATGAATATAAGAAAGTGCGAGAAAAAAAAATTAATGCAGAAAGATATAAATAAAGAGAGCTCTTGGAAAGAAGGTCTTGAAAGCGATTCTCGAATCGTGCGCGTTATCGGTATCCTTCTCGTATCTCCGAGTCACGCATATGAAATAAATATATGCGTTTGCCCGCTCATAATATACTAAAGGGTGCTTTACCGATGTGTGTATGTTTACTTACCGCTAAAATTCAAATATACACAGTTGCACGGAATGAAAAATGAATGCTCGCAGAATTTTCGATTTTTTTCACTCTCTTTCATTAAATTTGAAAAAAAATCACAAAGCAATGGTCACAAGCGAAGCATCAAATGCCCAAAGAGTATCAATTCATCTGAAAAACTATCATTTTTATTCAACCACCTGACACTTGGCACGAAATGTAAATATGGCGTTGCTAAGAACTACAGTCACGTGCATTTTTTTTTTAGTCAACCCCAATTCGTCGCTGTTAATTTTGCTCTTTAAGGTATTACGATCATGGAACGAATTAGCGTTCTTTCAAAATTTCGTATAAACGTTCTTGGAACAAAAGCCAACAGTTTTCTCCAAAGAAGAACAATTTTCTGACGTTTCGAGATAATTCCCAATTTTTTATTTTTTCCCATCTAAACCCGTGTAAATTGAAATCGCGTTTCCTCTGTTTTATTCTCTTGCGTCTCTTAACGAAACGTGACTCTAATTTACATGCTTTGGGAAAAATAAAAAACCGGAAATTATCTCAAATTCTAAACGTCAGAAAATTTGTCTGAAGCTGCACATAGAAGCTGCACAATCCCGAGCCTAAGAAATATTTTAATCTTTCTTATTCGTTGATATCTGTCAATCGTGGTTACGTAACAAAAGTTGATTACAACGTGATCATAAATTTCTATTTCTGTTCGTTTATTACGTAGTCGTAATGGATTTAATCCGCACACGCGTGTAACGGTTGACAACAGTTCAGAACCCTCGCGGAGCTGCTCTGTTTTGTCACAATCATTCTTTGTGGGTTACCTGTTACATATACACACCTATCTATATATGAATGTATATTATACATATGTTTTTATATGAATCTATATACAGGGTATTTTTCTCTGGTTGGATCCCCTCGCTCGAGCGAGTTATTCGTCCCGAGCAGCTATATATTTTATACGTGAGCTTTTATAAGGTAGTTTTATGTCAGATCTGACTCTCGCACCTGTTGCTTCGGTTCACCGCACTAAATCGAAGCTCTCTCTCTCTCTGCTGCTCTCTCTCTCTCTCTGTCTCTCTGAGTTTCTTTCTCCCTCTGGCTCTCTTTGCGAACCCTCGTGCCCTCCGCTTTCACCTCTCGCAATCCTCCCTCCTTTACTGCTGCAGCCATGAAGCGTCAAAAGGGGGATGATGCTGTCTCGCTATAAATTTGAATTTGATAAAGTGCACGAAAGATACTCGATTTGGATAAGCTTTTACAAAATTCAATTGGTTTATGTCTTTTGTGCGAATTTTCCGGGCGTTGTTCTCGACGTGAAAAGTTTGGCGGTGAACAATAAAGGGCGAACACGAACTGAGGACAGGATTTTTCATCACTTTAAAAAAAAGGGAATGTTTGTTGCGAATTTTTTTCCAATTCCAATCCTCATGGTGAATATTTCTCTTGAAATATTTTCCAACAGCTTTTGAGCGAGCGGAAAATCGAAAAGTAAAGAAAAAATAATTAATGACAGTTGACACCTTGTCCTCGTATTTTCTGAACGTCCTGGGATCTGTGTTCACCTTGTAACTGAACGATCAAGTAGTTAAATTTGTACAGACATGAGTTTCTCGTCTAGAATCGAGGTCGAAGGTCGCACGGTAGAGATTACACGAGAGGGAGAGAGAGAGAGAGAGAGAGAAAGAGGAAGAAAGAAGTTGGCTCGAGAGTTGGGGATCGTTACAGTTTCCATCGAAGAGCTGGAAGGGTTGTGCATCATTGCTTGAACAAGAACAGAAGAAAAAGCAAACGAGAGAGAAATAAAAAGGTAGTGAAGGGGAACGAGAGGAAGGGAAAGAGAATGGGGAGAAGGACAGAGTAGACGGAGATGAAAGGGAAAAGACTGAGACAAAGAGGAAGCAGAAAAGGACGAAAACGAGTTAAGACTCATCGCAGCTATATCGAAGAAGGATGTACACAAGCTCATCGTACGGATCGAAGGGAACGCGATTAATAATTGCTGTAACTACGATCGTTGATCCGATGACCCCCTCCAGATCGTTTCGCGGAGGTCGTGCGCGGATAACGCCCACATGAGAAAGGAAAAGGCAGCTACGGCAGCAACACAAGAATAACAAGAAGCTCACTCGCGGGAATCCGCGAGATTCTTCACTCACGATCGAGACGAGCAAAAAGATCTTCCGTACATATCCCACATGAACCATGCCAGCTTCTTCATATATGTATGAGTGCAAATTCGAAGTTATCACGAGATAAACCATCTACTATCGAAATAATACACTGTTGCTTCAATCGCCTTGAAAAAAAAAGAAAAAAAAAAGAAAAACCACATCAACCCCCTGCCGATTAATTTTTATGTAAATCCATGAAACTAAGAACATGGTTATTACCGTGTGAACATTTTTACATTACTTCCTACTTCCAGCATCATTTTAACATTTCCGGATAATTCCCACAGCATATTGAAAATTTGGATCTCTTCATAATCACCGGAACGATTTTTGTTTTTATTTTATTTTTTTATTTTTTTTCGGAAAGACAATTTCTTGCAGTCAAATTTATTATTCGAGTTGATTAGTTTCGAGTCAAATTATTACAAATTTTACTTTGCTCTGTATAGCATTTTTATTCGTATGAATTTCGATGACGTATAAAGACGTAGAAGTGATAAAAATGAATTTTTGCAACTGTGGTTCACGTGGCGACGCGAATGCTTGGAAAAAATTTCGCTAGAGCGTTGCAGTGAAGCTGGTAGCACAGAACGAATCCGTGAGTCTTGGTATACTTTCGGAGAAGTCTGCGAGAAATTGCACACAGGGAGGGAGAGAGAAAAAAAACGACTAGAAGACTGGGAGAAAGAGAGGACATGAAATGTGGAGGTATAAAAGAGGAAGATCGAGCTCCGTCACGCGTCAGGGCGTCGGACTCTCGGTTCGTTTTCCTTACCGAGTCATCCCACGCTAACCCTTTTCAAGTGCACAATTCTTCTTCAGCCTCGTCGAAAATATATCCTTGCTCGTAACTCCTCAACGTTCTACTGGATCCTTGCCGCGTAAGTATGAGAAGAAAATGCAACTTTTCTTCATTACTCTTTGCTCACTTAGATTCCAGAGATTCGAAACTCAAAAAATCTGGAAAAAGGATGAAATCTTTGAAAAATACTACAAAACTGAATCAGAAAAGGGATCAAGGTCGCGGGAAAAAAAAACGGTTAGAGAAAACTGGAAGCAAGTTGTGGAAAAGATGCTGCGGCGGACCAGCGTGTAACGTTACACCGAGCGAAGAGTGTCCGGCTCAGAATTGGACCAAAAAAGCAATCAAGGTTGTGTGGACGGGAGTAGGAATCTGCGAAAGAGAGGAAGAGAA
Source organism: Hyposoter didymator (assembly GCA_037952995.1). Taxonomy (NCBI): domain Eukaryota; kingdom Metazoa; phylum Arthropoda; class Insecta; order Hymenoptera; family Ichneumonidae; genus Hyposoter; species Hyposoter didymator. Next base: position 1,004,240 of record JBAJMU010000003.1, read on the forward strand.
TACTTTTGCTCGAGGAAACATTGTAGGATAACAATCAAAACGTTTTGTTTTTTTTTATTTATTTTTTTTAAAATAAAGATGAAGAATATTTATTCGAATGAAGAAAAACGTTGCTTCACAAGATTCAGCATTCTCTGACTCGAGGATTGGGAAGGAAGTGAAGCTGCGTTCGACGTCAGAAATGCAGCCACCACTTTTTTCATTCCGGTCCTAATAAAAGAGTACGGAAGAGCAGACATAAATGTTTAAAAAAAAGAAGAATGCAGTACAGTAATGGTCGTGTTACTCATTGATTTTATTTCGATTGAACTTTTTTTCCCAATACTTAGATCGCTCGATTTGGAGACTGTTGAGACCTGCTCACCATCATATTTTTCTTCCTCGTTTTTTCCTCTCTTTGTCTTACTTACTACGTTTCTCCATTAACCGCAACTTCCAGGAGATCGATATTGAAACATTGAAATGGAATCACGCCGCTCTCTCTCGTCTTTGTGCGCGGCTTCGTCTTCTTATTTTTGATCGGTTCTTATGATCCATCGAAGTGCACCCGGGCGGTAGATCCTGCTCGATCCATCATCGAAGAAATCGGCGCACATACGCTTGGACGATACGTGCTGGACTCGCAAATCCATCGCCCCATCCGTTCTCTACCGGGTGCACCGTATCGTCTTTTCCCCAAATATTCCGCAACAGATCGCAATCGCGATTTAAAAAAAAATGTTCCACCCACGAACTTTGTTCCAAAGTCCAGAAAAACTTACAAAGATGACTCGACCTTGAGTTGAAACGTGTCAAGGCCACTCTGAGACCTTGTTCAAGAGCCCGAAGCCAGAACGCTCGTTTTTCCTTCCACTTTCGAGCGGATTGTCTTGCAGGCTTTTCCAAATGTCGGAATTCGATTAATTCTCGTGGATTATTTTTGCCGTACGCACTTCCATGGGCACCACCCGTTAGATTCTCATTTGCCACTGCGGTGTACGCGCCACCGTGTATAGAATATTCCTCTCTCCCTCTCTCTTATGGCTGAAACAGTCCAAGACTCATTGACCACTATCAGTCACAACGGCGCAAGTCCTGGTACTGGTAATTTCAAATTAAGTGAGTTATGGCTCTTTGCTTATCAGTTCTCAATGTACGTCTTTATATGTTCATATATATTTATATAGGCTTTGAAATGCTCCGATCTCTCGATCCACGATCGCTGCTTCCCATTCGTGTCCGTAGCACGTGTGGTCACGTATCGATATACTACGCATGCAGTCACGTATATCAATACAACACGCGTACACTCACGTATCGGTATCGATACGCGCTTGCATCTTGTACTGTTGTCTCCTTGCAGTTACCGCCAGGGAATTGCTACTCTGCAGGTGCATTCGTATCCTTTCCTGCATATATGTCTTTGTATATATGGATACAGGGTGTCCAAACGATCGTTGACGATTTCAACAAAATTTCACATTCCGATACAATAAAAAATGATCTTTTTCATGAAAAAGTACAAAATTCGATAATCGATACGTAATCAATCGACTGTTCAGATTCTTTAACATTTTTTAACGTTCCAATTATCATGGACACTCGGCAGCGCCGGAATCGTTAATTTTCTAGTGTCACGATGGAATGGCTGCGAGAAAATGCATCCTCTCGCCACGCGGCTTGGAAGATTAATCGAGATTCGATTCGAATGAGCATCGAACTCAAATCGGATATTAATGAATAATAAATTGGCACGTTGACATTTTGACAGCGGTGCCTAGCAGTATTGTTGAAAAAGTTTCCAAAAACACGCACGTCTCGCGGTGATTGTCGAGCACAGATCTTTGTATACGACGTTCGTGCATGCATCCGTCCTATCGCCCGAAAACTTTGAAAGTTTACTCTCCAATGATGAAGTTGCGTTGAAGAGGATGGTGTATAGACGCGAGGTACAAATCCATACACAGACGCAGGTGAGAATGAATACCGCGGGTATATGTACATAGGGAGACTGGGATGAAGAATGGAAGCAACGGAACGAAGATAGGCAGAGTACCGATGGTAGAACGTGGTGTTCATGAGAGGCATGCTTAACCAGAAAGGACGAAGAAGGATCAGGGAAACTCGGTGGTAGAGAGAAAAGGAGATAGCGAGAAGTGCTCTCGCGAGAGGAAGGCGACAATTAGGGCGCTGCACCTTTCTCGCTTACGTCTACCTGTCTGTTTATGTTCGGATCTTTAGTAGCAGGTACAACGCTATATTGGCTGCCCCACAGGCAGAATTTGCCCGCTATGATATATCTGTATCTCTAGACAAACCTCTGAGATAGTGGAACAAGAGACAGAGAGAGAGAGAAAGAGTGCGAGGGAACAAGACTGAGGAACAAAAACATTCGCGCAGCTTTTGACGATGGTACACGAACTCGCATACGTCCATGTATGTAAGTTCGAATACACAAGGTGTCGCAAAATTCACGCTGAAAGCTTTTCCCGGTGGAAATTTGACCAAATTTCGAAAATCGATAAAGATTTCTCTCCGTCCCATCCACGAAATATCATTCACATGGAGCGATGGCCAATCCAGCACCACGTGAGGGAATGCTCCGAATACGGGAAGTCACCCCGCGTTCGCAGTGCAGCGGATAAAAGTTAGAGCTCTCGCGTTAAGGCTCCTCCTACTCCTGCCCAACACCGCAACGGATTCGCTATCTCGAAACCATTTTTTTTTCCTATTCTACTCTCCAACTGTACTCCGCAGCTCGACTCTCCTTATTTTCTGAACACTTTGTATATTCAAGTAGAAATGCCTAGCTGCCTAGTCGAAGCCAGTCTAAATAGGCTCTGCATGCTTGTTTCGCTCGCGTGGTAGAGGCCAAAGAGGCCAGGACCAACGACGAGTGGCGTTGCCCACGAGAGAAAATGCAGTCAAGCTGTCGTATGCTCACATAACACGTGTTAGTGCCACTTTTAATTCTTTTAAAAATTTCTCACGTTTTGTTTGAAAAATACATACACACACACATCCGTGCGGTTATTTTCGCGTTGCTTTCCAACGTTTTTTTTTCTCTATAGTTATATACGAATGATTGCACGCTAGAAGTAACAAATTTAGTCGGATGTGGGTCGATAATTCAAAAAAATAACTATTCAATGCAAAATCAATGAAATTGAGTGATTTTTATTTATCGCCAGGCTTTTCGTGTGTCTTCGTTTTTTTTCATTTCTTTTTCTGTTTCTAGAGACTTTCGTAGTCGTTTTTATAATGTGTGGTAGTGGCTAGATGTGGCAAAAAAAAAATCAGTGGAATAAAAAGCCGTAAAGACGAAGAGAGCGAGAGAGAGAGAGAGAGCTCACGTAGCTCGGAGATGTTTACTCGCGTGCGGGAAGAGGTAAACCTTTCAGAAAGGCGGTCCCAACGCTCGGGTCAAACCGATCCTACTCGACCTCGCGGCATTTCCTTCCTCTTTTCGTCTTCCCTTTCCATCATTTCTACATTTTTATTCTCCGGAAAAAATAAATTATAATTCGTGATAAAACGAGTAATTCCTCCGAATGAATCATCGGAATTAGTTGATAAAAGTTGGAGGAAAATTTTTTCGTAATTTCATTTATTCGAGTGTTTTTTCACGATTTCGTAAAAATCCGAGTCCTCCGGCCGAGGTTCGAACTCGGGATCGGCGGCATATCGCCCTTTATCCACTGGATCGACCGCTATCCTCTCTTTTCCGTATATTTTCCGTTAGACCGTGACAGATAATGAGAAATTTGAAATAATTGGTTTATAACGGACGAGAGCGAAATAAATTTGCAACTAAAGTCAAGATTTATTAGAACAAACTAAAAATAGCAGATTGAAGAATATCAGTGAATAGGAGCTTGACCCAGCCCAACAATTTCCTTGTCGTAGGTATGAAAACTGGAAACTACTATTTACGATGTCACGACGTAAACGACGAATACGACGACGAATTAGGTGGTACGAAGATGAGAAATCTCTCTTCACCTTATGTATAACCGTATAAAACGTATACTCGCCGGTAGTGTACACAATATCACGCGGCTTAATGCGTGTAATCATCGCGATTCCATTATGCCGGATGATCCCTGGTATGCCGAGGGGTAGAGCCCGAGGTACAAAGAGAGGAAGAAACAGACAGAAAGAGCGAGAGGGAGAAAGAGAGTGAGAGAAGGGTAAAGAGCAAAAGGGAAGAGAGAGTCTCACAACGAAAGATATAGTAATCATGGAATGTTCCTGGCGCCCGAAGACTTCCCGAGGCGTTCAGCAGGACTCTATACGTTTGTCCGCGTCCACCTTATCCTTTATCTTGATAACTTTTTTCCATCTTGAGTCATATTGGGTATTTGAAAAAAATCAACATCATTTTGGCTGAAGCCGGAAATGGTAAGCTGATGAAATTGATACGTTGTTGAAGGGACTCTGAGGATGCGAATTAGGTTTGTTACACTCTGGGCCAAAAGACATTAAACATATACACCGGAAGACGAAAAATTATCGACGTCGTTCGTGTGGAATTTTCAGGCTTTCTTGTCTGCGAATTAAATACGGAGAAAAAAAGAGCGACGGGCAAGACGGGCACAGATGTGTGTCTTCCGAGAAAAGTCGTTGTTCGAGTATCCATGCAACGGATTATCTGGTCGCGGAGAAAGAGAGATGGTAATTGGAGAAACGAGATCGCTGCGATGATCAGTATCCCGAGCTCGTGGTAGAGAAAAGCAAGAGCAAAGGCATGCAGTTTTCCTCGTCGTACGAGCGTTAACTTGGCATTGTAATTCGCTGGTAATTTTCTCTATTTTCGTTTTTCTTTTACAACGAGCCTCGCTCGCCTCTTGATGAATCTGGAGCACGTCAGAATAACGAAATTAAAGGAAATCCATCGTAGAACAATGAAGGCGAAGGGGAAAAAATTCATCACTGATTCTCGAAGCACTACATTTTTCCAAAAGTGTCGTCGACGAGAGCCACGCTCTTGAGCAGGGTGTTCTATACATATTCTTGTAATTCCGCGTGGGTGCAGTCGCACATCTNTTTTTTTTTTTTTTTTTTTTTTTTTTTTCATTTTCACTCTCTGTCTCTCGAGGAAACAACGAGCGGTACGATAGAATGTGTACAGCAGCAGGAGCAGGAGGAGGAACAGCAGTGGGGTACCCCAGTGATTACGAGGCTGATTGGCCCGGTGCGAGATGAGACGGCGGCGTCGATCCTGGTGACCGCAGTTCTCGTGACGACGATGACGATGACGATGACGAAGACGACGAGACCAATGACGAGAAGACAAGCGTGCTCATGATCTTTCTTGAGAAGGCTGCATTCACGAGGAAGAAAAAAAACGAAAAAGTCGAATCTTTCTTTTTATTTGTCACATAAATGACGGCGCAAGATATATAAATTTAAATAATGATGTATATAAATATATATGGGGAATTCAATGTCAAAATGTCGACTTTTTCTTTATTCGTTTTTTTCATTTATTCATTATTGCTTTTCTGCTGATATTCGTTTAGGGGAATTACGAATTGTTGGCAAATTTTCCACATCCTTTCGTTCGTCACGTGGATCTCCCTGAATAATGAAAAAAAAAAAAAAAACAGAATGAATGAGAGGTCAAAGTTTTTTTTTTGCCATGGATGAATGTCTGAGGTGGAAAATAATTGTTTTGGAAAAAACAAAAGAGTTTAAACGTCGCAATGAAATATTCGGATGCATGAAATTCTCCAGGAAAATGTCTTCGGTCTCTTTTTCTTTGAGGCATGGTATTAGAAAAAGTTTGATTAATCAATACCACGCGGCAATCGGGCGGCTCTCACGACTGTTACTTCGACCTATCGACGTGACTGATTTGCTGCGTTTATCAGCAGGACTCTGTGATCGATGGCAAAGTGGAAAATTGGGAAACTTGAAACTTTTCTTTTGGAAATATTGAAATGATATTGTTTTTATTGAGTTTAAAGTAACTTTTGCAACGGGGTGTAGGTTCGAGCGCGGCTCGGTTGAAAAAGGTGCGCAAAACCGTGGCTGGTTGTTTTGACCACAAAACACGTGACTTCCTAACTGCTTTTCGTTTAAACTTTGAGCTTTGAGGGTCGAGCGAGTGTGCAGCCGACGTCCTCAGTAGCGACCCTTCTTCTTGGTGTCCTTCTTCCTCACTCTTCACCATCCGCGTGGTCCACGAGCTACCTTTTCTCTCGCCCATATAATGTGTCTCTCCTGGAGGATGGAGTATGGTGACGAGTGAGAGGAAGAAGGAGCCTCGAGGATCGGGAGAAAATATAATGCGGATCTGGTGAAGCGATTCGACCGTGGTTTCGGCTCTCTGATGTTTTTCCTTCTTTCTCTTTCTCCCTATGTCCTGCCCTTTCTCTCTCAGTTCCTTTCTCACTCCTCACGTTCTTACTCCTTTGTTTTTTTCTTTTCGTGTTTTATTTCCATTCTTCTCATATTCTCGGATACCTCCCGACGACGGCCGTCTGCCGAGACCCTCCTTGCTTCTTAATACGAGTCTCATCCGTTGATGACGATTGCGTGATGGAGGTGAGTAAGAAAATAGAATTTGTCTCTTTTCTCCCACTCAATCTTTGTCTCGGTTCGCCGCTCGCGGAGATTGAGGAGAATTTACAAAATAAAAAGATGAATAATATCGCAGCTAAAAAGAAAGATGACGAGAGAAGAACGCGCGAAGAAAATGTGGTGAGTCTTGGAAAAATGTCCCCGACCAGGCGCAGGCTGATGAGCAAAAGTCGAAAAATTTATTTGGGTTTAATACTCCCGGATATAACGCGGAAATTGTAGGACGTTGCACCCTTGAAATGTTTTTTCTTTCTGGCTCATTCTGTTCATCCTTTTTCCGCGCTCGCTTCTTCTCTCTTCTTCTCGCCCCGTTCATTCGAGATCCTCCTTGAAGAATAGCAGAGCACACACGTGATACGTATGTGCGAGTAGAAGATTATTGTGCCGGAACAGAAGACGAATAAGAATAAGAAGAAGAAGACGAAGAAGAAGAGTTGGATACTGCTGCAGAGAGGGCAGGCCACGACCCCGGGGCGGCCACGAGAAACTCACTCTCAGCTTTATACATCGGCATTTCAGATCCGCACTCATGTGTGTACGTAAATACAAGACTACGTGAGACGTAACAACGATATATGGAGAAAAAGTAGAAGCGAGAAGAAAGACTGAGAGAAAGACCAAGAGAACCGCGGAGAGAGTACAATGCCCATCACGGATTTCTTAATCGCTCTCGATCTATCCGTTCCGTAACGCTCGCGCAGATGAAACATATACATGTTCCACGTATAAATAGTTATTGCCTCGTACAGATGCGGTCAAGACACGTGTACCGCAGCAGACTCGCAACTTCGCGTTTCTATACACCGTAATTATGCGCAATTAAAAATTAAACATTTCGAGCGCGCGTCACGTTTCTCGTCACCGGAATAAAAAAGAATTCAATATAAAATAAATATATTCTCCATTNGGCAGTTTTCGCTGAGTTTCTGATGGAGCTATCCAACTGAAACTCAGTGAAAACATAGCCGCCTGTATCGGCCAGGGTTTTCCACAGTTTCCCCTGGTCCTCGTGCGAATGCGATAGTAGTGCATTAGGAAAGAGTGGCTGTGGGCAACAGTCTGGGGGGAACTCCCGGAACTCAGTGACAGTGGGGATTAAGTGGGGTTAAAGGGAAGGGATCGTAAAAACCCGCAAGGATATNCGCGTCACGTTTCTCGTCACCGGAATAAAAAAGAATTCAATATAAAATAAATATATTCTCCATTTCCATAGACACAAGAATTATTTTGTAACGTCGTTTGGCAAAAAAAACGTCAGCAAAGTGAGAAAATGGTTCTCGAAAATGTAAATTAATTAAACGAAACATCGTTCGACGCGAATACGACGATGTTTTTTTTTTTTTTTTTTTTTTTTTCAATAAATCAAAAACAGTTTTAAAAAACTATATCGACCGATACTTGTGAATGGTCATCGGACTGAATACGTTCGTAGTCCGTACGTTTTCGTATACAGTCTTTGTCAGAGTTGTGTTTTAGAATCTTCGGAGATTTCAACGCTCGCAATGTACGGACACGGTACACGAAGGAGAAAGGAAGTAGAGGAGTTTCTCAGCATCAGTTCCAACCCTCTCTCACTTCGGGAGGTGAATGAGGGAGAGAAAAGCCTCGCGCATTTTCCAACCCTCCGCAGCACTCCGTAGCACCCCACTTCTATATTTCACTTTCTTCCTCTCGGGTTCTCTTCCACTTTCTTTCTTTCTCACTCCCCCCCTCTCTCTCGCTTACTCTCTATCCCTGTTTTCTCTTCCATTCACCACTCTTGCTCGCTCCGCGATTACTCTTGCTCGCGTTTCAACCCCTCAAGCATCTCGCTCTCTTCGTTACCCTCTTTCCAAACGTTCTCCGCAATTTTCCAGCCCTCTTCCTCTTCCTCCCTCCCTTCTCTGCGCTCCCTATCCTTCTCTCACTCTCTTTCATCATTCTTCGATGTTCTGTCCTTCTTTATATATCCCACCATTACCCTTGCGGATTCTCACTCTGTTGGTACACGTATAACTCTCGTTCCACCATTTTCTACGGGTCCATGGTCAAGCCCGCCCCCTTATACTTTACTCTCCCTCTCTCTCTCTCTCTCTCTTGTTTTTCCTTTCATCCTTTCTCCCTCCTCACTCCTCTTCGCCCCTCGTTTTCCAGTGAAGAAAAACGCTTCCCTTCGGTCTCAGCATTTTCCTCCCTTGTACAACTCTGCTGGTAAAAAAAAAAAAAAAATATAACATCGCTCCGCATCCTTCTGCAAACTGGAGGAAAATCCTGGCAAGGTTATTGGACGAGGGTGAACGCGTATGGGCAGTGACCACATAAAATACCAACGAATATTTTTCTCCCTCCCCACATACGTATACGCTCGGAAAATACAGAGAAAAACTGACTTTTTCTCAGCTAATCTCTCATCACATCCTGGGGGCGTAGCATTTTTCATCTTCACTACCATTCACGGGTTTCCAAAGTACACTCATCGCGAGAGTCATCAAAAAACACGATGAACACCGAAAAATCAATTTTTTCTTGTTGATCATCATCGTCAACAGTGATTTTTGCGTACAACTAATTTTCACGATTAATTATAAACTTTCAAGCCACCTACTCAAAAATCTTAGAATCATTGAATAGAATTTGTTTAATTTTCTATAAATTTGTTCCCCGTTTTGGAGAAAAATTCCAAAACACATGAACGTTAGAGTTGTGAGCGACAGTACATTTTTTTTTTTTTCGTAATTTGCAAAAATTGACTGCAGATGCAGGAAAAAAATCGTACTCATCGTGGTACCGAATAAATAATGTCGAGATGGAGGTAAATCCTTGTTATTCGTGCCGTTGGTAATGAAGAATAAAGGAGGACAATTGCTGAAATGGATCGATGACTCCGAACAAGTCTTGCGGAGAATTTAGATTCTGATTCTTCTTTAGTGGCATGAAAAGCTAACGATAGAAAGAATGAAGGAGAGAAAGAGACAAGAAAAAGACGAGGAGCAACTAGGAAGAAAAAAAACGATAACACAAGAGATCTGGTTGATAGAAAAGATCGACCAAATGATTGACGAACCGCGAAGGAGTTAATGATCCCGTTGTCTTCACAGACTGGTCACATTGGAAAATAGATCTCTTACTCAAAATCCACATAGTCTTACCGTTCGTTACGTAGGTTCCGTTGAATTGAACAAAAAGTTTGAAATCTCACGATTTTCAGCCTCGAATCGTGTTACTTACGCCTTTTTGCATGTTAGGGTATAGACAAGGCTTGACATTCCGTCTCTTCACCTTCCGAACGAAAGATTTACAGGGTTTCCCCTTCAATAAACAAACGTTTCCGTCGTCCTTTCCATTTCATGGTTTTTTCCTCTTTCTCCTCGAGTCTTTTCGGACAGGCTCTCTTTCCTATCCGAGGCTCTCTCTAATTGCTTCCACTCCGGGAAATCTCGACGACAACGACGACGACGACGACGCCAACTTTTGGCATGAACGAGTCTCCCGACGATTTTCTCACGCTTCACGAAAAGAGTTTTCAGTCATTTGACAAAAAATTTAAATAAAACAACAGAAACATGCAACCAACTTAGGGGAAAGGAAAAAATCTCGACAAGAATGCATCGGTGATTTTTTTCGCGCTCGAGAAATATACTGCTCCAAGTTTTATCGATGTTTCTTTTTTATTTTGGCATCCCGCGCCGGGGAAAAATCAATTTTCGTATCGATTGGAAACTGCCGTTCATCCAGAGCCACAATTACGAACTAACACGAAAAATAAAGCCGAAGAAAAATGATCCCGATGATTATCCGATTTTTTTATTTTTTCATTGCGATAATTTCGTTTCAAACAGTTTGAAACAATTCCGAGAAATCTTTTGGGGGGTTGCGAGCGAATTTCCAACAAAAATGATCGTCGTCGGCTGATGAATTCCTCCAATTATCTTATTAGTGACTCAAAGTCGAAAACGCAGCAAACTTCTCGCACTCCACCAATGGCCAGAGACGAGAAAGCATCTCGTTGAACGATGGACCGTTTCCGCATCTCCCGAAGCTTTCCCACGTACGCGTACCTTCCTTAATCCTGAAGTAGTAAAGGAGAGCCGAGGAAGCAAAGCAGGCTCGCGTTCCAGACGAGAAACTTTGCCCTTCGACGTACCGCTACGAGACACACACGCACACACACACACACACTGATCATCCACATTTGCAACGGTGAAATCGCCACGGGATAGAACAAATGATGATTCAATGATGAGCCAACAAATGATATCCTTTTACAAATTAATTTAATCGATCGATAGAAATAATTAATCAATTGCGAACGGAAGTGCGATATTTTTTATTTACGTTCCATTTGTTTGCATAAAGTTCACGAGGATTGAACAAATTTTGTAAACAATAAACACCAAAGTGGGAATACAAAGTTGGGGTAGTTTGGAGGACGTTTTTATGATCAATCCGGAGAGCCGTTAGCCCGCAAATTGTTTGTTCCTCAAAACCCATTTATCTCCTATTCCGTGAAATCCAACTGTTATAATCACAGCTTCAGCCACACGGCAAAGCGTTGTGCCTACCAATTACACTGGTTTTTCTGTGCCAGTCGTACACACGATCGACTGGTGGCCAGAGAGGAACAGACAACGGCAGGTCCAAGGTATATATAGGCTGGTCGATGTTAAATTTTCAATAGAAGGAAAAATTAACAAAATCGAAGTCTACGCTGCAAAAGTTTCGGCGAGTATACAAAAACGCACCGAATGAAATGAGATTTATTGATTCAACAACATTCTTGGCTGGAGCGATATTATTTCGATCGCATTTTTATTGGTCTCTGCATATTTTGTTGATACAACAAATTTCGTTATTGCATGGTAAACAGAATAATTTTCACGATCTGTATATAAGGAAGGAACAACAGTATCGTGCTCTGGAACGGCGGAAGAATATGGAGGAAGAGCAATAGAGAAACGTAGAAAAAGAAGGACCAAGAGAGAGGGAATAAACGAAGATAAAATAAAAAATGGAGAGAAGGGGGATTGGATGCACATATATATGTGGAAATATAACAAGAGATAGAGTAAGTTGGCTGTTGTTCACCACTTGTGGGAACCACGTCGTCGTGCACCGACACACAACGTGTTCCCTGGACCACGAAGTGAAAGGTCCAGAGAAAAGAAAAGATATGGTAGCCTCCCTGGGCTCTTCGCAATTGCAAGAATTCGACCAGATAGCTGATAATTTCGAGTCCATTAATTATTGGAATAATTGCATTTTAATTCCATCGAGTATTGAAAACGCATTCATTCAGTTAGCAAGCGTCGTATTATTTAATTATCGCAATCCTTGCTCGTGTCAATGAGGAAACGAGTAAACGCCGAGGAAAAACGTGATTCACGAGTATCGACAAAAATACAAATAGAATCACGAAGAAAGAGACTGATTGCAGGAAATCTAAAGAAAAATGTGTGACGACGCATGATTACAAGAGACACGGAGTGGAGCATTAAATCCGCTTTCCACGAATTGATAACCATAACAAAATATCTGAATTCTCAATAAACACTCGGGTACACGCACACACATTACACACTAAATAACTTGGACATAAACGAGAGTACATACGTATGAAATGCCAAGCGATGTTGGCATGAGCAGCGATTTCAGAGCTTGAGAAATTTTCTGGACCATCGCAGGAGGAAGCGAGCGAGAGCGAGTGTCTGTACATATTCGACGTTTTCCCAGCTCGGGCACACGAGGGTGTACAATGTATATATTTATATGTATGTATATATTTATTTTTCTATGGCGAAATAACTCGCGTGTTATTTCTGCAAAAATAGAGGAAAAAAAAAAAAAATAGAAATTGTCTGTTCGACGCGTAAAGAACGTACGTGAATTCTACGTATTCGCAAAAGATCGTGAATGTATACACGGTGCGGAGGCAAGATATAAGGCAGCACTTGCTTCTGGACATAGATATACAATACACGTTTATGTTTATATATATATAGGTATATACATATATTTATGTATAATATAGTTGGTCTAGAAAACGCGTGCGTTACGCGCTCTCGCAGTTATGTTACGACCTCGGGCCCCCCCTGGGTAATCGGTCATAAACCGCGAAACTATCCTTACATACTGAATATACTGCAAAATAGAGAAAGCAAGACAACGAGAGATAGAGAGAGCGAGAGGGAGAGAGAGAGAGAGCTGGGTTAACGCCTCTCATCGTAGAAATGTATGTTGTATACGCATTGGAGCACTTCCGACCCTACATGCAGAAGACAACGAGAGCAAACGACGATAGACCGAGAAAGAGAGAGAGGGAGAGAGTCACAGAATCCAGAAGCATAGTTTGCCGACAGCTGCACTCAATCTTCTTTGTCTATCGGTAAAACTCCGTTTGAGAGCTCTGGAATAAGTACGAGAACACTAGCGTTCCTCTCTTCCGTCCATTCGTACTTTTCTCTCTTGATCTCTCTTCCTCGCTTTTTTCTTTTTCAACATTTTTCAACTCTCTGATTCTCTGAATCTTCCCTCTGGATCGCTTTCTTTTTTTTTTAATTATTACGTTTTTTCGTTCGCTTTTAATTCGCCCATGTTATCCATAAAAGTCTCTTGTCTCATTGTCTTTGATCAAAATGCCAATTACCACGTCTCTGTGGCACTTTATCATTTTTTTTTCGTTCCAACATTCTCCTCGTTTTGAGCAAGCAAATCAAAGCAAATGCAATATTTAATTTATTCCGATGTACTCGAAACTACCCTCCGAATGAATATTCATACGGTGCTTCCCAACTGTCGATTATATTGGTGGAAAATGATTGTTCCCTTGGAACCTCCGACTTGCTGTATTCTTTCGTCAAAGGACCCGCGGTCTCGTAAGGGCTAACAATATTCACATTGCATAGAAATTAAATGGTGCCTATTTTTCAGTCCCCCCATAGTATTATACGGAACAACCGAAAACAAAGGGCAGCAATCTGCAATGTAGAAAAAAGTCATGGAACGAATTCAATTTGGAATTTTTTTTTTTTCATCTTTTCGTGAGCTTCGTTGCTTTTTATTGAAAACAGAAAAACCAGGATATCAAATAGACTGAACTAACGATCGCTTCGTGTCGATCTCCCGGGTGCTCCGAAAATTAGACTGCAACGTGTAAATTGGGGGTAACGAGATGATAATCAATGTTATCGATCTGAACACGTGAAATTTTCTCAAATACAGCGAGTACCACCGGCACCGACAAGCGACACAAAGGGTAAAGGGAAAAGTAATAGGTGAAAAAAGAGCAAAGAACGTTTCGTAACGCAAAGACAACGCCCTTAGTTTATACGTACATGTCAAGTACAGTGGTGGGGAAGGGATGGGTTGGGTAATAAAGATGAGGCAAAAGCGTTGGATGAGGGGTTGAAAACAGAAGTAGTGAAATGAGGAAGAAAGAGAAAGAAAAATATCGCGAGAGAAAAAGAAAGAGAGAGAGAGAGAAAGAGGGAGAGGGAGGGAGGAATTGAGAGAAGGGATACACGTAGTGGATGTAAAAACCTGAGGCTGAGCGAGGGAGAAAGAAAGAAGAGAGAGTGAGACGAAGAACGATTAGCACGAGGAAAAGGAAGAGAGGAAAAGATGAGCGAGGGGATAGGAGCGAAGTACTTGTGGAGAACGTGAAATGAAGAGAAAGAGAGAGACGGAGAGAGAGAGAGAGAAAGAGAAGGAAAAGATTTGATAGAAGGAAAGAATCGCGGGGGTGGTTTTGGTGGTGGTGGGTTTAGAGAGTCTCAGGGTAGCTTCGTAAGGGTGGCTGTGAGAACGTACCCCCTACCCTGAAGGTGGTACCAGCGGGTCGTGCGCACCAGAGATGGAGATGAGAAGTACGACGAGAGTATACGAGAGGCGAAACCAGAGACTAAGGGGATGGAGTGGGAGCGAGAAAAAGCGAGAAAGAGCGAGAGGGCTTGCGAAAGAGTGAGAAAATGGAAAAGCGGGAGGCTCTGTACGATAGGTATGTATAAGCAGAAGAAAGCGCGGGTCGATTAAAAGTAGCGAGGGTGTTTCTCCTCTCGTTACCGGAGCGAAGGAGCACCCCTTCCGCTTCGACAACCGCCTCTTTGCTCCTTCAGCCCCTGAGTCACCCCTTGGTCACTAGAAAGAGAAAAAGCATCGAGGAAAAAACGGATATGAGAGAGAAAAGAGAGATGAGGTGAACGCGTATACTACTGCGATGTTGAATAAGCACGTGGGGGTGCAAAAAAGAAAGAGATATGCAGATAAAGAATGAGAGATAGACAGCGACAGAGAATCTAGTAAAAGATGGCCGATATATATAGAGATGAGAAGGAGAAGAAACTTCGTCTATATAGTTTTAATGTGTGTATGTTTGTGTGCATGCGAGAAAAGGAGAGAGAATTAAGAAGAGTGAAGAGAGACCTGAAAAGAGACACCCCCAAGATGTAAAACAAACATCGAGAGGAGAGCGAGATGGCTGCGGTCCCGATCCAGGGCTCCAAATCTCCCTGTATAGTGTATACACTCTTTCGCAACCCCCTCTTCCCCCCCACCTCCCCATCAACTTTTCCGCTGAACTCACTCGAGCTCGCACACTGCCAAGAGGGCTGGAACTTAGATGGAAAGAGATACACGGAATCTCTACCTTTATTTCGATTTAAGTGAGGAAAGGGTTATCCTTCCTTCGTTCCGATCTTCTGAGCACCATTTCTTGGGGATGCTGCAAAACCGAACCAATCGTGGGCACAAAAAGTTTCCTTTTTTTCCTCTGGAGCACGAACCAAGTGAAAATATTCGCATCGCTCGACAACGGGCCTGCCATGCTTGTGGAAATGATGAAAATCTCTTCGGGTAACTCGAATTTTTTTAATTTACTCTATATGCAACTGACTCTTCAAATATATTCAGGAATCTCGAAAAATGAAAAAAAAAATTCGTAAAACGAACATTTCTCAATAAATATCAATTTTTTATAAATCTCAAAACTTCAGAAGCATTTCTTTCCATTTTCAAGCGATTATAAAATTTGTACGAATTCATTGAAATTCTGCGTTTGCCTCCCAAGCCGTTCGGAATATACAACAAAGCACATAGGAAAAAAATGGTAACATTTTTAAGGAAAGTTGATACGCCGTCACAAATATTTGCTTGTAGTTTGTAAAAAAAAATTTCAATTAATGTCCATGTCTCCGCTTTTGCTATAAAAAAAGGCACAGCAGAAGAGTCTCTCGCGGCGATGAAAAGTCACGGATTCAATNAAAAAAAAAATTCGTAAAACGAACATTTCTCAATAAATATCAATTTTTTATAAATCTCAAAACTTCAGAAGAATTTCTTTCCATTTTCAAGCGATTATAAAATTTGTACGAATTCATTGAAATTCTGCGTTTGCCTCGCAAGCCTTCCGGAATATACAACAAAGCACATAGGAAAAAAATGGTAACATTTTTGAGGAAAGTTGATACGCCGTCACAAATATTTGCTTGTAGTTTGTAAAAAAAAATTTCAATTAATGTCCATGTCTCCGCTTTTGCTATAAAAAAAGGCACAGCAGAAGAGTCTCTCGCGGCGATGAAAAGTCACGGATTCAATCTGCCTCACGAGAAGATCGCGGTGTGTCCCTATCGTCGCGTTTCAGTCCCTCATAGTAGTTATACACCGGCAGCTGTCGTCTCTTCCTTCGTTCTTGGGTCTTTTACTATCTCACTCGTTCGGGGGTTGAACTTTAATTTAACGCATCGCAGAGCTCGTTTGAGCGAACGGCCAACACGCTTCACGTATTACTCCTACCTTCAACGAGTTATGATTCTCTTTCGTCCGCCCTTTGTCCCTTTCTCTCTTCCTTTTTACCGACGAGTACAAGAAATCTGGAACTATCGAGAAAATCGTTTTAAACGACGGAAACTTGATGAGAAAAGTTCAAGTTCACGTGTCACACGAGGCAGACGATGCCTCCTCCGAGGCCTGGACTCGGTCGCATCGAAACATTTGTGAAAACCGTTTTGGACAGTACCAAAAAATGGTCCAGTGTCGGTTCAGCTATCGAACGTGGGTCCTTGGCTGATGAGCCATGCAGACGTCACTTCTGGTGCGTAATAACTTTTGAACGAATGTCAGGGAACTAAACGTCTTACCAAGTACCAAACAATTCTTATTTCTCAAACTCTAATCTCCAGCTTTGACCTTAAGACGAAAGGAAAAACGAAAGATCGAGAAAGTGAGTTTTCTTTCATCCATTAAATGCATTTCTATATCTCCGTTGTACGTGTTATTAGATCGAGACCCGAAGTAATTGTCCGGCTCCAAAGTAGTTAAACTTGAACACGTGTACAAGAAAAAAAGAAATTGTGAGGCGGAGTGTAAGGGGAAAACCTATCGGAAAAGAAAGAGAGAAGAAGAGAGAGAGAAAGAAAAAACAAAAAAAAACGAATCGAGGCAGACAGATGAAAGGATATGGGATCATTGGATGTATGATTATGCTGATGGAGCATGACTAAGGTCAGCAGGTATCACGATCATGTTCTCCGTATGTTTCTACCATCTAAACGAATTAGACCGATAAAGATACGAGAATGAGATGAAAAAGAGAGAAAGCTTCGACAGAAGGGGAAATAAAATGACAAAAACGGAGAGATCCAGAGGGAGGAAGAGTATCGAGGGAGAGAAAGAAATATATGGAGAGAAAGTCAACGATAAGGACAGAAAGAGCGGAAGAATCTGTTCACAAGCCAGCAGCTCCAATCGATCGAGGTTCGATTCAACCAACAACGACAATATCGACAGAGAGAGGCATAAGAAACGAGGAGGACGAAAAGGCTAATAAGATCGAAACGTTTGTGTTACGATATTGAGTAACTCGCGTGACTCACAAATCATGAATCTTTACAACGATTGGAGCACTAACGAGACCAACGTTTACCGACGGTTAAGAAAGAGAAAGAAACACAGCGAGAGAGACAGCGAGAACGAGAAAGAGAGAGCAAAACAGATTACCGGCAACTCGCCTGGGCATAAGGAGCCTGTGTTACGGTTTTGCTATATCCGTATATATAAAACCAATGATTGTCTTTGTGCGTTCATGACTGACGTCGTACTAATTACAACTGACGTGGCCGTTGTTATTGACATGTATTGCATACATGCATGTATAAATGTACAGTTGTATGTAATTACAAGATAATTTGACGTTGAGCCTACATACTGAGAAAAATAAAAAAGAGTTGCTTGGTCAACGAAATTACAACTCTCTTAAACAAGTTGAAACAACCAGGTGAATTATATGAAATTCTTCAAATTCGTCGAACGTTTTATGTTTTTTTTTCCCCCATAATCAATGCTGGTTTTGTTTTTTTTTTAAATAACATTTTTTCCGGACATACGGAGTTGTTTGAATCCATTGTCTTCAGAAACAACCCTCCGTCACTCGATATGGTGAGAAACCGACAAATCGTGGGATTGAAATAAACATTTTGTGACACAGTGACAAATACGTTCGGAATATTTTTTTTTGTCTCAAGAGGAAAGGTGAAGCTGTATATGAGCGCCAGTTCCCATGAGTGAGTTTGAAGCTACGTACGATAGAGCCGTCATTTTGAAAGTGGCGAGAGGACCCGAAGGGGAGGAACGACAACGCGAGAGGCTAAGTTTCTGAGAAAATTATTAAATCCGTGAATGAACGGGCGGGAAAAAGGAAGAGAGGGCGCAACGGTCGAGAACAAACAGGGAATGAATGGTTTGCGGGGAAGGATTCTGTGCGATGCACCAATTCTCTCTTTCTCTCTGCTGCTTCCTTTGTTTCCCTTCTTCTCGCTCACTGTTTCTTCACGATTGCTGCTAATTATGTCATAACAATTTGGACCTCACTGCTGATGCAGCAAAGAAATTCTCGCTACTCTCTCTCTCTGTCTCTTCATCATCGTTTTGCTGGAAAAAAGTTAAATTCTTAATTCTTACAATTTTAAAAACTCTTTTCTGGCAATATCTGCACACGTCCAATATTCCAATGATGCTGCATGGGTTAGAAATTGCGAATTCCTGCTGAGGGGTCGTCCCAAGCAGGTCAGCTAAAAAATGTTGAGCCAGAAACGTCAAAAACAGTAACAAGATTGTTTTTTCTCTCATAACGATCATAATTGCAACATTTTTTTATTATTACGTTTAATTCTATAAATAGTATGAAAATTGAATTATTGCAATTAATTTCTAGATGTAAAGATTTCTCGAGATCTAGACGATGATGAGAGGAACAGAAAAAGAGCAGAGAAAGGAAGGATCTACGAAGAAAGAGAGAGAGAGAGAGAGAGAAAGACGATTGTGTGGTAAGGGGAGAAGAATCAAGAGAGAACGTCCCACCACGACTACAGGAGTAAATTCTCTTACGCAGTCGTTTCCTATAGACCACAGGCTCAGAGCAACCCACCATTGTTTCCCGTGGACCACCCTCAGGAGAGTTATCTTTCATAGAGAATAAAAAAACACGCTAACTGCATTTTTCAGGGACTAGGAAATACGAGTGAAAAGTGATGTTACAATATTTTACACAGTTTACACACAAAAGAAGAATTGATTATTTATGCAAGTTATTATCATTGGCCTCGTTCTTCATTATTCACAAAAAAGTAATCAAGGCCGAATATAGGGTCGAGGCCGACTGGACCAGCCTGACGAAGAGCACGGGAAAGCGAGCGAAGGCGATGCGAAAAAGGAGGAAATGCAAAGGCACGTGTGTTTGTCGGCCACCGCTAAATACGTGACAATTGGCAAGGCAATTTCGAAAGAATACCTTACGAAGAATTACTATTTACCATTTTTTTGAACTTCACTCTTCTTTCAGATTTGAATAGAATTTGGATTGCGTGCTGAGAAATGAATTGAGTTGTTGATTCGAGAATACGTTCAATTCTGGAAAGTCCAATGCATAAATGTACATTAGCGAATGCTAATGAATGTTTTGGGTCCGTATCCGAAACGTTTTCAATGCCGTTTTGTTTTCTCTCTCGTTTTCGTTTCCCGACGAAAACCAAAAGGAATTTGGGAAATAGAGTAAAATCGTTCAAGCTCGCGGGTTAGCTTTAAGGGCGTGTAACGCTGGATTCGCGAAGGCGAGTCGTGGAAAGGAAGACGAAAGGGTTCAGAATCCAAGAGAGGCCAGCTAAGTAGCCGCGAGAAGATCAAAGAGATTTTCTCCTCTTACAGGCAAAACGCGCGGGCAAAGAAGAGAGTGAGGCAGATGATAGTACGAGTCCGAGCTCGAACGGCAGAAAGAGAGAGTTTACAGGCTCCGGGAAAAGTTGTAGTTTCACTGAGGAAGAGCACACCCGTCGACTTTATCTCTTTCAAGGGTGAAAAATCTCCGGGCTCGATTCCCTGCTTCTGTTTATTTTTTCTCATGGAAAGTGTAACAACAAGATGCGGTAAAAAATCGCCGGAAATTGTTACACATTCAAGTTGGAACGCGTTTAGAATGATCGAGGAAACGATCGTTATCCAGTTATTGAGTTATTCAAGTTCACTGTTCACTCGGTGACGAAGTTTCTTCTTATTTTTTAATTATCCTAAGAGTTATACACGTTTCATGGTCATGCGACGAGTCGATCGTGTGTGGCGAAATACCTCGAACGAATTGAGAATTACAAAAGATTTGAAGAACGTGTAGAGAAGGAATAAAAAATAAAGTAAAATATCTTTTAAAAAACGAGGAAGCAAAATTCGATCGAGAAAGAATAGAGGGCGGTGTGACTGAGATAGTTAAAAGGTAGCGAGATCGATTCGAGAGGCTACTGCTCTTCACTCGGTACACTCGATCCCGAGGTTAAATCTCGGGCTTTCCTGGCCTACGGACACGCATGTTTTTTGGATTCTCGTGGTCGTCATGTTCATTCATTTTTTTCTTCATTTTTTCTTTTCCGTCATTGTACGCGGTAGATCCGATCGCCGTCTTCTTCGTTTTTTTCTCTTCCTCGACAAAAGAACGAGTTAATTTGAGATCGTGCGAGTCGAGTGTGGGAAGAAACGAGGACGAAATTAACGTTTTACGTCCAGTTTCATCTCATCCAGTTATTGCTTCAATAATTTTTCTTTCTTACAACATTTAGTAACCAATTTGTTGGTATATAGATGCATTACAATATTAACAAATAATTTCAATTTTTGAGTAATTGCAATCTCAATTATTTGTAATTTTCTTTGGCTCATTTTATTTCATTTGTCCATCGTGTCCATCGAGATCATCCACTGACTATCGCGTAAAATTTTTATTTTGTTAGTCTGTGTGGTACTGTGTTTTTTTATTTTTTATTATTGATTGTTAATGTGAAAGCGAATGGTACATTTCGGTCAAGAAAAAAAATGTGGATAGCCAACGATATCACGTGGCAAATGGTAATGAATTTTTTTTTGGCAATGTTGACCCTAGGCTGACAGGAGAAGTCAAGTAGTTCTGGTTGAGAGAGTATAGTCGTGATGCAGCGGTCTGGGATCATTGACTTCACTTCCGGTCCATGGAGCATATATCTTTGTCGCTCTCGTTGTTTTTACGCTGCTCATCTGTTTGCAATTTCTTCTTCTACTTTGTCTTCTTCTCTTTTCCATCTCGCTCTTCGTCCCTCATCACCCTCAATCGATCTCTTTCTTTCGTTTCTCATAGAATTCTCGAAGATACAGCATCCAACATCTTAGTATGCATCTCGTGGATGAATGGAAACTATTTTGAGACGGATAAGCATGAATAATCAACGAATATCGACGATGTTCACGACTAGTATTTACCTCGCCTCTGCGAACCAAGAACAATTTCCGTCTTACTCTATTTTCGCAGACGCAGTCTCGCCTCGTGCAGTCCAAATTTCACAATCATTCAGATATTCCAAGACTTATTGAATGCCCTTCAGTTCCCTATACTAGAGAATACTTTTTCGCTCGTCTTACGCCTCTGAGAGGAAGTAACTTTTGCAAAATGTACATACGGAACTTACAAAATATCGGAATTCTCTCGAGAACCGAAACATTTTCCACGTGAATAAAAAAATCGGACCAGATATACGTCTCAAGTGTTACGAATTAAATTGAGAAAAAAATCCAACTCCCTTGAAAAGTAGATCGCTGAACAAGGCAGGTCCGCAAGGAACTCTGATTTGGCTGCAAGCCAAAGTCAAACATTGCGAGCTTGAACGAAAATCAAATCGAAATTCATTACGGTCGAATTTATTTTCTTGCCTCACCAGCCGTTATCGTTTATCAACGACATCGCATTTCAACCTATCTTTTGCAAATTTCTCGCTTCGTACTCGTCCTGTTCACCGCCACTCAACGTATATCGACGAGTCAAGAGAGAGCCGAGACATAAAAGAAGCTCTTGGTGCTACCGTAACCGAGCATGTAATACTGGGAATCGGTTCCGTGAGAAAGAGGGAGAGGGAGAGATCGATCTCGCCAGGTATTTTCAAGCATAAGAAGAGGCGTTAAGAATTTATCTCGCCGAGATCTTTGTATGAATACTCGAGCAAACTCCTGACTGAACATGAAAATGTTTCAAGGAAAAAATCAAGTTTAACAAGAAATTAGTATGAGACTTTGACAAACGCTCGTCCTTACCATGACCAAATTACCGCGTTATAATGTTACGATCGTAACGATCGAACGACCTATTAGACATGCGGAGGACGGAGGAAAAAAATTGGAAGGACAAATGAACAATTTGACTCGAGTGACACAATTCGCACTTCCCCGTTGTTGTTTTTCCCATCATCGCATCTTACCTCGTTATCCTCAACGGCCACTATAATTGACTCGTTAACACGCTACAACAATTAAGATCAAAGATCGAGTTGAACGATAAAAATAGCCATAAAAGTTGACTACGTTATTGTTCCAAAATATAAACGAGACATGACGCTGCAACAGCCAATTTGTGACACACATGAAGAACGAAGAAAAATATATATTTTCCTAGATATCTCGAGTAAGAAATAGTTTCCGTTTCAAGGAGCAATCATCAGCCCATTCAAAATTATTGCGACACGACTAAATAAACTTTCTCGAGCTGAATAACTGACATTGTGGCTTTTAGGATTTTTTGTCCAAAACTCGTTCTCCATGTTTTCTACTTGTTCGTAGTAATACTACGTGTAGCTTTCATCGCTGGTTGCACACTGCAAGTGTGTGATGCGTGTATAAGAGAAAAGAACGCGGGGTAAAAGGAAAGGGGAAGACGGGTTAGCCCCGCGGGTTTTATGGCCCCGTAATGGGCCCCTTAAGCCTCGGGGAGAACGGAGCGGGCGTCGGTGTTCCTCTCGCGGATAGTCCCGAGGAAATGCGGAGCAAGGACCCCCGGATACTTCGGCGCGAGAAGAGCGCGGTATTACATACATAGCAGTAGTTTTAGTGAGGTATAGTCGCCAGCAAAACTTCACCTTGTTCCTCTTGTGCTTCTTCGTGTTACTCGTATGAGGATTAGAAAACACTGCGATGCAAGGAGCCGAGATCTAGGCTTGCAGCAGCGTTGATGCGTCCGACAGAATTCAGTTGAGACTCGAGTCGTTAGGCGCGTTTTCCTCTGTCAAAATCCGGAGTCTCTGTGTGCAATTGATTAATAAATAATCTTGGAATGATCGAATCGCGATTCCCCAGAAAATAAACTAAAATCTCGCCTCTTCGGAATTTCTCTGCCTCCAGCTTCCTCAACAATTTAGATTCTTCGAATTTTCCGTATTTATATACTTCCTGAGTATATATTCGCCATCTCAATCCATCCTAAGCACGAGGGCGTAAATGGAAACATTTTTAAGAATATCTAATGAGAATTCTTGACTTTTGTAGTTCAGCCGTCGATAAGAGCCTTCCGTGTCCGTAAATATGTATGTATATATATCATTTATAAAATAGGAACGTTGTAAACGGTGAGGGCCCTCGTAGTAGCTGGGCGAGGAACTGGTGCAAAAGTCCGAGAGGGATAACTCGCCCGCGAGGAAAACGCGTTTCAGCGCGAATTCCGTTCTCCGACGATACGAAAGATGCGGACAAATAGTCGTTCCCTCTCGCTCTTGCATACGATAACTCTACCGTAATAGAGAACACGTCGCTCCTTTTTTCAAGGAATTCTCTCCGCCTGCTAATGTAACCCTTTTTTTTTATTTATCTATTTATATTTGTTGCTGTTTTTCCAACTCCCGACTGCGCGCACCGACAAAAGCCGGAAATTTTGCATTTGACCGAAATCGACTGATTATTTCAAATGTTTATTTAAATAACGACATTATAAAAATAACAATTGAATTATGCAAAAATAACAAGTTGCCAACGAGTAGAATTTTTTTAGTCGGATGAAAATACTGATTAATGATTATAATGTGGAGAGAATATCGAAATAATTGTGTGATAATTGATAATGGATGACGGTACGTTTTAATCAATTCTTCACGTTGTTATTAGGCGGGATACGATTCAATTCCACGCGGTCTGTGATAGATCTTGGCTAGAGTTCACGATTAATATCTCCCGAACGACCGAGGTCATCTTTTTTGTATTCTCCCTCGATTTTCTTTTATTTCCTATTTTTTTTTGCTGGCCCTCTTCTCGTGGCACGCCACAGGTGTACACGAGTAAAGCGAGATGTTGAGAGTAACGAAGTGGACCTATAGGACCCCCCGCGAGTTTGCTGGAACTTGAACCTTCATCCTTTTCGCCCCAACTTGGTATGCAAGAGTATGACACACTCGTGGTGAGTTCGCAGGTCATCGTGAGTTATCGTATCTCTTGGAAATCGGTGTACTGCTCTTTGAGCATATGGAACACTCGAACACGCTTTTGTGACCGGTTGAACGCTCGTCAAAACGCACGTTTGCTAAAATTTAATAATTTCTTTGGCCATTTCACGATTAATCAACATTTATTCCTTTTTATTCGAATATGCTTTTCCATTATATATTGACAGATCGTTGAAATATTTTAATATTGTGATTTTTCGTTTTGATTCATGTCCACAAATCATTTTACGATTCTCCAATATTTTCACATTTATTTATTCTTGAGATAACTGATTTTTTTCTACATTTCTACAAAATGCTGCACTCTCGTTGGTTTCGATTTACAAAATGATGCCAAGAGGTGTGCCCGGATGAGATAAATGAAGCTGGACTGGACTAGAGACCGGAAAAATGCTTCTTTCTCAATCGAGATGGGAGCAAACTTATACGTTTATATACGTGCGTGTGCGTACACCGATGTCCACTACACATACATGAAATAATATGAGTAAATAGACGTGGAGCCATATTGAAATGAATTCTCTTTGTTTATCACTTGTGAGTGATCTTTGGATCCACGCGTGACTTACACAGTCACTGACGCAGCAAGCTATGGTAGAAACCGATGGAAAGAATGGATCTACATGTGTAGTACATACTTGCTATTCTTTCGGCGCGTGTGGGAGGTCCTGGCATGATATCTCTTTCTCGCTCTCATCTCGTCTTTCTTCCTACAGCTATATGTTTTAATGTGAAGCAGTAAGTTGCGAGCAACAGGAAAAGAGTCCACCCGGAGGATCAAGAACGAAACGTTCGGATTCACTGAGCCCCAGAGTCCGCGCGCGAGAGTACCGAACAGTTGGGCTTAGTCATGTTGCTCTTCCAAGCGTTCCCAGGGATCGTGAACACCAGGCCGTCTTCCCTCGAGGATATGTGTTCGCTGTTTTCTCTCTGTTGCCATCTTCTTCTCTTATTTATCATCGTTCTCTCTTCGCCTTCTTCTTCTGCTTATTTCTATCCTTTCGCTTCGGTGTATGTTAAACATCTCGAGCATATACGAGACTTCTTTTGTGGTACAGGCGAGTGAAATGACCATCACAAATTTTTATGTGACCTCCGGCACGGTCTCTCTTAGTTTGACGAATAACAAAGTTTTTTTCAAGAACGAATAATCTGTATCAATATTTTCTGTGTATACCAAAGATTTCAGTTCGAGGGTTCAATGAGTTTCTTTTATTCACTCGATCATTACAACGCCAGAGAGCGATCCAGTGATCAACTCTCGTTAATTGTGTAATTTCTGAGAAGAGGAAACTCAACGGATCTCTCATATGAACGAATTATCAAAATCCAAGGATCTATCAGCGTGAGCAAGAGTCAAGAGATCTTGGTATGTCCATAGGCTTGGATAATGCCGTTTTGTATCGAAGACGATTATACCGTTGATTTTCCCGCTGCTTCATGATAATTGCGACAGAGACAACGGGCAGCAAGACATGGACATGGATTCTCGTTCGCACCGAGGCAGCAGGGAGGGAAAGAAGATGAAGCAGGTGGGAGAGGCCGGGAAAAGAGCGTGCCGGAAGCGAGCAGGTGACTGGTAGTTCCGCTCCATCGAGCCCTGTTCCGCGCCACGGGCCTCGAAGATCAGTTCGTATAATGCTCTGCATCTCTTATGCTATTATTATGTATGTATATACATAAAACTTACTCATACAGAGATGAATTAAGATACAGGTATATACGAGTGTGTACAGCGAGTTTTTGTTGGCTCGGTATTCTCAGTCGGTTTGTTCCACGTCAAAGCTTAGTTATCTCGCACATACGTACAGAAGTATGTGATGCTTGATGTGCTCTAACGGCTTAGTTTTTCCTCTCTATTTTTCTCCTCTTATTATTTCTCTCCTTCTTTTTCGGTTGTTAGCTCAGATCGATACGCTTCTTTATTTTCCCATGTACAAAACACAGTAACAACCGAATTCAGCGTGGGTGGAAAATTGTGTTTATTAAACTTGGTGGCGCTGTGCAAATCCCATGATTGAATACGACGAGGATTTCCCCTTGGGGCCGTGGTTGCACTCGACGACAGTCACCAGCTTCCTTAGTCAAGCAACAGCCTAACGGCTGTCCACCGAAGAAAGAGCCCGTAGTAGAAAAAGCCGCGCCCGTGTAGCATTAAAACGCAACGGAGAGTCTCGAGCGCTCCTCACGCTTGGCCCGCCTACTTTTCTATATCGACACTCAGAATTAGCTCGCTCTCTCTAATTTCATTGATATTTCATCATTGACTCATGTCGGAGAACAAAATGTCTCGAGAATTTGTTTTTTCTTTTTAAGAACTTAACGATCTGACTATTCCCTGTAACTTCTACCCGACTTTTGACCCAGCCTATATCGAGGCCTATATATAAATATACGTAATCGTGTGTATCAATGTGTGTGGTATATATGCTGCAATCATCATATATGCGAGGAAAAATGTACGAACTGCGAGAGATGAAATCTCTGGCATCATCAGGCATAGCAAGTAACATTCCATCTTTATCTCCATATTCTTCTCTCCTCGTCGATGTTTCAAGCTCTTGATGCCGTTTGGTCTGGTCACGACGTCCCAATCATTCTCACGTGGCCCCAAACATTCGCCTTCTCTTTGCTTCAGACTTCTCGCCAAGTTTTCTTCGACTCATGTGGCTCGTGCATACATGTATACACCTTCATATTTATAATATTATACGTCTCTGGTACAGTAGGCTCTCATCAACGTCATCTTCGTTATTTGCATCAGATGCTGAAATTTTCATCGTCGCACAGTATAATGGCCAAACGTCGAATTAACATGCTCTGTGCTACGATGAACGAGGCTCCTCAAGTATATGGCAACTTCGATGCCCAGTGAACTTTCTCCGTTCATTCCACTCTTACAATCTTGCACATCTATTTTAATCCATCCCCCTTCCCCAGCGATCTTTTTTCTCTGCTGCCGACCACCATTAAGGCTTTCGCAAAGTTTGGGATACTTTTTTAATCGCGGCCTTTTTTTTTATGCCCGGAAATTCCCACAGTGAACCATAGAGAGCATGAAATTATTAATTTATCCCCCCTGCTCTATGACTGGACCCAAAGGACCTCGTTATTCCACGCTGTTATTTTTTTTTAAGAGATAATTGGCCGAATTGCTAATTTTCAAATGCTGCTGCAGGAAAGAGACAGAGAAAACACACTTTACGTCTCTTCTCTCTCTCTCTCTCGTTCTTACTCTTACTCGTTTTCTCTCCTGGTCCATGTCGTGATGTTACATTAGCGGCAGAGTATCCATCACAAACGAGTGATTTGCATCAAATTGATCAACCCAGTAAAAATGGCTCCTTACACGAGACAAAACGCTATGGAAAAGTTCGTGCATACAGTCTCATTCAAAATCCATTCTAATGCACTCTTTTCATCGGGATTTCCTGAAACTCATCGAGCTCTGGTATACATGAATCCTAAACTTTCGCGGGTGGCAGAAAATGATATTTTATTTAGTTTCTCTCGAATTAATGTTACGATTTAATATTTCTTATACAATTGAGTACCTTTGCTGACTGTCCCGCTCGTCAGTTGCATTTTTTTCAATGATTTTTACAAAATTTTAATTCTTCACTAAATGCGCTACATGGAAGATCAATTAATCAGGAAATCCTCGAGGGCACGTTTCGGAAAATTGAGATTATGTTGGAAGTTGTTGAAAAAATTGAAAAACTTTGTTTTTTGTTTTTAAAATTGCTTGAACATTTCTACTTGGATTTTTATTTGGTTCCCGAGGTTCTACACTTATTGAAACGTCCTGTATATGTGTATGTGTATCTTTTCAACTGATCGTTTGAATAAAGCATAAATTCGTAACGTAACTCAGGACCTCTCGCGTTTCGTTGACTCGTTGCACAACTGTGACCCTCCCACCCTCCTTGGGACTCGTCAATTTTTCTCTTATTCTTCTTTCATCCAAGACTCTTTTCTTTCTTTTATTACTTCTCCGCGTTTCTCTTGTGGTTCCTCTTCGCGAACGATTCTAACGAATCTCCGGAACATTTCGTTTCAAACGTGAAAAGCAACGTGAACACGATTGATGTGGGAGCGGCGGGTCGTGTTTTACTGGAATATCTCTGGGAAGACCTTATGCCCCATCACCGTGAGAGAGAAACTGTCCCGATATCAAATGCATTCGCCGAATACAGATTTCTGTTTTATTTTTCTCCGGTTTTCCCTTGTTGTCAAAATTTTGTGCTCCGTTTTTTGTTTGTTGCCAATCTTTGGATTGTTTTTATTGTGAAAAGCACAAGTGGTACGATTCAGAAAGAAATATGCCGAAATATTTGGATATTGAGTGAATTTCGTGGCTGCTTGAACAAACTTTGATCATTATATTGATCGCTGATCGATTTTTTTCAAATATTTCGTAACTGAACAGAATTTTTTTCGGTACTAATGCGAGAAAATCGTGATTAGGAAAATGGGAGAGAGCAAGCAATAAAATTACGATATTCGATTGCAATTATGATGGCAAAAAATTATTTCCGTACTCTCGAGCTCCGCGTAGCTTTTCGAGAATCAGAAAAATAATTACGATGTCTAATGAAGATGTTTGATACACAATATTTATGTAATAAATCCGTGAGCATCACATCGCGTCGTAATTTTTGGACAATATTGTATCACGCGACGTCAGCATGATGTATCTCGAGATACAGCACACTTTTGTGTATATAACAAAATATAGAAGATGAAATGAGTTTTCCAAGAATTTCTTGTGTTATTTTTCGTCATGTAAGGCCTGGAAGAGTAAGATGCGGAAAGGCGTAGCCATTATGATTGTGAGCTCGAAATAGACCAAGTCGAGTCCTTTCAGCCAGTGGATGTGTTTACATGTAATAAGGGTAGTTTGTTGGGCTGCACCCTTGTGGGACGCCAGAAGCTTGTCGCAGAGTTGAGAAATCTCGAAAATATTTACTAATTCTCGTTGCGTACTGAGGTACGTTTCTTTCATGTATGGGGAACTCCATGCCAATGCAGAAACCAAGAAACCCTCAATTTTCGTTTGCCAGGGTCTTTGTACAGAAATTTACTCGATCGAAGAATCAATTGTTCCTTTCCGTACACGGGAAATGATTATTTTTCATAAATCCCCGATTTTCTTTTGGAATGCCTTTTACTTTACGAAAAATCGAACACAAAAAGTAAAATAAGGAAATAAGTGAGGATTCGATAATGGCGAACCTCAGACCGCTTCAGAACTTCGAAAAAAACGAGAACGACTGTTGGAAACCGCAAAGTTACTGAATTGACATGAAAAACAAAAATCATCAAATCAGTGATACATTTGGTTGAGTGAAAATTTCAATGAATTTCGTTCGACGAATGAAATAAATTGAATCAGCGTATTTGGCGAGAGATAGACGATTTTCGTGTCGCTTCTTTTTTCTTGATATCAGGTCTCAGCGCACGACTCACACCATCCATTCTAGAACAAAACAGTATTTAAAGTGACGTCACACGGCTGGAGAGGCCTGAGCGAGAGAGAATTAAGAAGACAGAAAGACGTGGGCTGATGAACGAGAAACGTAGTGGAAAGAAAATCGAAGAGAGAGAGAGAGAGGCTAAGAGCAAAAAGAAAGAGATGAGGATGGAGGGTGCGGATATAGTCAACTGATGAAGAAAGAGCGAGATGGACATACACATACATATTCAAAGACAGAGGCGAATGGCGAAGTCAAGATAAAAGACCCCATATGTATATATATCTCTATGTAAATATATATGCATACAGGTGTGTGTGTGTGTGTGTTTCGGGGAATACGAGAGAAAAGGGGAAAATGCTTTAAGACGCTCAATATAAATACTGGAGAGAAAGACGGAAAGTTCGGATGGCTGGACGAGGGGTGAGTTGGGAGGATTGAGAAAAAGGGTTGCTTCCCTTAGCGTCGCAACGAACGTACAGAGAAAGAGATGGATGCTTTAAAATGGTGAGAGAAAGAGTGAGAGAGAATGGGCAGAGAAACACGAAGGGGGTAAAATTCGTGCCGGAGGTGGACCGAAAGATCCGCGTGCTTTGCAGAGAGGGTTGGTGGAAAGCCCTCTCGGCAACGAGGGGTGAGTTGAGCCAGGGGAGAGAGAAATATACGCAAAGACGAACGAGCCAGTATATGGAAGAAGTAGAAGAAGAAGCAGAAGAAGAACAAGAAGAGAGGATGAGGACTCGCTCGCCGGGGACTGGAAAACTCACCCCTTTTCTTGCTTACTCTCGCGAAGGCTTTTTCCCTTTCTCTCTCTCTCTTTCTCCATCTCTCTTTCTCTCCCTCACGCGCGCTGTTTAATTGCATCTTACTTTCGAATTTTCCGCGTGGAGCTATCGATCGAGACACGCGGCAACGGCGGACAGAGAATGAGTAAGACAGGGGACTGAGGAAAAAGAGATGTAGAGTGAGGAGGATGGGAAGGAGTTGGTGAGATGCTGCTGGTACTACACTTGCTGTATATCGTATACTCACATATATATATAACGGCTTGTGAGAGATGGGAAAAAGTGTACGAAGAGGTTGAGGGTGGCAATGGTGGTGGCTTCGTTTGCGTCTTATCTCTGATGCTCCCTCAGTCTTTCTTTTTCTCCCACTCTCTCCTTTCTCTTTCTTCCTTCTCGTATATACTCGCGAAAAACCCCTTTTTCCTAGGCTGGACCTCTTCCTCTTTTTCTTAAGCATTTCTTCTTCGTTTTCTTACTCCTCCTCCTCCTCCTCCTCCCCTCTCTCTCCTGTATACATCTACATACCCACAAACACACACACACACATGTGCTCGTACTATGTACTCGTGTTTTTCGTCCTTCTCTCTATGGTAACCCATTCTCCTCGTAATATCCGAGTCCAACCTGGACTACCAATACCAGTGTACTTTCCATGCCGCGACGCGAGGACGACCAAGAAACGACCACCACCTTACCCCAAAATCAGCAAACCCATCTACTTCCTACTTCTTTCAACCCTCTTTTATCCCCCTTTATAATTCTCGCGCTCTCTCCTTCGTGCCCTTCGTCTGAGCCTCACGGAATACCGTCCCGGCCTTTCTGGCGAGTGCGCACCGTCAGATGAGGACGAAAGAAGCTCCGGCATGAGTGGGAACATGCTCAACCCACTTCCAGACTATTTAAAACTACGCACGGCCTCTCGCTCCCTCTCTCTCTCACTCCCACTCCTTCTCTCACTCCTTCCCTCGCCTTTTTCTCTCCGTCTATCTTTTCACCAGAGTCAACATATATACATATGTATATATGCACTTGCAGGTTGGAAATGGGGCTTCGTGAGTCGAAGGAAAAGCAACGAGGGGGATCCCAGCACCAGGGACGACTTAACGAGTCTCCTGAGCTAGTGCCTCCTCTATATATATATATGCGTATATCTATTTTCATCTTCTTTCTCGTCTTTGTACTTATGACCAAACGCCTCATACATATCTCGATCCACGCGTCCGTTATCTTGAGCTTGACAATTTTTTTACTCTCTCGGCAACCCTAACCGTCGATCGGTTCATGATAAAACTATTGAAAATGAAACACGGTCGCTCAGTGTCTTTACGATCACTCAGACTTGGATTTTACCTGCCAGGAAAATTATCATTTCCATTCTAATTAGAATTTTCAGGAAAATAAGAATTTGTACAACCCACAGGAAAAAATGTGCATGCGATACATGTTCGGGCAAGACGTCACCTATGTCTCGTAAATGAGACACCTATTTATTTTGTCTGCATACATTTTTTGTCCGTATGTACGAGAAATATTGAAAAATCTTGCAAAAATGGAAAAATGTTGATAATTTCGATTTCCGAAGGCTCGGGATCCACCGAAGGTTCGTCGGGATCTCGATCTGTGGCGCTAAAGATTCCTTGAAGGTTAGCCAGCGCTATCCTGCGTTCGAGGGGTTGGAGCGACGATTCACGGCAATGTCCAGTTCTCAAGGTTAACGGGTGCAAGTTCGTCGAAAATACGGATGAAAGTTTTTGAAGCAGGGCGGTAGAGACCAGCTGAAAGTGAAAGCGTGCTAGTCACGTGATGTAGAATGTTGAAAATCGTAATGATAAGTATAAGAAAAAAGGTGGGAAGGAGAGGGTTTTTATGTGTCCCATGACGTAGTAACGAAGGAGCCCCGGCAAGATACTTTCGCCCCTTGTATTTTTAATCAATCCGTCACTGGAACTCACTGGAAGAAAGGCGGTGAGGGTTGTTGTAAGGGTGAGGGGGGGGTGAAGAGAAGGGTCGAGGCTGGATGCAGAGAGGGTGAAAAGGAGGTAGAGCAGTAAAGAAGTTGAGGGGTGTGTGATGGTAGGCGAAAGAGCTTGGAGAAAGTGGAGGGAGGAAAAAGAGGAAAAGAGGGAAGAGGTTCGAACGAAGCTGAGAGACGGGCCACAGGCGAAACGGGAATGGTTTCTTAGTTCCCTTCCTCAAGAGGGAAAGAGAAAACGCGCACGCCTCGTATTTAAAACCTCGGGGCTGATGAACGTTCCTCATGCCAGCATCAAGCACCCCGCGAGTAAAGAGAAAGAGAAAAAGAGAGAAAGCGAGAAAGAAACAAAAAAGGAAGGAGAGCCTACTCTCTCAGAGTTGCTGCTGCTGCTGCTGCTGCTGCTTGCTGGCGCCTCCTCAGCAACCCCCTAGCCGTTTCCCCTTCCACATTTCTCTTTGTCTCACTCTCTCTTCTCTTTCTTGCTCATTCGGGTGTTCTTTAGCCTTCTTCGGGAATCTCTTCCACCTCTTTCCTTCGAGTCTGCAAGTCCATCACACCTAACCATTCTTTTCTCAAACAAGGATGTACATGAGCAGGGAAAAAAATCGCCGTCAATTCTGGCCCTTTCTCGATCTGTTCGAAAAAACGCTGTTCCTACTCCGACGGCGCTCACCCGTTATCATTTATTTCATTTTTTTTCCCAACCGTCATTCAAACTTTTCGTACTCGGAGAGAAACTTATACAAAAAATTACTATGACATCATAGTTTTCACCATGTGGTCCCTCTCAGAGATTTTAGCAAATACGTGATAATTTTTTATCTGAATTTGGACGAAAAGTGTCACATTTTTTCCGCTATTTTCAAAATAAAATACGAATAAAAAAATTACCATGTATTTGCAAAAATCTCTCAGAGCAAGCGACATCGTTAATTTTGACATTTTTTTTTCCGTGTATCCATTTCGATCCATAGGAAATGTATTTGCTGTGTGATGTATGGGAAAAGGTTGAATCATCTGGTCGATGATTTTGAAGGTTATGGAACAGTCGACTGGAGGTCGAATCCGAAGGGGAGAGAGAAGCAGAAGAGAAAAGCGTAAAAGCCGGGAGAATGATTTTTACATACATACATGTATATTCCACAGGGTCTGAAGTCTGAAGCGTAGAATCGTTCGACAATGCCGGATGCGGATTGTGGTCTGTGTCATGCATCAACGCTTCGGATCGCCGGATTTATCGTCCGGTCCGATGCTGTGTGTATTATAACTCGTTCGCGTATATTTCTCTCAACTCATCTATTTGTTCTTGTTCGTGCTGGTTGCTGAAGAGCTCAAATCCTGGATTTCCTACAACTCGAGAAACTATATCACGAGTAGACTGCAAAAGTAAAAGAGATTTTGACCAGGCCGAATTTATGGTAAACGTTCGTCAACTATGTAAACATTTTTCGAGACAGTTCGAGAAGAAATTTCGTTAAAACATTCGACAGTTTTCGAGAATGCAAAAATTTCCATAAACAAATGCAAGAAGCTCCTAATAAAATTTATAAAAAAAATCTAATTCGACGAAAATGGAGGGATTAAAAAAAAAGGGGGCCTAATATTGTACACATACGTCGAGGATGTTACGAGAGGGAGAAGAATGGGTAGGAAGGCGAAGTTACGAAAGTATTTGGAGTTGAGCCAAGGGGGTGACTCGTGTGGCTACGGAAGGGTGGAGAAATCACGCGAGCTCTACATATCCTGTATACATCTACGATTCTTACAAGAACAAAAGAGCGCAGCAGAGAGTCAACCGGTACATTAAATAACGCAAATTACGCCTTTATTCCTTTCTCAACGGCTTAACATTCTCCTCCCCTACCGTTTCAACCCCTTTCTTCCTTAATATATTTTTCGATCGGGCGTTTAAGAGTCACGCACGTCATATTTTGTGGCGTCTTTTTCTCGGCACATGGTCACGTCATTTCCCAGCCTTGTCATGTGATTTTATTTTAATCTGACATCGTGATTTTTATGTAAAGAAAGATGATGGCAAATTGAATAACTTGCACAAAAATAACTCGAGGAACATTGTACTTTTTCGAAAAATTATTCATAAAAAAAATCGGAAAAATGTGGAGAACTCTTTAAAAACATGTACAATGTGCTTGTCGCAAAATAAACATTACACTATAAAATTTTGATATGTATCTTGCATCCCAGACGTTCTGAAATGATAAAAAAAAATGCAATTTTTTTTCTTCAAATTATACGAGGTTTTGGTTTTCTCACGATTTCTCCTACAAGATATTTTGATAGTGTACGATAAATGTGGCTCGCTATCGATTGCAGTAATATCACCAGAATAAATATAATTTCTTGCACTATTAGTGACTATTCGTATAATAGGAATAATACAATCGAGTTAATTTTAACGAATGATTTAATCAACCATGACATGGACGGGACGCGCTGTTCGATCTCTGATCCGCGCTAAAATAAACCAAACTTAAATAGAGATTAGTTCCAAGTTGCCTTCATTAGACTATCCATAGAGACAGCCAAAGAGCATCAGGCGAAGCATAACAAATTATTCCCAATGAAAGGGAGAATGAAAATAAAACTGGAATGATTTTGAAAGACGATCGAAAAATATGATCGCGGAAGGTAAAATTATATGAAGTATCGCGTACAGAACAACCCACACCAGATTCGTTGTCTACGTCAAAGTCTTTACTCATTGGAATACGACGTTGTCGACATCCCACAACGATAAGGGTCTGCGGAGGGAAAGAGAGGATTTTAACAGAGGGAGGACGAGGAGGAGGCAGATGCCATCGACACGTGATACGAGAGAGATGTTACTACGTCAGCAACGAATTTTCTCGCTATACGAGCTCGATTCGAGTTTACGTAAGCCAAGTGGAAGTGATAAGTTCTGTCTCTTATGCACACAACCTTGCGCCCTCCAGTTGGAAATCCTGCCATGATTTTTATCCAACTCCTCGCTCGTTTCATCGTTGGTTATCGGTAACTAGTCATTTAAATTGGATCGTTAGGTAACAACATTAATTTTCTGGCATTTAAAAAGTTGAGACTGATTTAGATTTTTATAGACTGAAAAAAAAAATTTGTTGAAAAAGATGGACATTTTGTTCGATACGTTCGACTAAACGTTTTTTCGAATAATCCCAAAAATAGTGTCAGTGCAGAGAGAAATATTGTAGAAAGTCTCTTCGGAATCAAATTTTAGTCATTCCACTCGTCAATTTCGTTAGAAACCAAATATATTGCCAANCAAATATATTGCCAAAATAACAACATTCAGAAATTATAAAAGAATATTTAGTTTACCGTGTTCAAAAAAATATCGACAATTTTTAACAAAATTGAATTCTCGGTTTAAAAAATGGAAGGAAATTGAGTTGCTCAGAAATAATTTATGCTGAACGAGAGGAACGGTCAAAATGAAATGGTGGTGGAAAAAAGGGAGAGACATTGGAAGATTCAAGAATAGGAAGCGTCGGAGAGTCGATAAATAGCGAAATGCTGGTGGTACAAAGGAGTAGAAGAGTACAGAACCGAAACGTGGAAGGGTAGGAATTCAGAAGGATGTTGTTGGATCATCCGGTTTCGGGATCGGAGATTTCTCTGCTCTGTATATACGATTTCGCACGTAGTATCCAATAGGATGAGAGAATGGAGGAAAGGAGGAATGAAGGAATGAGGAGAAACGACCACATCTCGTCTTCGAATGCGAAGGAGAGCGGTTCTACGTGTATCGTCCGACAAAGCTAAGATGAACGGGCGCGGGGAGGAAGGGAACGAAGATGAAGCAAAGAGGAGAAGCAGGAGGGTATAGAAGCCTTCGCCAACGATGAGGCGGATAGTAAATAGTGCGGAATGGTACAGTCGTATAAAGAGAAGGATCGGATCTTCTCTCCACACCCCGCCATTACAGTACAATCAGCGGCTAAGCCGGGCATTGATTTTGCGTACACGGAATTCTGCGAGCGTCATTTGTGTACGAAGAGTCCAAGGGAATCTGCCCGAGATCTTATCGCTCCTCTTTTGCAACTCTCACGTTGCAATTCCCTGTCTCCACAAAATAATTTGCCACTTCATCACGTGCTTTATACGACCATATAAAAATTTAATTCCTATTTACCAATTTTATGAAAACAAAAAAATCTTGATAAAAAATTTCCAACTGCAAAAAGTACGTGAAAAACAATAATTTCCTAAACTATTTTGTGGATATATAAAATCACGATGATGACCCATCAGCTTTTTGAGGCTGCACTTGGAATTTGCTAGAGAAGATATTGCGATACATAGAATCGTTTCCGCACATACAAACTCCCACACACACTCTCATGCACACACATGTATAATGGAATATGTATATGGAAAGGCAAGGAAGCAAGAGAGAGAGAGAGAGAGAGAGAGAGAAAGCGAAGAATGGATAGCGAAAACAGAGGGATACATTGAGAAGTTGAAACTGTGAGGGTTGGGTGCATACTGGTCGCAGAGGGTGGTCCTGCGGTGGGTTGGATGAACGAAGGAGGCCGCGGACGGTCTTAACGATATCTTGGCTCTCCCGTCGTTTCGCCTTTACCTCCCTTCGCATCGTTGTTTAGTATATGTGTTTCTCATCGTATCCAAGAAGACGAGGAGAGAGAATGAGGAACGCGGACAGAGGGAATAAGCGAGAGGAAGGGATTGAGTCAGAGCAGGGTGGCTGAGTGTGCGGCTAAATACCTCAGGATTGTTACTATTGCCACTCCCTTTACACCCGCAAGGAACCACCACTTCCTTCTTTGCCAGCATCCACGAGAGACAGAGAGAGAACGCGAGCGACGCCTAGATCTATGCCTGTTTATTTGCATCCTTCCTCTCCATCCCCGACTATTCTCCTCTCTCTTTTTTCTCTCCCCGCCTCACTTCGATGTCCTCGTCCGGTCCACCGAACGGGACACACCACCATAAACCGCCCTACCCCACAACTCCTCGCTCCCTCTTTTGATGGGCTCTTCTTGCTGTTGGAATGGTTTAATGCTATTGATTCACGTGCCCGCACTGAGTCCTCTCACGCTTTAGAAGCCACCATCATCCCCTTCTCCTTAGCCACATATACAGATACCGTATCAAAGGGCACCTGGAGATATCTTGCTGCTGTTGCGCTGCAGCCCTTCACAGAGATGTACGCTCGTCCTCGCATCTTCAGCACTCCACACTCTCTCCGTCCTGTTTCGACTTCTGTCTCAACGAGACGAAAAGTCTATTTGCTACCGGACGTTCTTTACTCGCTATCAACCAAATGCTCGGCTAGAAAAAAAATTCTCTTGGAATTAATGAAATGTAAAAAAAAATGCAATATATCATGACGACCACTATTTTGTTTCATAGACACATGCATCATCGGGTCACTTTCCTTCATAATTACTGCAGAGCAACTGTAGACAAATCACCTTCGGAGCACCAGATCTGGGGTCAGTCGTTGACCTCTCTAGACTCCTTGATAACGAAGTAAGTCAAATGACGGTTCGACCACGAGTGTTAAGCCCTTTCAGTAAATCTTTTGGATGCGATGAGACCCCGAGGAGATGAAATATTATTAATGAGTACATTTTTACATGATTATCGTAATTTTCGGGAAATTAAGAAAATTAACCATCCTCAGCTAACGATGTTTTGAGCAACCATTAGAGCTAACGATGGGTCGATCGTCTTATTTGCTTGTTTCATAATTTTAAAGCTTCTGAAAAAACATGAAAAAATTCATACGCCTTTTTTGAACCCTTAACTAAATGATAACAATTTGTCCCAACCGAAAAGAAAACAAAATTTTTATTACAAGATAATGCAAAATGTGGAGACGTGCAAGCATTTTTCTCGATGAGCCCGGACACAAATGACCCATCGTTACCGTTTGAGGTCGAACTCGATCATTAAATCGTAATCGTAACGGACCGACGAGGGACAATAGTGAAAAGTATTCTGATTACTAAATTTTATGGTACTTCTCGTAAGTGTTGATAAAGTTTATTCATCGGGTTGGTAATTAATGAGGGACACTTGACTTATTTGAAGGAACAGCGATTTTATTGCACTCATCGATTCGATGATTCGGTTTTCCGAGAAAGACGAATTGAGAGTTATCAACGATATGATTATATGCAAGAAAGTTTGTATCCATGATTTTAGCGAATTTTATTATTTACTCGTCAAGTGGGAATGAGAGAACAGAGCAGAGTATAGGAAAGGAAGAATGTAAGAGAGAGAAAGAAATGCAGAATCGATTCATCGAGCCCAGTAGACAATTATGAAAGCTGCGAGGCTCACAAGGTTGAAGGGGTTGTTCCTGAAACGACTTCATCGAACTCTAAGAATAATATTCCTCTTCCCATCTCCCTTACTCTCATCTACTGCTGGCAGAAAACTTCTCCCTCGCACTCGTTTTCACGATAATAAGAATCTCGTATCGAACTTTGGATTCCTCTCTCCCACCTTTTTATCCGCAGTCTCGTTCATATTTAGTTTTTCTGGGTTCTCATCGTTGAATCAACGCTCGAGTTCTTCTCTAACGTAAATATATGTCTATATAAATATATCCAAGTATACATAAAAATATATAGAAAAAAAAAACTTTTCTATCGCGCTGATAAAACGAACAAAATAATGTCTTAACGAACGTTCGCTTTTGGGGGCTCCCCTTTTCTCGCGGCAGTGAAGCATCAGTTCGCAAGCCTTCCCATAAATAAACCAAGGCAAAAGTACATTGTCCAATTACAATAATGAGATGGGAGTCCTCGTTAACGTGAACGTTCTCCTGTATCGAACAGGGAAAGGGAGGATACAAGAAGAAGGGGTAAAAAGATGGAGAGAGAAAGAAAGAGAGAGAGAGATAAGCTGGGGGTGTGTTCATGGAAGATAGCTGGCATGGTTCAGGCGTCGATGAAAAATGAAACGAGCCAAGAGATGCACCGCTAAATATATATACACCGATATATATAAAGCATGAGGTAAAAGACGTGGATATCGCGAAAATATTGTTAGAAACAGAGAGAGGTAACGAGATATCCATTGGGGTGAGAAAGACAAGCGAGAGCGGTAAAGAGAAAAGCTCGAGAGCGAGAGAGAGAAGAAAAAAGCGGAACGGCGGGGTAGTTTGAAGAATACGAAGTAAAAAACGAAAGAAGATGAAGCGCAAAAGACGCCGAGGATGGCGGTCTACATTATCGTGACGTGTAATACAATATGCAGATAGATATTTGCATCTCACACAAGCACACAGCCATGGAGACGTACACACGTATAGCGACACATCCGAGAGTCAAGCAAAGAGAGACGACCGCCTCCATACGATGCGGAGGTAGTGTTTCGTGATTGGGGAGGTGAATGGAGCGAGAGCGAAAGAGTGTGTACGTGTGTGAACGGCCATGATGAGTATGTGTGGTTGTGTGTTTGTGAGAGAGAGAGAGAGAAAGAGAGAGAGTTGCCACTGTTAAGGGAAGATGTGGGTGGCTGTTGAGAGTGGAAGAGAGGATGAAGCAGCAACACAGAGGAAGGAGGAGGAGGGAGGTTAGTGGGTAGGAGATCCTGAGTCGTTGGGAGAAGAGGACCAAGCGAGATGCTCTGTGAGTTTCCTCCCTCTCGAATGGACCGGACACGAGAGCGAGAGAGCTCGTCTCCCTCTCTCTTCCTCTCTTATTCTGAGGAGGTCCGGGTATTCAATGGTGGGGGTAAGAAACTGTGAAATATCGATTAAGTTTGCCAGTAAGACAAGGAACGTCCATGAGCTTCCTGTATATATGTATACATGGATAATTTCGCGAAGGTGCTTGCTTGCGAGAGGGGAATTACTTTCTCGCTTCCTCTCACTCTCCCTCTGTAGCTTTCTTTCCTTTTCTCTCTTATCCGTCGATGCATAGAACGAGGCTCCTGGACCGTATCGTCTTCCTCTAAGACATCGTCCTTTCTCGCTCCAGGTTCTGGTCAGGGGTGGTGGAAGGTGATATGAGCATTGTATCGGGGAATTAACGGTCCTCCTCTCGCCCTCCCAATTCCCTTTTCGTTCTACATTCATCCTGTACCCACACTATTTACATACACATGCATACACACACATATATATACGCGGAGAGTCCACTAGCAAGTTCCCTTCTTCCCACAGTTTCCACATCCCGTCTTTGAACTAAGCTTCCTATCCTTTCTGCTGTGTATACGAAGGGTAGTTGTATGTTTCTCTCTCACTCCTTTCTCTCTCTCTCTCGCTCTTGCTCCCTCAGATTCTCGACCTCTCTCTCTATCTTGGGTCTCGCGAATTTCCTTGTATGCCTCGCGTCTTCTCTGTACCGTCGTCGTCTTGGCCTCTGGCCATTCTCACTATACACACACGTAGATACTCACACATGTGAGTGTGTGTATACACATACGATGGTGATTTTACTGCTACCAGCACCTTTCGGCCTCCTCGAC
Source organism: Hyposoter didymator (assembly GCA_037952995.1). Lineage (NCBI taxonomy): Eukaryota > Metazoa > Arthropoda > Insecta > Hymenoptera > Ichneumonidae > Hyposoter > Hyposoter didymator. The sequence continues at coordinate 1,045,239 of JBAJMU010000003.1, forward strand.
AGAAGTGGAGAGATTGCCTGTCTTGCTTTTGCATCGTCGTCGCTGCCTTCGCGCAACCCTTGCCCTTCTATAGCCCAAATCGGGGGGAGTCCCAGCCACAGCACCTCTTCTGGACCTTGCACGTTGGTACGAGGCTCTTTATTCTCTCTCTCTCTCTCTCTCTCTCTCTCTCTCTCTCTCTCCCTTGCTCTTAATCACTCTCTCGTTGCGTTCCTCTCTGTCTCTTTCTCTCCTCGTCTCTTTTTACTCCTCCGTACGACTCAACAAGATCCCACAGCTCCTTCGTCTTAAGTTCCTGACTTTGGTGTGGACCACGTACGACGTTGTGTTCTTCGGGCACTCCTGGATCCTTCGAACCCTCTATGTCCGAGAACGCCGCCATTACAACCTTCAAAAGCAGCCAGAGAGGGGAGGAAAAGTCTCTTTCCAAGTCTCGCAGTCGGTGAGTTCCACCTTCTCTGCTTTTCAGACCTTTGAACGTCCAGCGCAACATCTTCGCATTCAAGAGAAATTATTTGAATTAATGAATAATCAATTATAATTTTCACCTTTAACAGAATTTTTGATATCGATCGAAATTTTCTTTGCAATTTTATAAAAAGCATTTTCACTGGACATGCAAGTTACACCTGATACTTTATTGACAATTAATTGTTTCTAGAGTTTAACTTTCGTCCTGGAAAATTGCAGACTGTTGACACCAAGGTTTCCCTATTTTGCTACCAATCCTTTTTCGTAATTTAATCTCTGATTCGGCTTTGCGCAAAGATCTTCGTTCATTCGCAACGCAAGGGTGAGAAAATGCAGCCGGAAATATTGACGAACATTAAATTTGTGTAAATTGAGAAAATATTGTTGCGGGAGGATAGGAAAGTATGCAAGAAAGACGGAAAAACGCGCTGGAATGCGATCATGTTGATCGTTCGTGGATGCATGGAATCTGGCAGCTCTGTCTCTCCTTTCCGCTTGCTCTCTCTCTCTCTTGCTCCGCTGCTGGGAAGCGTACGGTGGTGGCGCACGCGACTATCTCTCCGTGGGCTTTTCGCAGTCGAGAAAGTGAGAGGAGAAAAGCCATAAACAGCTTGTTGCTTCCCTAAGCAAGTGCTCTCGATTCTCCTCTCTTTGCTTCTTCCCTCTTTCCTAACTCTCCACTAACGATTTCCTCGGCGATTTCCTCGCCAATTCTCTCTTCATCTTTCTCTCACCCTTCTCCCATTTTTTCGTCGTTTTTGTAATGCTCTCAACTCACCCAACTTCTGGTCTAGCTGGATGGACTTTTTAAATTCTCGTTACACGACCACTTCCATTCACTTCTTTTATTTCGAACCAAGTTCATAATTCAGTTTATAATCCACACCGGAAACGACACGTGTACGGGACCAGTTTTTCATAAACTGTTAATCTGCCTCTCGTAATTTTCCAATGTATCCGGAAGACAATAGAAAAAAAGTAGTGACTTTCATGCTTCCCAAACGCAATTCCATTTTTTCTGAATTCGTGAGAACGCAGTTCGATATTTCGCTGAAGGAATTGTTTCTGTTGTTCACATGCTCCCCCTCGGATTTGGAGAATTGCATCATAGGCAAACCGTGTTGATCGCGTCCAATGAGTGTGTGAATTCGGAGAAACTAGGGCGATAAGAAAAGAAACGTAGGATGTAGCGTCAAACCTGCCGACTTCCGGAAGAATTATCATTACACCAACATGCATATCTGCAGCGAACGCACTCATCGTGTGTCTCTTCAAAGTAATAACTTAAAGAACATTGCGGCGGGAGTTATGCACATTGTGCACAAAGAAGAGGCTTAGGCAGAGCATAGAGGTGAAAACAATGCTCGCGAACAATGGTCACGAGTCTGGAGGGGGAATAATAAAAAATAAAAAAACAACTTGGAGATACACGCGGGGACACTTTGCCACAACACCTGTCATTAACAGTCGTTATTAACGCATGGCTACTCCGCTTCGCAAATACCATTCTCGTGCTGGACTCGCTCGTCACGAGGACAAAATATAGTATTCGACGAAAAAAAAAAAAAACATAAGTGAAGGGGGAAAAGTGTCAGGAGAGACGTCGAATGCATTGATTCCGCTGGATCTGGTCGAGGAGAAACAAACATACAAACTTGCATCCAAATTCCTCGTTTTTCCACCGCTTTAGACCAATCAGAGAGGACCTTATGCGAAAAGTGGTATAAAGACAATTTCGATGCACATGAACGTTTTTAGGTTCGCCGAATGACGATCAAAAAATCTCGCAGTACCTCATTCGAGAGGATAAAATGAAATTATCAATCACCTACAATTACAGACACGCGAGTATCGAACAACAAGTAACCAATATTCACACTTCGCTTTGGGCGAGATTGAAAAAGCGTTTTACGAGTCTCAGGAATATTCTTCCAAAATCGTACCCACTCGGAGGATTTATCAAGGCAACGTAATTGCCAATAATAACAAAGAATTTATGTACTTACATAAGGGATATAATTTCCTGGCAATAATGCACGTTTGTATAGGCAAACAAACCAAAATACCAGAGAAGCGTGTATGCATTTATATACGTACACACTTATTGATATATGTATATGGGTGTGTATGTTCCAGTGTATTACTTCTCCTAGAAGATTGTAGAGAGTCCAACATCTCTGGTTTATCGAAATATCGGAAGCTGGCGCTTACATCCTGTGTAAAATCCGGGCATGTTATTCATCCTTCGTTCTCTGCCACACTCTCTCTCTCTCTCTCGCTCTGTTTTCTGTGAACGAGAGTTGGCCACGGTTGGATGGATGATGGTGCGATTAAGAGGAGGAGTAGAGGATTCTGGTCTAGGTTTGGGAATTCGGGCAACGAGGATTCAAGGCCCTGATCGGAGGACCAAAAACAGATATATGTGTATATATACGTGGACATATACATATACACATAGCAAGGAGATATTGCATCGAAATGCGAAATTCGTACAACGTGGAATTATCGCGGAAGGCATGCGAAGGAGTTGAGCTGGACGAGGAGCGAGAAAGAGAGACAAAGAGAGGGAGAAGGCAGACGCGACTGAACAAGACAGAGGGTTTAGAGGATACAGGAGGGTGGAGGGTTTGACCACTTTGAGGAGGTTGGAAGGAGGATATGGCCAAGGGATCTCAAGTTCCTGGATATATCGTACACATAGTGAAACAAGAAAAACAAAATGGCGTAGGTAAGAAGCCTCGGACGCGTTAAATTGTCATAGTTACGCCATTTTGTTTGGAAGCATTTGAAATTCGTGTCGTAGGATGCAGAACTACGAATTCGAACCACGAGACTTGGGCGAAACAGGGCGAGGGGAACGGAGCAAAGGAGTTGAGAAGATTTCCTTGATGGGTTAAGGGTGCAAGAGGAGGAGGGTGTTTTCGCCTGAGAAATAGGTGGAAATGGAAAAGGTATACAGGGGTGGAAGGATAGATGGATGGGAAATAACACAAGATGCCAGAGGAATAAGAGAATGTGAATGTACGAGAGAGACAGCGATACTCGGACGAAAGAGAGAGAGAGAGAAAGGGAGAGAGAGACCAAGCGGGAGGGGATAAAGAGAGGGACGATAACCTAGATAGTGGATGCTAGTGATGGCGTTGTACGCTGTCTAAGAGATAGACTACGAGAAACCGGGAATAGAAACGCGTAAGGAAGAACGAGGTAGTGCGAAGGAGCAGGAAAGAGAGAGAGACAGAGATCGAGAGAGAGAGAGAGAGAGAGGAAGCCCCGAGGGCTAAGGCTCGCGAGGGTTTCGAGATACTAACCCTTGGCCAAGCGACGTGAAACCATCCGCCCCTCCCAAGGTCCAGAATAATCTACAATCCATATCAGTCTTAGGTAGTAGTCCAGCCAACATCCAACCTCTCTTCTCTCTCCCTCCCACTCTTTCCTACTCGAGCGAGAGGACCGAAAGCCTTCTCGTCTTTGGTCCATACATGTATAGATATAAGTTGCAACTGCTACCCTTAGCAATGCTCTCTCTGTTCTCGGACGTCCCTTCCAGGCCTCGAACTTCCCTTCTTCTCTCTTGACAACCCCTTTCTCTAGCCATTTGCCTATATGATCCTTCCTTCTCTCTCCCTCCCTCTCTCTCTCTCTATTTCTCCGTTGGTCGTCTTCTCAGATTCTCCAGAGTCCATCTCTGTACTCTACCCTTTCCCTATATTCCACAAACCCCTTACTCCTTCTCGTCGTCTTGGCCACAACCCCCTGGCAGCTGGCGAGTCAATACCTACACGCGTTCCTTACCTATACACCATCCTCTCTTTTTCTCTCTTTCTCTCTCTCTCTCTCTCACTCTCTCTTGACTTGTCTCGATGTATCCTATAAATACAAGTCGTCTATGCAACAGAATTGCCGGCATACCGCGCTGCCAATATATCGACAATAGCCGCAGGAACCCTATTCAAAGAAAATCCGTAAACATTTTGCCCCGGATTGAAACAGTTAACGCGTAATCAAGTTCGCGCGATATTCGATCAACATTTCTTTCTCCAATAAGCTTCGTCGTCATGGTCAAGCAATGACTTATCAATGTCCTCTGTCATTCTCGTCCATCCTTACATTCTGGAACATTTTTCCTTCCTCCTCACCAATATTTATAATTACCGGCACTCATCGGAAATTAAACCTCGACGTATTTTTCAAATTGTTGATTATTTGTAACTACCCAAGCATGGGAACCACGAAAAAATTGTTTTCGAGTGGTAAGAATTTTTTTTCGACATCCGTTAACTTTGCTTAACCGATGATCAAATTCTCAACTTAACTATTCGAGCAAGAGAGGAAAAAAAAAAATTTTCACACAATTGCTGACTACTGTTCTGGTCTGCGAATCGCTTCGGGTGTTTCACCCTAAAATAGAGAAAATGTATTCCCGCACATCTAGGGTTCGTCCAGTCGTACAGGCTTCTACGGTCACAACCTCGACGTATCTGAACTCTCTGCACCCCCATCCCCGACCCTTCTCACCTTGTTCTCCAGCAACAGCCAACTACCCTGGGCTACGTACACGCGCGCGGGCACAGCATCTTGGACGATAAATTCCCCCGACAACTCGCGTATCGCTGACTCGATACGCCGTTCTCCTCTGTTCTCTTGGCCTCAAGCAAGAAACAGGCAGCTCGATCGAGCGGACGGACTACATCATCAAAATATACACATATATATGTTTGCCTCTATATATTATACAATATAAATTGTTTCTGGGCAAATTGGCCGTCCTATCGTTCGAGACATCCCAATATTATCAATGACTCCGAGACATGTTCTGCAGAACCGTCAAATATCGAAGGCACAATGCTGTCCAAAACAGAATCATGGAATTATTGCAAAATTCAACTATTTTTAACACTTTTTCGTTTGCAACGAATTGCCCATGTACCCATTGCAGAAATTTCGAGAATCTGTACTGACGGGCCATTGCTATTTTTCCGTCGTCGAAGGTATGTCAAAGACCGAAGTTTCTCTCGAGTAATTAATAGCCACGATTCGGCTGCCTCACTTTTGGTTAATCCAGCGAGTATTATTTTTGTATAAATATATGTGTGTGTGAACATGTATAGAGATAACAGATGTTTGCACTGCTTTTGGATTGACTGGCGTCCTTAAATTGGAGCAATAAATTTATGTTCCGAGAGCTGTTTGAAAACTGTGATAAATAAACAAGTCACAGCGAAATTTGATTTGTATTTAAATCCAAAATACCAATACCGAACGTCCATTAAAAGACAATTTGATTTCGCACCGTCCTATTATTGGGCGACAGCTGACTAACTAACACGACTGTTACTTATGCTAACGAGAATCTTGTACATTTATTGCATTCACAGACTTGAATACTAATGATTTTTCCCACGTCTTAAAACACTTGAAAGTTTGACTCTATTTAAGGATGTTGAGTCCCAAATCACAAATGACAAGGAAATTCTGAAAATTTTGCATGTTTTTGTTTAAAGAATTTAACAGATCGTGTAAAAATTTCACGAAGATTAGAAAGCTCGTTGTTGAACAATTAATATCAATAAATTAAATGTAGTCAAATTTAGTTTTATGGAAACTGGTATAACTTTGCGACAAGTTTTTATTTTTGACCTCTCAATTTTTTATTATCTACAAAATACTGGAAGCAACGGAAACAAAACGAAGTTTATTGATTAATTTTTTTTTGTTTTTGTTTAAAAAATTGTTCTTAATAAAATGTTAATTTTTCGATAACGAGCTTCCTAATCGTCGTACTTATTGAACAATCAACATTAACCATTTTTATGTGCACTCAACATTCCTAAACGTCCTGCTATTTATAAACACAACCGACTTAATTGTTTGATAGAATTGTTTCAACAGATGATTACAAAATAATCAATCCATTGACATTCTTCGACAGCAATAAAGTTATTTGAATAAAAATTGATAATCGAATATTGCATGAGATAAATTCTGAAATAAAGTCACAGCTCAAGCTTTGCAGAATTGATAACTATGAGAATGAGAAATATTAATGAACGGAATCTGATTACTGAGGAAAATTTGATTCATTTATCAATACGAAATGTCATCGAGCTACGATGTTATATTTTATATGTCTAGTTATATTGTTTGAGTGTCGCGTGCATTTACCAGAGCATGAGTCTACGATTCCAGCTGTAAAGAACGAAAATAGAAATTCTTATCTAAATTCGTAGAGACGTGAGACACTCAGGTCGACATATAAAGGTGCTTGAATGATCGAATTAGAAATTGCACGTGTATGCAGTCGATAAGCTGATTAACTCGGGAATATCATTCGCTCGATTAGTAGACATTTCCTGCGAATATATACAGTTCGTCCTGTCTCGTTTTTCCAGCATCGAACAAATTAGTAAATTTAATTGTGTTTCGCGACCATACATCGAAGTACATGAACTCTTCGTAGTAATCTCTCCTCAAAGGCCTTGGAAACCATCGAGAAGATCGTCGAGAAAAAAATTGTACAGACCGCGAATCATACAAGTTCTCCTGTGTCTTCCAAGCTCTCACGCTTTGAATCAGTAATTACGAGGCAGCTTCACTGAGCAGCGAGTAATAATATGAAACTTCCTCATCGATAATTAAAATATGCGCTATCGATATTTCGGAACGAAATCGAATTGCGTTTTAAGAATTTTCATGAAAACGATTTTGTTGCGAAAATTGGACTCTTCCGAACGTACAATAATAAGTAAATGAACAAATGTATTTACATAACAATAATAAGCATGAAAAAAGCAATATCTACTTATCTGCCTTGCTGGCGAAAATAAATACACTGTTACATGTGACTTGCCTTTTTTCCCCTTAATCTTTTGTTTCCTCGTGTACTCGAATCACTGCACTCGCGCGCATCTTTACGGCTTTTCCTCGAAGCTCCTTGCCCTCGTTCGAAGTAACCACATTATAAATATCTTTCCCTTTCTCTTGCTCTCTTTCTCGTACATAATAATTGTATATATCGATTGAAAACTTCACATAGTTTCTCGTGAAGCACTTTTTCATCATTTTTTTTTCATCTCGTATAGCACTCATTCCGCAAGAATCCAAAGCTAATTACATAATTAGAATAAGTACGCCATGGTTGGAGTCATGTTATGCTTCGAGAATGAAAAGCAAAAAAGTATTGATAATAATATATAAGAAAATACGATTCCTCGAATCGTCAACGTTATAAGATTCTTTTGGCCTTTGGCACAGTGCAATGGTACGACGTTCACTTATATATATTCTTTATAAACGCATTCGTACGTAGGAGGTTCCTTTATGAATTTTTTCAATGCACTTTGCAATCATTCAAATTGAGCAGCAATTATAATTATACTTCCGGTTCAGTCATACATTTTGGAAAATCAACAATAACATTGATTTTTCATGAAATACTTTTAAGATTCGCTAATTGGCAGTGAAGGACGAAAAATATTTTATATAATCTCGCGAGAGAACAACACGTGTACGATGAGGATAACGAGGGAATCTAGGGTCGTTTTGATCCAGTTAAGTGGGAAGCTAATCCAGGTAAGAATGTAGCAGACTTTCTCATTCTCTCTCTCTCTTGCCGATATTTTAACCAACCGGAGTTGCTGCTTATACACTAATGTTGTGTGCGAATAGTATTACGTTCGATTTTGTGTCACAGCGTGTTAAATTAACACAATCCCGCATGATATTCTTATTCTTTTCACGTTGCATCTTTTATTCACCGTTTCTGAATGACGCGTCATATTTTCTTATTTGATTTATGTGTTTTATTGATTTTTATTCTTTAAATACCACAGTCTTGTTTTTCTTCACAATTCTGCACAAGGAGAAATTCATTGCAGTGTTTTTGTCACATTGCTCCGAAGCATGCTACGGCAGTAACACCTCGGATAATTCTTGATGGAATGACACGCAGAGTTAAAACAGAACAAAAATGATATGCAACTAAATAATTCACAAAATATTTGACTGGATCGTATTTCAGTTGTTGGGTATATTCGGTATGATGGGGAACGTAAGTTTGGGCACGTTTGATCGCTGTCTTAAGTTTAAAAACAAGTAAAGATGCAGGATTGTTTAAGTTTCTTTGAATAAATTTGCTAAGGAGTTTATTTTTATGACAACGCATTAATCCGGTTGTTGGCACTTCCTGTTGTTGATTTTTCTGTCGCTCTTTCCATTATTCTCTGGGTATCTATGGCAGACGAAGGTTGATTCTGATTAATTTGTTAACAATCGTAGGCTAGATTTAGAAAAAGGGGAACGGACAGGTAGAGAAACGAGAACGCCAAAGGAGCATGATGGAGAGATAAGGAAGGAGTAAAAAGAAAATATTCGGAAGGAAGCAGAGAAAGAGAGAGAGAGAGCGAGAGCCCGATAGAGATTTGTTTAAGGTAGTTCCCCCACCAGGCAGTTTAATTAGGAAATTGTTCAAATTTGGCATACGTGTTGTTTAATATATGAACAACAACTCTGTAAAATTTGAACAAGTTTCACCATCCCGAACCCGAGATATTTAGAATTGGAGTTCACTCAATTAACACGTAACATGCGGACCATGATAGGCAATCAGCACATTATTAATTTTACCATTCGTACTAAAATTAAGAAGTTCGTGAAAAACAAGGAGGGGCTAGAGCAGGATATCACAGATATTGTGAAAAAAAATCAAGGTGTTTGACCATCTAGTTTGACAGATATAATCTCGAGAAGTTCTAAGGTTTAGGCTGCATACGCTATTTTGCAAGCGAACGAGCGAATGGTGGGGGACGGAACGAACACGCACACATAAGAATGCGTCGTCCGTATAGGCGACCTTCTGTGTATTGGGGCGGTCGCTAACTTTTGGTTGGGGCTGTCGCAGGGGAACTACCTTAAACCGCGACATTTCCTTCTCTCTCCCTCCGTCTGTCTATCCATACGCTGCCTATTTCGGGAAAACTTCATTCACGATCTTATCCTGGCATACATTCCGTTGGCTTAAATTTGATTGGGGAATCAATGCATCAGAGTGACACGAGAATTTATCATTCAGACCGGATGCATATTCTCGTCTCCGTCGTCATGAATTCCCCTCTCTTCATTCCCTCTCAATAATAGCCAACATTATATCGAAGCGTACGTACAGCATTAAATCCGGTGCGGTAACTCGTTTTCTGCCGACGCTACCGTCGCCAAAATCTCGAACCAACGATAGTATAATTTAGAACGCAAAATCGTTCACCGTCGGTGAACGCCCTCTTCATTCATAGTTTCCGAAGATCCTCATCCACTCTCTCATTTTGTCTTATTTCACGTACGAAAATCTATTGGATCGCAGAATTATATCAATTGTTGTGAATTCCTCCGAACGAAACTTTTCAAATTTCCCATAAAAACAACGTAACGAATTTAGGAAAAAAAAAATCCTATTTTCGTCGTAATTCCCGTACGTCTCTCACTCATTGAAGCGAAGCGTAATTGATGTCGAGTAGGACAGAATATATTAAGGCCATTGGAGTTCATTTTCATTCACGTCATAAGAAACGTATGGGTGAATGTGAAAATCGAGTTTCTAGGCGCGACAGACGGGCGAATTCTCTTCGTGCCACTTCGCAAATCAATAATTCAATTAGTCATACGTACACCGTTAACATATTTCTGTCTGAATATGAAACTTGTTTTTCTGGCTCGAAAAGCTTTCAAAAATGAGCGTTTTCTCTTCCTCTTTTTCGCTTCTCTTCTCAATCACAATTATAAATGACAATTCAACAAGTAATTGAGAATAATTTGACGAGATTCATGCAGAAGAATTAATAAACCAATTATAAAATTATAATTGCATAAACATTTGTACTGGAACTCGTGGAACGTACAAGAACAAATTGCTACCAAATTTTTGACGAACACACTCGCATCTACAGGCACATATCTGTACTTAGGAAGATTAAACCGATGGCTTAAGTGGGCACAGGTTCAATCCGTAGGTCGTCGTAAAATCTCCTAAGAAAATTTCTAAGTACACGATTCGTATTTTGCACACATACGCACACGAGGAGGTAGAAAAAGAGGAGCCGGTTTTACAATGCTACCTGTGAGTGTTCCGGATAACCTTACGAAATGAACGTTAGAGATGGACAGCAAGAGAAAGAGAGAGAGAGAGAGAGAGAGAGGGAGAGAGACAGAGAGAGAAAATACGCGAGACAGCCCTTAAGCACCTTAGCTAAGAACAGAGTATACGAGAGAATGTGATTTATACAGAGTGTCTCAAAACGTACATCGTACAAGTGGACTATGTAGACAATCTTCGGAATTCCGATCACTTTTCTATTTTTTTCACAAAGTATCGTTGTTGCCGTGTATTAATAAACTAGAGAAAAGGGGCAAAGTGTGAAATGATTACGTCCAGCCTTTCGCGTCCATAACGGATGGACTTTAGCGGGGAAATATTGTCACGTCCATTCCTCCTCGTCAGACGAACGTAATGATCAGTGTCGTTGAATTTTTGGACTCCCGATGCTCGGTGTGCTGCAGAACAAATGATTGAAGACTTTTCGTTTGAGGACTTAATATTCACACGGTCCTGTGCAGTTTGAAGAGAAATTTTTGGGACAGTCAATACGCACTTTGCAACTGAGGTTCTCAAAGTGGATTAAGAGATGCGAGCCATCGGGGATATGTATGAGGGTTTAGAAGTTTAAACGTCTAGTTTAAGGGTATCCTTGACCCCACACGAAAAGGACAAATAAGCCCTGGGATAAAATATTATTGCCCTTTCATATATCCGCCCTTTCGTCCTGTCTTTTTCTTTTTCGCGTATAGCGACACTCGTCAAAACATCCTGGACACTTTTTCTCACATTCAAAACTATCATTGTCAGGTATTTCCGAAGGAGAAGAGACGAAAAGAATATTTCGCTTCCACGAGCTTTGTTCTCAGTCTGACATTTATTATTTTCAACGTATTTGTGACGGAGGCCACGAAATTCATCCTCGTAAATGGATCGCCATAAAATATATGATTTTGGAAAAAATATCTTTTTTTTTCTCTTCTCGCAATGATGAAATATTTTTTCGATATTCTGAACCCTATAACTGGACGAAATTAAGGATATGAATCAGATTCAAAATCTCGACCTTTATCAACAACATTCGGTTTGCAGATCATCCACCAGGATGTAGGGAAACGACTTCCACAGACGAAATTGAATGGAAGAAACGATAAGAAGCTTTGAAATGACGAAGTAGAAGATAATGGAAAAAAAAGATAATGCTAAATGTTTTGTCTCGAATGTGGAGGAGCGTTAGGTTCGAAAAAAAGTGAACAAACCAATGTTTCCGCAAGCTAATCGACCGGTGCCCTGGTTCCGATGATTAGAGGTTGCGAAAGTCAAAAGTCATCGAAAAGTTGCGTTTCCAGTGCAAAGTGAACTCTGGACGGAATTAACTTCATATATTCTATTGAGTCTTCGCGGAAGGTGGTGTTGCACGCGAGAGAGGAGAGGAAACGCAGGAAAAAAGTGACTACAACGAGCAAAAAAATAAAAAAGGAGGTAAAACTGAAGAAACTCTCCTGGTGGAGTCCGAAGGGCAAAAGTTTTGTGGCCAAGGGTAAAGTGATAAAAAGTACACCTCGATACTGTGGAAAAGGAAGAGGGAACGAAGGAGAACAAAGACAAAAGTCTCGATTGGCTAATGGGGCGCAAGAACGGAGCAGAACGCAGAGGGGGAGGGAAAGTGAGTGAGAGAAAGAGAGGGAACACGTGGAGGCGAGTTCTCAGACCTTCACAGAAGAAAGCGAACCGGCAGGAACATTGTCTTAGCACTTGGTTCTCTTCCCGGAATCACTGCACTTCTCTAACCTTCTCTTTCTTTCCTGCTCTATCATCCTCACCCAGGATACAGAGAAACGATGGAAAAGAAGGAGCCAGCGAGGAGGATGACTTGAACGTTGAAGCGAAATAACGTGGAACTTCTCGTTGAGTCTTTTCCTGAAATGTTCCACCATCTCTCACTCTCGTCACTTAATGTCTCATAATTATTAGCCCTCCGTGTCTATTTTTTTCACTCCAGTCGATTTCTCTCTCCCTCTTATTTCTCTTACCTGTTCCTTGTTGCGTCTCAATCTTCTCGTGGCATGTATGCAGGGTGTAAGGAACGAAACTTTTTCGCTTTGTACTCGATGCATGACCACAGATTAAACAGAACGAGATGAAAAGAAGGAGCAAGAGAGAGAGGGAGAGTGTGCATTTGCAGCACATGAATTCTATAAGCATCGGTGTTTCGATGATTGCAGAGGAGCAGGGGCAAAAATAAATGAGATACAGGTGAAAACATAGCGAAAGATAAGATGGAAGAAAGAGAAGAAATAGTCAATGATAGCAACGGAAAAAACGACGGAGGAGATGAAGGAAAGGCAGGAAGAAGAAATCGCACGAGTAAAAAGTGAGACAATGTGTATGAGATGGACCCTGAGCAAGAGGGAAAAGAGGGATAAACACATAATGCGCTCGAGGGGACCCCAACAGAGTAAAAGAGAAGTGCGGTGTATTTTGCAGAGGAGAGTTTACGTGTTCCTCGAAGAACGAACCCAGAATATCAGGGCGGAGGCAAGGCCAAACCGCGAAAGAGGTACAAGAATATAAAAGAAGAGAGGAAAAAAAATGAGAGTCAGGGAAAGGAGGACGGAGAGTGTGGATTGAAACGTAAAAAAATCTACTCTTGACTCATTCTGCAATCCCTCGTCCCACCTTTCCTCTTTTTTAAAAAATAGTCTCGATCCATACACACTTGGCCAAGCACCCTATTCGTACTCTCAGAAATCGCCTAAAATTTGATTTTCTAGCAGAGACAAAATTTTGCTGAACTGATTTCCAAATTCTCCACTCGATCCACTTTTGTCAGTTTTTCGAATAATTGCCATTGAAAGTTGCTTTCTTGCTCTTCATTTCGATCCCTGACTCTTGAATCTGTTTCCTCCTCACATCGTTCAAACACTTCGAAGTACCTCCAGATTTTTCGTTCTCAAGCGTAGCTGAATGAGCTTTTTTGATTGCATGTGCTTCGTAAAATATGCTAATGGCAATAGTTCTGCATTGTGACACTTGGCGATTTGTATGTGCTTTCGCCCTGCGATGGGAGAAATATTTATGGTCACATGAGTAACACCTGAAGAAAATCAGAGAGAAAAAAGAAGGAGACAGGAATGAACGCGTGTATTTACAAAGTAGTGACCCTCGAGGTAGGATTATAAAATTAGTGGTTCTAATGCTGGAAACATCGTAACGGTGAAAACAATTTTCGAGTGAGGGTAACAATAGAGAAGAGGGAAAGAGAGCTAAACTTTGGGAGGCATAAACAGGTAGAGAGCCGGAGGAAATCGTCTTGCAATTGCGAGTAAAATCCTTAAGAGTGTGCAAGAGAAAAAGATGGAAAGTGTATAAGGTACAAGTGAGAAGAAGAACGAGAGAGTGAGAGAAACAACGTGAGTTAGAGGCGAACGCAAAGAGTGCGCGTGTTCAACCAAGTGCGTATTACCGAGAGGCGAAAGGTCGAGTGAACCTCTCGCAGCAGGGTTTCAGTTAGTCTTATGGTTTTTGCTCCGCCATATACTCGCCCAAACACATGTACATATTCCTAAAGACACCTGTCCGTCGGTTACTCACCATTTAGCTGTCTAAAAGAATTTTATTTTTCTCTTTCAACAGTCGACGATATTGAGTCATTAGTTCATGTGCGCGAGCAACTGATTTTGATGCAAGTTTTTGCGCTTGCTGAAAACTTGAATTTTCTTTGGGAGAATACGAAATTGGAGCGCGTTTTTTTTTCTTTGACAAAAAGTGTAGGATCTGGGGAGAAAAAGTTTGTGCCGAAAGTTCGAACAGTAACGACAATTTTCTCGAAAGTTGCAATCACTGTAAGAAAACTGGAATGAAGAACTTTTTATCATTTAGAATATGGCGAGGTTAGTTATGAGGCAGTTTTCGATTATGAAAGTAAACAAAGACACGAAACGTTGTCAGTTGGTTAGTTAATGTTTCGTATCGCAGATGGAGAGCTACTGATGCAGAGAAGAAAGAAAATATCTGGAAAAAGAGCGAGTAATGAGAGGGTAAGGAGCTTTTTTCAAAGACGACAGTTATCTGGCTGCTATTGTGAATATTTTTTTCACCCTCTCGGGTCACTATCTTGCCTCTATTTTTTTTTCTCCTCGCACATTTCATCCTTTGAATAAAAGAAGCGAAGCTCCTTCTAGCCCTTTCTCTCTCGCGCTCGCCCACTTTCCTCCACCTCCTATTTTTATTTTTGTTTTCCTCGTATTATCATTATCTGTGCTGCTGTGCAAAGTTACTCCGCGTTACGAGTCCGCGACGTTTGTTGGACACGTAAAAAACAGCGACGGCCCTGGTTCGACGGTCCTTTCCATCGTCCCACCCTCTTACGCATGAGAGTCTCATGGAGTAACAAATGAAAATTGATTTTTTAATTTTTTAGTAATGACGTTTCTGTATTTTTCCGATTTGCATCAACGCGTGTCGATTTTTTTTCCAAATTCACCCACGCGAGAAAAAAGATGATGCGCAACGTGGCAATACTCGTATTAACGGAAAAAAGGAGGAAAAAAAGCGAAGAGAAAGACTGTGCAGAAAAAGATTTTGCTCGTGAAAACACCGACATATTTTTTTTTCTCGCTCAGCTCATCTCTTCCACTTTTTTTTATCTTTTCCCACCGTCGTTCGCTAATCTTTCGCAGATCTTCCACGAAATCTCGTTAGAAATTCATAACCGTAGCGTTCTCATCCCGCGCAAAGCTCACCCCCTCATCGCAGCAGGAGTGTAACGAGAGCAAAGAAGGGGTGCGATGTTTCCGTACGGTGGACTGAAGCAAAGGGAACGAACGAGAAGAGAGTGAGGGAAAAATGTTGAGAGAAATAAAAATAAAACGAAAAACGAAAAATGTTGCAGGCAGGAGAGGAGGCAACGAGAACTAGCGTGATACGAAAGAAATAAGCAGGCAAAGTACATTAAAAATTAATTACTTTGCTGATGGAAACTAGAAGTGCCTAGTGCTCAGGGGGAATTTGTTGTACCCGGAGCCCCGGGCCTTCCGTTCTGGCTCTCTCTCTCTCTCATTCCAGCCTCTTTTCCTTTTTATCTCGCGCCGCCACAACTTTTTGAAAAAAAAATGGGCAAAATTAAGAAACCTCCATACAAGCACATGCATACTTCGTCCACCCCCGTAGCTTTTTTTGATTACGCTGGAAAATGCACGCGTTCATCTCGATTTTTTTTTACTGCACACAATTGATTATTCAACATTTAGTCGATCGATTCATCCGGCAAATTCCAAGAAGCATTATTCCTTTTTCATCGGACAGTCCCAGAGCGAAATTCGTCATCACATCAAATCAACCGAAACCATTTCTGAACGTCGCCAATTGTATTTATCAATATCTTTAAACTCAGTCCGGGCAAAATGGTTTTAGATTTGGTTAGAGCAGCGAGATTCGATCGAGCTGGATGAAATTTTTTATTGATCAGAGGTTTGAGGACCGTGGTAATGAGTTAAATTCGAATCAAAGCCAGCTTGATCACTTTACTTTTTAATCTAGAAATTATGGATAGCGGAACATACCCAGTGTCTGAAAAATGGGACCAGATTTTTACGAATAACCTCGTGGGAGTGGGAACTGAAAAACTCATTGCGGCGTTTGATTCGTTGGGGGATAAATTCCGTCCGTCGTTGAGGTATTAATTAATCATCAGGTGTCGAAAAAAACGAATTGCGTCAAATTTTCGAACGGTGCTTCGTCGACTTGACAATTTTTGACTCATGCCTATAAATATTCTGAATAAAAGGGGAAAGGATCGAGAGGTAGACCCTTTTTTGAAATGGCGCTCACGAGCCATTAGTGCAGGTTAAATATGACTTTCAGGACATCCTGTATAAGTGCAATAGAAATACAAATATACTGGATAAAACTAACGGTAGCGTGTCGCATCAGGAACTTAACCTCATCGCGAATATTTCTCCTTCTCTTCGTCTCTGACTCCCCCGGTTCTCCTCGTCATCATCGCGGTTTGCCAACGGACTTATTTTAATATTAGCTTATTACCTGCAGCACTCGACGAGTTTGAGCATCGCTATCTACTCTATAGCCTCGCTACTTCTGGAGATAAATAGATAAATGGATTGCCGGACGAGGGTTGGAGCTCCGAGGGCCCGATCGGATTTTGCGGTATGACGTACTCGCTCTTGCCTCGTCTTCATCTTTCTCTTATTCCTCGAGTAAGCGCGCGCTATTTTGTCTGTTTTGCCTCTGGACTACCCCCGCGCTACCTTTCTACAACCCTTGTACCATCCTCGTCAATATATTTATATATATCTAAACATGAACACTCATGCAGACGAATATATTTGTGTATATTAATAAATATACGTATACGATAAGTATGCAAATGCCCCTCGTTGGGATTTATTTCTGCGATTCACAGTCATCTTTCTCTCGAACTCTCTTTCTTCCTCTTTACTGCGTCAAAACTCCCTGCTTCGTTTTTTCTTTTTTCTTTCCACAGCTCTCTCTCTCTCTTTCTCTCTCTTCGTCGTATTCCAGTCTGCACGAGGTTCACTGCTCTGGTTCTCCACCTCTCTACTGCTTTGCTGCATCGAGGGGTCCAGAGCTACGAGAAGGGAAAATGGTTGAGAGTTCGCGCGGACGCAGATGAACGAGAGGTGAAAGAGAGGAAGGTGAACGAAAACTGAGAAAACTCCCTCCTCTGCTTCTTCTCTCTCTCTCTCTTTCTGTCTCTGCCTTATTCCCAGCCATACATTGGTTAGGAAAGAAGGCAAGAGGCAGGGTGGCAGCAGGACCCGGGACTCCGGGAGTAATTAACTGCTTAACGAAGTAAACACGACGCCATCTTGGCTCCCGGAGACTCCGGAGGACAACCGGATGGCTGGATGTTGCTGCTGGAGCTACTAGGACGATTCTCCTCGACCCCAAAGGTTGCACCCTACCGGTGCAATCGAAACCCCCACGACAAAACTCCACCAGGCCTCGTTCTGCACCAACCACATTTACATATAAAAATATCTACACATACATTTATCCACGTGTTGATATACTTATGTCAAGCGTTTTTGTCTTTTTTCTCAATCCTTGCCAGCAATGAACTTTTTTTTGAGTCTTGCATCCCCTTTCCTGGTTCTGCTTCTGCGTCCTTTTTTTTTAACCTCTTGAACCACCCTGACTCGTCTTTTCGAGTCTTATTCTTTTTATTCGACTTGTTCCTCGTCTCATCCTTTTTTCTTGCGACTTGTTCTTCATCTTCTGGTTTCCTCCGCACCCACGAAGTGCAAGGAGATTTCATTTGCGATATTAACACGATTCGCGAAATCGACGAACGTGCGGAACACAGACTCCGCCTATCTCCGATTCCGAGGAAACCAATAATGTTTGAGGCGCTTGGTCACAAGAAAAACGTACACTCGAAATCGTCTCTTCGAGAAAACAAGCGAATGAGTCGCCTAATTCTGTTTCAAGATAAATTGATGGACGACGATCGTTTGGTGTCAATCAAATATTTACCCACGTATAACCAATTCATTTGTCGAATTTCTAAATTGATCGGCAGTGTCGCCAAAAAATATGGAAAGAAAAGAAAATTTTGAAGTTTGTGAGCGAGGGAAGAAATTCAACGCGTTGAAAAAGAGACGGGGCGATAAATTTCTCATCGGATTAACTGGTTTTGCGCGTTCATCACGTCGCTGAGATCGGTAAGTGTCAGATCTTACGTGATATAAAGACGGATACGCGAGAACGTGAATATGTAAGTATATACGAAAAAGTGAGAGGCTGGATGCATGTTGGTGCGCGGTGAGTATGAGATTGGCCAGGTGAGACTTCAAGTAAGGCGGAACAGCAGCGGGGGCGCGCGAGAATATATACCAACCTCACAGGTCGAGGGGTCCGGGTCGCACGATCCTGGTTGATCTTTGCGCTCGTGCGGGCCTGCAAATCTCTTCGTGTCTCTTTCTTTCTCCTTTTCTTCATGTTTCGCTCTTTCTAACTCGTTTTCTCTATCTCCTTCGGTCTCTTCGCAGTTTCTTCTTTGCTTCTCCTGCTTCGCTTCTCGCGATCTCTCTTTGTATCATTCGTTCTTCTCACTGGCTTCTTCATTCCTTGTCTCGCTCGCTCTCTTCGCAGTTTCTTCGCCTTTTCTACTGCCTCATTTCCCATTTTCACTTTGAATTTTTCACCATTCTTCAATCTTGGAAATAGTCGTTTCTCTTTTATTGTAAATTTATTTTTTCATCTTGCTGCTTCTCCCATTTCCGAATAATTAATGGACTTAATGTTTTTCTATGGTAGAAAATTTTGCATATGCGCCACGTGGCATTAACTTTAAACAAAATGCAATTTCCGCATTCTTTCACTATTAAACTGTTTTCACCGCGAGAGTGGGAGAAAGAAAATTCAATGACAAAGCGGCAACCGCTTTTTTGCTCCCACATTGGCGACACAATCCGTTGAGAATGTTTTCCCTCCGCAATACCGTCGTCATTCGTATGATTGAAAGCACGCTTGGAATGAGCGTTGGAAAAACGACAAACGTACATTACACACGAACAAAAACAATGTATACATCGATAATATTAAAGATATACAAGTCATAAAATATCTTTACGAGCGATTGATCGTAAAAGCAGATGTATAGTTGTATATTTACCGAAAGATAGTTCGGAGGATGCCCAAGTTATGCTCGAGGAAAGAGCTAGGCAGAGGGGGTGAGTCGTGCATCTCTCCTACAATTAGTCGAGATCTATTTTATTCGTGGCGGCGTAGGGACTCGGGGAAGGGGGCAATACCGTTGAATTTATCGTCGAGTTCTCGCGCGTGAATCGCTAGTTTTATCCCAACCCCTCCCGCGCGTTCTCCTCTTCTAAGACCGAGAGTTGAGTATACACGCGAAGAATCTTCTTCAACCTCGTCTTCTGCATCTTTCTCCGTTTCTCTGTCTTTCCATCTCTGTACACAAGAGTACAATATTTAGTCTACACTATACACATGTTTTTATATCTGTATTGATACATATTTATATAACACGTACATACTGTAATGCACGAAGAATACTCGAGTGTCTGTACGGGGAACGTTGAGGATTGAGATAATCAGCAGGGTGTCGGTGTAGTTTGTCTTCTCTCTTCTTCTTCTTTCCTTATTTTCCTTTGCCTGCTCTTCTTCTTCGTGCACGGGACGCCCGAGCTAGGAATTTTCTTAGCGCGAGATCGCACCAACGCGTCACGATATTTTGCGGCTAGGGAGGAACAAAGAAGATTAGAAAAGAATTTGAAAAAAAAAGAAAGAGGAAGTAACTTTTCTGTGATCGAGAAACGAGAGCAAATCTCCAAGGGATATGCTCTCGTATCCACGTTCCTTTTCGAGTTCCTTTTCCTCTGATATAATTTATATATTTGTGCTTCCATTACGAATGCACCACCAGTCCCTTATTCATTTCCTAGTATCCACACATCGAGACCAAAATATAAATAATAATAATAATAACGTCCACAAATATGTGAATATCGTGGAAATATATTGTACATTATAATGTTCGTACGCGAGGATAAAATGTTCAACCCAAAAGAATAAAAATGACGTGTAAAATTGACATTTTTTTTTTCGTCAGTTTCATTTTAAAAAATTGACGTTCTCACAGTTCAAACCGCGTCTTTTAAATTATCAAATGCGGAGAATGCAATGAATAGCTTATTTCGTAACGGGCCTCACAGTCCTTGTGTCTTTTATTTTCATTTTAGTAATTTTTCAATATCAAAACCACGAACATTCGCATTCCATTTTTTTTCACACATACTGTAAAGCAGCTGGTGCCCATATATTTAATAATTTCGATTTAAAAAATGATGTTTCGTCCACGAATCTTCGCGAAGAGCTACATTTTTTTGACATTGATAAAGCTACTTATCAGCTGTAGCTGTATATAGTGTTTTATGTCGATATTATCGAGTTCCAGACACCCTGTATATTTACGAAATATGAATATATAGATATATTTATGTTGACGAAATGCGATTGTCTATATATGATATAGAGTTCAGGGGTTGATAAATTCGTGACATGATAAAAACGTGACTGCATCAAGTCAAGAGAAGGGAAGGGAGATAGAGGAAGGGAGAGAGAAAGAGAGAGAGAGAGAGAGCGAGGAGGGTTATGACTTAGGGAAAGGTCAGTCTTTGAGGGAGAACAAACAGAAACAAAGTTGAGACTCACTTGAGTGAGGGAAATTTCTCCGACGATCTGTACGATCCCAGACGCAAATCCTATGAATCAAAAGTATGTGCCAGAACTATTATGCAATGCTTCCCCGTAAGTGCATGATAAAATATATAGCAATAAAACGATATGCCACCTTTCACATTTGCGCGATACTTCGATTTACCACGCTGTGGATTTCAGCTTCGAATTTGGTCATTCCAAGCCTTTCCCAATCTTCCAATTTTACCCGCGAGCGTTTCTTGATTCACCGCGAAACAGTTTCGTTACTGCACTTAAATCACAACATTTTAAGGGCGGACGCTCACCCAGGGATTCCAACAACGTCCATAGTTTCGGAGATTTGTCCTCCACAGAAAAACTGTAGCGCTGAGACTATTTGCGATGAGTCGCGATTGAATTCCGTAAAAATAAGTTTTACGGATATCGAACGTTTTCGTAGCGTTTGGGTGCTCCGAAATTTTTGCACTCAGCAGTTAGTATTCTTATTTGATGATAAAAAAACTGTATGACATTCTAATCATTGAAATGGACATCTGAATACATATCGACATATTATGTACGCAGCCTGATGGGCTATAAATTCTCGTTCATAACTTTTAGTAAAAAAATGAAACACTTTCCGTGTTCCTGCAGCTGATCATTGGTGATCTAGTTGAGTAAACACGTTTCCTCCTGAGGGAGAAACTCCGAGTGTACTTATACGCCGCTGGCGAGTAGCCACGGTCGTCGCGGTGGACGCGTTGACCGGATGTGACGTTCCAGCAATGGCAAAAAAATCACCGCGCAGTTACCACCATCGAGGACTTTTTCTTTTCTCATTTAGTGTTTTATTTTTTTTTCGCTCTTCGTATATCTCCGTCTTTCCTTCAGATCGAGCCTCTCCAGCTTTCTCCTGCTTGCTCTCTCGCACCTTCGCCGCCTGCTTCGTAAGACTTTTCTGTTGTTTTCTGTGACTCGTTTTTTGGCCTCCTTTTTTTTTATTTTTGAGAGGGTTTCACTCTTCTGGTCGCAACTTGGTTCTTGCTCTTGAACACACCGGGAAAACAACCGCAGATCTTCCATTTGTTGGTATACACGTCGCTGGACTACGTCTCTATACAGGGTGTCCGAACGGCAACAATGAAAAGGTTTACAGCGCGGGTCGGGGAGGCTAGTGATGGTAAAATACAAAGGAACTGCCCGCACTGTCAAGTTCCTACGAAAAATAATTAAAACCTTGAAAACTATCGAAATATTATTTTTATTTTTCTTCTTCAAAAACTGCGCAATACATTTTGCTTGCCACTTTTTTTTCATGATTTATTCTCAGCCAACAATTTATTGTTTCATTGGCAAGGAAAAATCAGTTTTGCAATCGTTCCAAAGTTTTCAGACGTACAATTGGACACCCTGTATGTATATTGCTATACTAGACTATATACTTAGTATATTCGTGTGGTATATAAAGGGCAATCCCAATCTCCGGTGGCGGTGTCAGAAGCGATTCCAGGAGAGAGACCTGCACGAGACAATCAACACCCACATTCTCTCGACCATCTCTCGCTCATTCCGGGAACGCGACGAGAGAATTCGTTTCTTTGCCCTCTCGTAGAAAACTCTTGCTTCTTAAAAAAAACGTAGAAATAGCCGGGAGGAGCAATAAGAAAATCCCGAGAGAAAGAGACATACGATGGAATCTTGGAGCTCTTTTGGAATTTGTAAATATTCCAACCCTCGGTATCGATGCTGTCATACATTTTTTTTTATTCGAATTTTTATTAACAAAAAAAAACAGTCGATTGATAAAAATTTGGTTTCAGTCGAAATGGAAATGCTGGATTTAACGTTTTTTTGGAATTTTATTTTCAACGATTGATGCTCGATATTTATTTTGATAAATAAAATATTTTTCTGTAGATTTGATTTTTTTTTTCGAAATTTGCAATAATTTTTGATATTCTATTTTAAATGGTTAATTTTGCGATCGATACATAAACACCTCAAGTTTGGGCGAGGCAGAACTCTCACTCAAGCCGTCCCATACAAGCTTAATGTGAAGTACGTATATGCGAACGAAAGGGCTCGAAAAAGAGGTTGAAAAGCTCGAGTAAGCCTCGTTCT
This sequence comes from Hyposoter didymator, assembly GCA_037952995.1. Lineage (NCBI taxonomy): Eukaryota > Metazoa > Arthropoda > Insecta > Hymenoptera > Ichneumonidae > Hyposoter > Hyposoter didymator. Next base: position 1,068,118 of record JBAJMU010000003.1, read on the forward strand.
TGCTTTTCTCCCCTTAGCTCGGTCTCTCCCAATGCCAGTGAAAGTCTTTTCTTCACCCTTCGTGTCCATATACGTACACCAGGACCCTAATCTTGCTCTCGTTTTGTCTCCCTTCTTCCACTCTGTCTTTTCCAACTTTCCTTCTCGGTCGACCCCCAGGCGCGGAGCTTCTCGATCGTGAGAGGCACGAGGGAAATATTCGTAAGAATTAAAGCGCCGGGAATTAACATTCCACGGAGAGAGTTTCGCAAAAATAGTCTGTCGTAGGGTAAAAGACGAGTTTTCAGGGATAGTAGAGAGGGAAAGTTGAGTCGTTCACTTTTTCTTTCTATCATTGTCGAAGTAAAGAGTATTACGAAATTCAACTTTCTTTTCGTTATGCTGTGCTGTAAATATTAATTAATTAACAAAAATTATCAAAAGGGCATTTTTTGTGGTCAGTTGACCATGAAAATTCGCTTTCGATATTCCATCATTAATTTCCGACTCCATAGTCATCTTTGATCTAGTAGAAATGCGATTTTCTTCGCCCCAATGAAATCTCAAATATCACACTCATTCTCGAGAGCACATCGCGAGATGCTCCTGAAACTTTCTTCGCGTATTTTTGCACCCTCGCTTGTGTTTCCCACCCCTAAACCCACTGCCACAAGATTATACACGTATACATAATATGTATTCGAGAATATGCAGATGTATATATGTGCGGTATGCGCAGAAGAGGAGTCGTGATGGTGGCTGCTGCTGTCTTATTCTTTCCACTCATTAAGGTGGATCGATGGACCAGCAGTTGGATGCGCGATGGAGTAGGGATACGCCTTTCTTCCCTTGTCCTGTTCTCTTTTTCATTTTCTCTCCCTCTCTCTCTCTCTCCCCATTTCTCATTCTTTTTTCCCCTCGTACATTTTTTTTTGCGTTTTGTCGTTCTTACCTCACGAGAACAAGGAGAGGCGAAGCTCTAGAACGAAGAGCCTTGCAACGACGTTCGACGAGAGCATCGATATTCATGAGTCTTTTCTGATCAGTCGACGAATTTCGTTTGTCAATCGAAAAAATGAAACAATAAACATTGTAACTCCATGTATATTTATATTTATTTTTAAGATATACTACTTGACGTTAAAACAATAAAACGCTTCGAGGGTGTAACGAGATTTGCGGTTCTTTCGAGTCGATCTTTAAACTCTTTGACTTCGGATGAACGGTATACGTGGCTTCGGTATCCATACGCTTTTATGTTTTGTTATCACCAAAACAATATTCCTCGTTGGTTAATTAACGATTGCCAAAAGCTTTCCAATCGCTGATAAATTGAATTATCGAGTTATTGTAATTTCTCGTCCGTTCTATCTCTCTCAGCCTCGTGTCATTTTTTCCTACATTTCTCTCTTTATTCTTTCGGTACAATCGACTTCTTTGCGGTTACCTACACTTTGTCACATCGCGAAGCCTCATTAAACACAAATCTGGCGCTCCAGTTGTTTGAGCATTTTAATCTCATGGAGATGAAGATTAAAAAAAAAAAAAATAACGCTGAAAACGAAATGTTAGTGTTCCAGATCTCATTGATTCAATAAATCGTTCTTTGGATTTCAATGAACTCTCCTCGCTGCTTTGATGACGTGAAGAGACATGGAGAGAATGAAATGTGAGCACGGATTCTTAAAAAAAAAAAAAAAAACTCATTGAAGTAACGAGTTAATTCACGTGCTTCCAGAATTTGCAATGGATTGTAGTTTGAAAACAATCAGGAATCACTGACACTTCTACTTGCCTCGAAACCTCTTGCCTATGGTAAGAAACTTTTAGCACGACTCGTTCTACTCGCGCCCTCCTAAGCTTAGTCAGACGTACCCAGGCAAAGAAACTTAATCACATATTTCGCACCTTGAATGCTCGAAAGTTGAACAATTTATGTTGTAAATTTTGATCTTCGAGGCAAATATCGCAATGACGAAATGGTCATCGCAGTTGAAATGTTACGAACAGTTGCAGACAAAATTTTACGGTTCGGGATATGGAAACTGCGTCACATAAATTGACGGAATATAAAAATAATTAGATATTGGTAATAATTCGAAAATGTGTGAAGGAAAACTGTTCTGACAGATGTTTCATAATATATCAATACGAATCGTGTTAACATCGTATCGGAGAGTTGAATAGAGCTTTTAGAATGTCAAAAAGGGGACGGCGTCGATAGAGCACGTGGCTGCGCACGTGGTTACGACTCCCTACTTCGTTTCTACCCTGTCGGTGTGTCTCACTTTCTGGTGAGGGAAAAGCAGCCCCGAGAGGTTCTAAGCCTGCCGAGCGAGCGAGTAAGAGAGCGAGGGTAGACGAAAGAGACGCGCGCCGTCGTCAGCTGACCACGCAGTGGACCGTACCACCACCACCACCCGGAAATTCCAACCCTCGGTTTCTCCCTTCTTTTTACCAACTCGAATCCACGACCAGCCACACTATTCGCTCTCTTTCTTGCCTTCGACTTTCACCCCCTCACTCTCGCTCTCTATACATTACACACACATATATATACATATATATTTATAGCATAAAAACCACCTCCGACGACTTTGCCGGGCAGCGACCTTCTCTCTTTTTTTCTTTCCACTGTTTTTTTTTCCGGCCAGCCGGCTGGCCTTCCACGTGGGTGGAACGTCCGAGAATTCTTTCCCGAACTCGGTCACACTTTCAACGTCACTCAATCATGTATCCGAGGGAGGGAAAAAAATTCATTTTTTCTCGCTTACCGATGTCCAAACTATTACTCATTTTTGCACCTTTTTTTAACCACATTTTAACTGCGAGTTTGAGCAACAAAATTGTGTCAGTCGTTATAAACGAAAGCTTCCTCTCGTAAGAAAAAAATTCGTCAAGCTAATGACATTGTTTAGTATTTTTAAAAATAAAAATATATCGAGTGTTGGATTAAAATTATAATGCGTATAGGAAATGTGCTCGAAATCTCGAAATGAACTCTCGCGTTTGAAATAGCGAGGAGAAAAAATTATATGTTGCTCTTCCAACTCCCACTTGCTCTACGCCCTTGGGATTTGGCCTCGAATTTTTATTTGTTCGCGTGGTCTTTCTTTTGAACTGCGGTATTTGGCAAAGCATCATCCCTCCTCAGGTGGTGCAGTTCGTTTACGAAAAAAAAGGAGGAAAAGAGGGAGAAAGAGCAAATCCACTTGGCGTCTCAACGAAATATGCATAACGCTTATTTGCTTCGAGGAAGCGCGGTGTCTAACCTAAATCTCCTCAGCCCCCGTGACTGCGTACTTCAACCCCTTCCCCTTCGCCTCTCTCCCGCTTCCACTCTCTCCAGTTTATCGTGAATGTTGTAGCGAAAGATCGGAGAATGAGGGAGACGTTCCAAAGTTTTAAGCGGAGCGTGTGTCGTGCCATCATTCGAATTATACGTGCCGAGAGACCAAGAGAGACGAACGCGAGAGCAGAGAAAGAGAAGCCAGCGACGGGACCTCGTAGAGTCCTACGGATTCGCTCTCGAATAAATAAGTAATAATAAAAAATAATAAAAATTTCAACCTTTCGTCGCAGAGTTGACACAAAAAAAAATAATAAATACGCAGCGACAGTGTAATCGAGAAAATATACGTATATATATTTATGGGACTCCTCTCAAATTTTCTCAAGAGCAGAGAAACATCAACGAGCAATTGAGAATTGAATTAATTACAGAAAAGAATCGATCCAAGCTCGAGCAGTACTCAACGCAAACTTTTATTCATCATAATTATTATAACGACAAAGTAATCAAATGAAGCAGAAATTCAAGATTATACCTTTTCCGAAATTGTTCATTAATTTGATGAGCTTATGTAAGCATGAAACAATTGCAGTTGAAAAAAGTGAAATGACAGTGCAACCTCGAACTGGGCAAACCAAGATTTACAAAAAAAAAAGAAAAGAATAATGCAATGAGAATGACAACAGAGTCCTCAAATATTTACGAAATGCAATGCACCTAAAATCGAGGTTTTTTTTTGCTCGTTCCAATCACGAGAGATATCCCGAAGGGAGGACGAGGGATGCATTACCTTGATATTATAGAAGTGTGTAGTTTAAAGAGTGGATGGTGGCTGCATAACGGGACGTTTTCGTATAAAATGAAACCACAAGAGATGTAACTTTGACATGGGGACGGATGGGAGTGTAAAAAGACACATAGGAAGGTACGAGGAGAAGACGTACGTGGAGTTTACAGTTCACCAACACAATCCGATATTTACACGCATACATGCGAGCATATTATTAGTATATACGTCTCTTTATGTAAATCGTCGTCGTATAAGAACCACGCCCTCGCGAAAGCAACCCTCATACCCTTTTTCCTTCTCACGATTCTCCACTCCATATAAATATATGTATATATGTATATGACTAAACATATATATGTGTCTTGAGTTGTTACCCTCCTCGGCATTCGTTCGTGTGCACCCCATCCCCAAAAGCTACCCCTACTACTTTGCAACCCATCCACGACCCCATCCCCTAATGACGCAAGCAAAGCAAAACAAAGAAAGGTTTATACACCAACTCTCTTCGTCAGTCTTTTACTGTCTCTCTTTCTCAATACATATGAGTATATATGTGTATGCAGGGAGAGACGAAAAGAGAATGAACGAGGGAGAGAGAACAAGAGAAACGGGTAGTCTCTTTCTATTTTATACACACACACACACACACACACACACATTTGGATGTGTAAACGTTTCTCTGTCTTATACTTTTCCCTTATTCCGCCTGAAATCTCTCGCTCTTGTTCTCCTCGAGGCTGCTGAAGATAGAGAAAGAGAGAGGAGGTCGATGAGGTTGCTTCGCGGAGCTGAGTTTTCTCTCTATGTCTCGCACTCGCTCGCTTCTTCCTTTAAAATACGTTGGTTGCCTCACTCACATGCGCGCAAATGAAATCGATTAAAATGCTGGGAGCAACTTCTAGGCTAAAGAGAAAGAGAGAAAGAAACGGAAGAAGGCGACGGAGAGAGGAAGAGAGAGAGGAAAAGAAGAATCTTTCTCGTGGCACTCGCCTCCCTTTCTCTCAGTCTCGGCCTCTCCCTTTCTCTCTCTCTCACTCATTCTCTCGGTCTCTTATACCCCACCAGCTAGCATCGCCACCAAGAACTTACTCTTACCACCCCCATACAACCCCCAACGACTCACCTCAACCCCCTCCCCCACATCCACCCTGGGACTCTTGCCACAGCTTTCTTCCTCGATGTGTGCGAAGAAGGAAATCTCCCCTTTACTTTATTCTCACTCGCTCACTCCCTTATTTATATATCTTCGTCCTTGTCACTCTTTCTCTCATTACTCCGTGCCCTCTTCGTTCCTCTTATTCTTTATTCGCTTTTCTCTCTCTTTTTTTCTTTATTCTTCCGATTCTTATTCTTATTGCGCTCATTCTCGTCTTTGCTCCATCTCGTTTCCTCCAACGTCCGACACACACGGCCTGCTCCTTACAATCTTTATCCCTCTCTCCCTGCTCCCTTTTATCCTTCTCTCGGAAAATTTTCCCTCTTACTTTGCCAAGTTCCTCTCCATCCCTGCTCCCTTCATTGTGCTTCCTTAACAGTCTCCGCGCTCGGTAAGAAACCGAGAAAACCCTCACGTGCTTCTCCCCTCCCCCGCACCCATGCCCTTAGCTTTATTTGTCTCTGTGTGTACATGTCTGCTTGTACGTTTCCGAGACTTCATGGATGTCGAGAAAGCTCGGGCCACAGTCTATCGCTCTTGCCTACTCTTCCCCCGACAGAATGTGACTACATGTGTTCGGATTTGCGTCTCATTTTTCCTCCCATCATTCTCCATCTTGATTCGAAATTTTTTGTTCCCTGTTGATGTTCTTGCTATGGATGTCCTAATCGTCCATCACCACACGCATCATGCAGTCCACGGATATATAATCGATGGGCCCTGATCTTTTCTCTACTAAAAAATATTTCATCTTATTTCGGTAATTGACGTTTTTTTCTCATTCACATCATATTGTCAATTTATCCTTTTTGCCGGGTTTTTCACGGTATACCCTTTTCGGCTTTTAACGAGCACATCCGCGCGTGCACTTCAAACCCACCTTCCCTCCACTTCACTAAAATTTCCATATTCCCGAAGACTCTCCCCTCCTCAAGAATGTTGCGACGACGACACGCAGTAGCAGCAGGGCGAAGAGTGGCTTTTCTAAGGCTTTATTCCGTCCCATTTGCACGAGGATCCGGCCAAGACAGGCGGCTATATTTTGACTGCGTTCCGCAGTCGTTCATTGCCATCACAACCTCCGAAAAACTGCATCGCAACGTGTACCACCCAACGAGTTCGACTCAAAGCCCGGGAAGCAAGGGATTCCGAGGTTTCGCACTTTGTTGACGTAAACAGCAAAGGCATAGTGCTGATGGTTGCCGTTAGCAATTGATTCCATGTTAATCTGCAAAGTACAGTCTGACTCTCCGAAATCGGGAGTTTCGATCCTGCAGAATGTTCAGTTTGCCGTTATTTCTGGTAGGAAAATCGAAATTGAGTCAAGATCGAGAATTTTTTTGACAGCAACAATATTTACCTCATTTTTTACGAGCACGATGTGTACGGAGAGCGAGAAATTGATTGATTGATCGACTGATACTCATGCCCCGTCAAGCTCCACGGCGAAGTGTGATATACAAACGAGTTACGAACAACAGGTCAATAAGTCGAAAAAGATAAGAAGATCGGTGATAAAAATTGATTACGTCAGCGACGATCGTAATGCAAATAAAAAGGAGAAAGAAAGCGAGAGAACGAGAGGGAGAGAGTGAGAGAGAGCAACGGACAGACTGAGAAACGTATATAGGGAAAGAGCAGACACATAGAGAGAAATTCGATGATTAATGCAGCCTCCAACTATATCGGTATAAGAGCCCTGAGTGCCCCCGACTATTCCGAAGGATTTTGAGCTTCGTGTATATACGTACGATTAAACGTATACTGTACGTGTGTCGGAGCCCCACGAGGAAGGGCGAATCGGAGAGGAAACGAAGGAAAGAATGTAGGAGGGAGAAATAGTGAGGGGAGGAGGGCGAGTATGTCAAGCCTGAGTCGTTGGGAGGTAGAAAATAAATGAGTGAGAGAATGAGACAACAATATAGGAAGCAAAAAGGACGAAGGAGATGCCGGAGATTTCTAGCAAAGACAGTTTGTCTCCTTACGCGTGTATATTGCATACACACATAAATAAATGGATCTGGATATATGTTTATATGTGTAAATATATATATAAAGTTATTCCCGCGTTTTTCTCTCGATCCCGTCGCGCTTTCGGTTCATTTCTTCGCGAGCCTTTAGCCCAAAGTTTCTTCTTCCAGCCCGTTCCTTTGCTGCCCCGCTCGAGACGTTTTTTACGTGTGCATACGAACTGCCGAGAATAAAATGAGAGAAGCGAGAGTTAAAAAAACCACCCCCTGAACAAAAATAAAGAATAAAAAAGGAAGAGACCGGACGAAACGGGTCCGGAGGCAGGGGGTAACATTCGCGAGAGCGGGGGTGGCAGAGGGTACGAGAAAACGTAGGGTGTGCGAGAGCTTGCGCGCGGGAAGCCGAACCACCGTGAGGGTGGATATGAGGGGTGAAAAGACGCACGGGAGGTAGCTAAGACGCCGGGGCTCTCCCAAGTAATTATAAAATGCAATCAATACTTTACATATTTTTCACGCGCGAACCAGCAGCAGCCAGCGCGCGCGCTAAGGGGAGGCTCGAGGGGTTTTCAACCCCCTCCATCCCATATTTTGCTTCTCTTCCTTTCTTTCCTTTTTCTCGCCTACATATATATTTTTCTTCTTCTTCTTCGTCGTTCATTTCTCCTCACGGGCTGCTTCGACATCCCGTACGTTTCTCACTCCCCTCAATATATATATACCCACACAATTTCACATATATCTATATATTTTCTTATATATGTACTCCAACGTCTTGGAGACTTTTTTCAACCGGGGATTGAAAGTGTGTGAGCAAGCATATACGCCAACTCTATCTAAATTTAATTTCCATTTTTCTATCATGCAATTCTCGTCAAGTACTATAATTATACAAATTAACCTCTTAATGACCTTTTATTCATTAACCACAAAATATATTGCACATCTTTAGGTTCAATCCAATTTATAAACTAAAGTCATCTTCATATACGTGTGCGACGTGGACTGTAGCAACTAGAATCGAGAAAAAATTGATCGCTCCGTTATTGTTGATTAATTCATTGAAAAATCTTCCATTTAATTGTATAGAAAATCGTTAGCAATCGATGCAAACTTGCTTGTATTTCTTCCATTCAATTATCACGCAATTTCAAACCTGGAAACGTAGGCCGGCAAAAAAGCTTATTCCGAATGATTTACAATAATTTTTCTTAATTATCTGATTTTAGCTTTCACCGTATTAAGGGTTTGGAAAAATGTAGCGAGCCTAGTTTAGTCGTTCAATTCAATCAACTTTTGAAGAAAAAATCGATTATTACTGACGATCCTTTTGCATTAACAAATAAACAGTTCGCTTACTACACAATTTTCTGCATTAATAATAGAGAACATCTTTCAAGATAATTATTAATGTCTTAATCCAATTTACATTTAAAGGAATTTCTCTCGATTTTCTAGCGTCAGGGGGAAACGTAGGGAAAGGTTGGGGCGAGGGGATGACGGTAATCCTTATTACACACGATCATACATACGTCTCTTAAGATTAATGAGATAGGAATGTCTCTTTCTATCTGTCCTGCTTCCTATTCTCTCACGCTTCTCCCCCTGCTCTTTCTTCCTCGCTCCCTTCTCCCGCTCATTGCTCCGGCCCGAAGACAATTTCATTGAACGCATTCGAAGCAAATCAAAATTTATTATTGACCCAACTTTTGTCTCCTGAATAATTCTTCATTAGTTTTCGCTGTTTCGTACCGACGTTTGGCATTGCAATATTTATTGTCCAGGTCTCGTCCTGAAGTGGGTAAAGTTACTAAGTAAAAACTTGGAATTGTTAAACTCCACGTCGATCCACTTTTTATTTGATTTTTCGAATTCTACAACTTTCCAAAGTCTGCCCATGGCCATCCCTGCAGGAGCTCGCGTGGTCATCGTTCTTTCTATCTCTTTGGTGGAGTCGTTTAAACGACCGGTGCCCATAAAAATAAAAACGTAATCATCGGAAGAAAAGTGCAACCCTTTGTGGCAATGGCGAGCATGAAAATTTTGGTTGCAACATTTTCAAAAATCCGCTTCCACGGGAATATCTCGCTCACATAGGCATGTGTGGAAAAATGAAAAAAGTCGAAATAGTACGGGGTCTAAAAATTCGATTTTTTCGTTCGATAATGAGGCGTGAGTATGTAAATGTGGAATTGGTATAAGGGAAGCATCCCACGAGTGTTTTTTCCCTTTCGCTCGCTTTTCTCTCCTTCTTGTCTCTTAACGTCGAAAGTAAGTAGTGAGTGAGCTTCGTTCAAGGGTTGGTGACTGTAGGCGCTCGTGGAGAACATCACGATAAGGATATAACCTCCGAGTCGAAAGAACGAGAGAGGGAGAAAAAGAAATGTATATAAATGTATATACGCAAGTTAAAATATATATGTATGTAACATCTCGCGTATAAGAGATGAAACGAGAGGTATAAGGAAAGAAGGAGAGTTTGCGTGGTGTATGTCCTATACATAAGTACAGAAAGCTCGTATCGTCCCTCCTTCTCATTCTTCATCCAACAGTTTCTTTCTTTCTCTGTCTTTGGTTCGAAACCCAGGGAGGGTTGAAGGGAGTGGACTGGGACGGCCAGATTTTAACGATTCCTCTGCCGCGGAGTCTTAAGAGAAAGAATGGCAAGGATGGGGGTTGAAATGAGCGCGCGGAGGGCGAAGCCGCGGCGAGAAGCTTGCTCAAGGTGGAAGGAGGGGGGGGGGGGGGGGGGGGGNGGGGGGGAGGAGGAGGAGGAGGAGGTAAAAGAGGAAGGGGATGAAGAGCGCGAGTAGTCGTCGCTCTTGGTGCTTGCACGACGTGGCTCTTCTACGGCCTGAAGGGAAGGTCGGGAGTGGAGGCTATATGGAACGAGGTAGCAGAGGGTTGCGCGGTCCGAGGGGATGCCAAGCAAGCGCCAGCGGAGAAAAACCACCCTCTTGGCTTGCCCAACACCGACCCATCCTCTCGTGAGGGACTCTACGCGAAATGAAGAAATTCTATCTACATTTCCAACCCTTCATGCAGCGTCTTACCCCCTACATTCAGCCACTTATGTGTGCGTCTGTGTGTCTCTATGTGCGTGAATATCTGCATGTTCATCTCTCTATCCCTCTTCTTTTACTTCTTCTTCCGTTTCTTCTTCTTTCGCCTCGACGCAGCCACCAACAAACTCTTCTTTCATTTTCTCTTTCGCGCACTCTCCCCCGACCTCTCTCTCTCGCTCTCTCTAAATCTCTTACTCCTTATTCTTGTTCTTCTTGGTCTTTCTCGCATCTTTCGCCTCTCCCAGGATCACCATATATTTCTATATACGTATATACCCGTGATTCCAACCCTGCCGTCCTTCTTCGGCCTACCTCCTCAACTCGAAAACCCGATCCTCATCCCACCTTCTCTCTCGCTGTCTCTCTGTCTCTCTCTCGCTCACTCTTTCAGACCGACAGCGAAGACAATACGAACGACCGACGTTTCCCAACGTCCTCAACCGCCCCCCAGCCTCGCGTCCCTCTCATTCCCGCGGATCCCGTCGAAGCCCTCAGCCCTCCCAACACCCCCAAACTCACCCATTTCTGCCCACCGTCCCCAACCTGCTCTCTCGTCGACACTCATTCCTTCTTTATTCTCCGACATCTCGCCCTCTCTTCGGGCACAGCATCCAACACACGCACACAGCCCCACACATACCCGGATTGAAATCAACAAACTTGTTTTCAAACAATTTTTATCCACGTATATATGGCGACACATTCACATGGACCTTCCTTTCAACAGACTCTCTGTAACGAATGCACGATATAACGTAATTTTTCATCGTCCACGTACCTCAATTATCTTGACACGGAATTAATAAATTATTCGTAACAACTACTTCTTGTTAATTATCCTTGCAGTATCTTCCCTATGACGTTTCTTCGATTTCACCCAAAAAGTTGATCATTTTTCGAAACTATTTCAGCTCGGAAAAGGATGATGGGGAAAGATTTTGATATTAAAACGAAACGAGGTGCGGTTGAATTTTCTAGGGTCTGGTATCTTTCGTACCGATTTAAAATTTACTTCATTCATGTGGCCATATATCTGTAGGGTAGAAGTGTTGATAGGGTTGGTGAAGGATATACGAGGTAGGTTGCACGAGAGTTTGGTATAGCTAGAGAGAAGAGAGTAGGACAGTGCAACAAACAATGGGAATGGAGGAATCTTGGCGGACAATAGCTCGTGTGGAACAAACACATCTTACAAACCCATTTCTCGTACTCCTTCGAACTCTGTCTCTCTATTTCTCTTTGTACGTTTCTCCTGCTTCTCTATCTATCTACCTTCCAATCTATCTGCCTTTCTGTCTATACACCTACGTATACCTCCCTTTCTCTTTTACTGTATCTTTATATCCTCTCTTGTCTCTTGCGCCCGAGCGATGGTCCAAGCATCTCTCCTACCTCGCGCGAGAACTCTCCTCTCAGGTCCTACATCCCCTTCGGTACCGCGAGTCCCTATACACCGAACGAGAGTACCATCTATTCAACTTTTCAGCCCCGAGTATGTGGAGTTGCTTCCTTTTGCCACAAAGAAACGTGAGAAAAAAGAATGCGAAACGAAAACAAGCCAAAAAACAAAAACTTATCCGTCGCAATTTTTTTCTTTATTCTACGACGTCTACGACGAGCGCGTTAGGACGGCGAACCTTTTTGAATCCCCGAAAATTTAGGCGGGATCGATTGACTGGATGATTATTGGGAAGAACAGAGTTCAGAAATTTTTCGGTTTTTCTCCATGAGCCTTTTGTATGTTTCTTTTTTTTTTTGCATACGTAATGCACGAATCGAGTTTATTGCATCGACGTTGCAATATGCGGCGCTGGTGGAATATTTTTCTCCCTCGTTCCAAACACACGACGTTTTTATGCTCCCAACAAAGAGCAGTACTTTAGAAAAGCTCTTCACAATCTTATAATTGGTTTCCGATTGGATAGGTTCTCGTGGTTAGAATGAAATTTAGTAAAGTTATTCTTTCGTCTCGAATTCTCGAGGCTTTCTGGAGTTGCATGAGAGAGACAATTTGTCTCGTATACCTCGCGATATGTATCTCGGTGTGCACGTGTATATTTGTCGTTTCGACGGTGTCTAAACCCTTTTACGGCCTTGTCTTTTCTAACGAATCTCGATGCAAAATTTCGGGTATGTCTCGTTGAGAGAGTAGAATGTAAAAATAAAAAAAAATAAAAATAATGAAAAAAGAACGAAGAAGAGAACGAAAAAGCCGAGTCCCTCTCTTCGCCAAGAACACTCGACTCTCCAGCGTCCTCAAAGTTTTATTAGCCTCGGTGGTGGTGGTGGGTGGCAGAGCCAAGGTGGATGCAGTAGAGATAGGAAGCAAAAGACAGAGAGGAGAAAAAGGGCGCACGAAAAAGAGAGTTTCTGGGGGTTGAGACGATGGGAAAAGGGGTGAATCTCCCTCGAAACAAAAAAAAACACACACACACACACACAAAAAATGGAAGGAAAGGGTTTGCCGTAGGACACGCGCTGTACTCTCGAGCGTGAAAGATTATCGGAGATACGCGCTGACTATCACTATAGAAAATGACGCTGGATAACGCGCGAGGTTTGTATGGAACTTTGAGAAGGCGAAGTATCTCCAAACTATAGACTTTATATATTTATTCCTTTATACATACACATAAACTTTTCAACATGGATGTCAGCCCTATCATGCATTTTTTTCTATGCACATTTCTGTGTATGAGCTGATGAATTATACAAATTTTTTTTTAGCACCTAATAAAAATGTTTACGTTTTTTTTTCCGATTTAATATGCAAACGAGAGCACCAAATTCATGGGTGTACGAGTAATTGTAGCGAAAGCGACATAATCGTTTGAAATCGAGGAAAAAATACCAAAAATTGTCAATAAAAAAAAATTACATTTGAAAAAAAAAAATAGTTATTGCGCTTCAGTTCATTGGGCGAAAGAGTTTTCAGCGTGAAATATAAAATAGTGTGAAAAAAAATATATGAACGTCCTTATGGTTGGCAAATGGAGTAATTAATTAAATGTTTAAGTAAATTTTTGAATTTCGTGACACTGCAAAAAATGTGACGTGGCAACGAGGCTTGCCTCATATACCCGAACGTTTCTTATTCTCTCCTACTTGCTCCTCTCCTAATTCTTCGTCTTCTTCGTTAAGGACATATACAGCAGGGGGATAGGGTGCTATGAGTTGGATGCTGAAAATTTCGAGGATTTTAGTCCTAAAGAGAAAAAGAAAGAGAAAAAGAGTACACGTACAGTTTTCCCTTGCGCTACTCGGATGCGGGGGTGGCTTTGGAGTTGTAGGGTGGCTTGGGCGAGCTAAGAGAGGCTTTGGAGGAGGAGGAGGAGGAGGAGGAGGAGGAGGTGGGGTTCAGTGTATATGGTATAGTCGTATAGTGATGGTTTGGCGCTTTGGGCTCCCGAAAATTTCAACAGCCGGTGTTCTCGCGGTGGTTGGGGGCACGTAGGCAGTAGCACGAAAATGAGGGTTCCTTCGTTCCCGCTCACTCATTCATTCTCCCTCTCTTTCTCTTATACTCTTTATCTTTATCTCTTTCTCTCCTGAGTTTTTGCCAGGCGATCAATAAAAGTCTCAGTGCTGCGTATGTGTATATATATATATATGTGTGTGTGCGTGTGTGTACGTCTGTTTGTTTGTCTGTGTGTATAAATTTCTCTCTTCTCCCTCTTATACTTGTCGTATAACGAAGTAGGCATCTGAGAACTGTGCGAGAGAGAGAGCCCTAATGTGTATATACATACGTGGATCCGCGTGATGAGGAAAACGACGGAGAGAGCCAAAGCAGCAGCTCTTAAATTCTATACATATAGCTTTTAGTTTTTGGGTGCGTGGCCCGTTGCGTGCATTAATTCCCACCACTCTACATATATAGTCACATGCGTATACGTGTTCATGACATATATACTGCCCTTTCTTATCCTCATCCCGCCTGCACACGCAACCCCCTTCTCTGCCCGTGCTCTTTACTTTCTTTATCTTGCTCTCGCTCTCGTTTCTCCTCTATTATCCATGCTTGGCGCCGAGTCGCTAGCATGGCTCTTGATACATATACATACGTTTGTATATATAGATATCTGTGTTTTTTAAAAAGATCGCAGTTCGCTTGCCACGCACTCGACTCATCAACGCCATACTCGATGCCACACGCTCCTGTCTTACACCTCCAGCAACCTCGACACTTTTATTTTCCACCCACCAAAAGAAAAAGAGCAGCTGCTGTGTCGCAACTTTGGAGAACTCTTTTTTTTTCGTTAAAGAAAATTCAGGTTTTTTACTCGCTTGTGTTTCTATTTTTATTTCAAAACAAATGGTTTTCGATAATTGTGAATCAATATTTCGATATTTGTGGTGACATTTATTTTACGCATCATTTTTATGTGCAAGAGATTCAACTATACGATGTTTCTTTTATATACAGGATGGGATAGGGAGGAACTGATTGATTGATTGATTCGTAATGCATTTACATCCCGACAGGCGCTGACGCGAATCGAGACGAGTTTCCCGTTATATGTTCATTCGCACAGTTCATGCAATCGCTATTGTTTCGTTATTCATTCGTACACCGGTCGTGGGACAATTCGACGAAGAAAAAATATAAATTACGAGAATGTAAAATGCTGGGTGCGGAAAACGGGAGGAGAGAGGGAGAAAGAGAAATATTGATAACTAGATTCATCATTATCGCCGAATTCTCGCTCGCACTGCGAGTCGTAATTACCAGCTTTCTCTCTCTCGGTGATCGCAGTTTTACACTCCGAACCCTTGTCCTCTCTTATTTCGCCCAGCACTCCCTCGCTCTTTTATTCCTTGTCTTATTACACGCAAATTCATCTTATAGCTTTCTTTTTCCTTTCTTCGGCGAAGCTTTCAAAATGAGGATTCACTGTCATGGCAACACTCTTATGTAAAGCCGTGAAACTTGTACACACGCGTATTCCAATGTGATCCATAAAGGGCCAAGTTTAATATCGATACCCTTCTCTCTCTGTTCCATCTCCGTTATTGAGCTCGCGATAAAAAATCTTTCACGTATGAACATTTCGATGCTGTGAAAAGCTCAAGAATTATAGTAATTAAAAAATCATATAATTCCTGAAAGCCTATAACCTCTGTTTTCGTAATGAACTGTTTTGGTGTAATTGTACTCTCATCCTTTTGCCCATAATCGCGGTCGGTGTGGGCTCGATGACAAAAACCTTCGGTGCAGCCCCGTGCCAGGTGCGTCGGAGGGACAAAGTGTACGCTCTATGTATTCGTAAGCATGGCCGTTGCGATAATAGGGGTTTCAGTGCAAAAAAGAAAATCGGTGGCTTCGTGGGTTGAAAATAAACCGAATGGCAATGAATTTTTTGTTATTTTGGCAATCAACATATGCGACAGATTCGGCGACCAGCTGCTTTGCATGAGCTTCAGGTCTTGGACCGAACGAAAAAAGTGAATGGAGGCAATTTTGTTGTTGTACGAATTGTACAAAAGGCGGAAATAATTTTCGCATGCGTTCGAGTGTCAAAGTTTCACTGAGCAGGATGGGAGTTACGAGCTAGGAAGAGCATTCGATCTCGGGACAAGTTTTGACTGGACGTTTGTTGGCTTGCTGTTGGACGCAGTGAGAAGAAAAGAAAGGGGAGAAGAGAAAAAACGGCGAGGTGAGCGGGGGAGTGAAGAAGAGGAGGAGGAAAAGATTTCGCGGTTCATTGGTAACCTTGTGGGAACGGATGAACATAGCGAGACGAAGAGATGAAAAATAAATAAAGACAAAAGTCTAAAGATAGAGCGAATAGTAGGAGGAAGAAAAAAGAGTGAGAAAGACACACCGCATATACAAAAGTAGCTTCCACACGTATATCCATGTGATGTACCTACGGCATGGAAAAAGAGAGGGAAGAAATAGCTACAGCCATTATATCTCCACGGGTCCAAAGCCTCGCGCGCGTTTCTTCTCCTCTTTCTCCTTCTCCGCTTTCGCCTCCTTCTCCAGTCCCCCGATCCGCTCCGTTTCGCTTGGTCCGTCTCGATCTCATCTCGATCAACTTGATGCACGGGAAATCGGGATCAGAGTTTCGTGTCCTCCTCTTTTCATTCTGGAGCATTTCTTCCGGATAGGATGAACGAAGGACAGACAGAGAGCAGACGAACGAGCGGACAGAGAAGAGGAACAAAGATGCTGGATTTCTCGCGCTCTGAGTGTGAATCTCGCCGCGCGCGGCTAGCCCAAGAAAGGGACGAGGGAATCTGTGACGAAACGTGTGGCAAGAATATACTAACTTTATATATCACGATCATCGATATATATAAATATATACATATCTATATAATATCCCTCGTTCGGTCAACGAGTCCGGATTACAGTCCCTCTCGTCCGAGCTCACGAGAACTTCTATATCGCCTGAGAATAATACAATCTCTGTGCATACATCATTCATTCTCTCTCCCTCTCCATCCCTCTCTCTCTCTCTCGCTTCCTCCAAGCCTTGTCGAATTCAACACGTCGATAAGATCGATACTGATTCAACGTTCGTTTCAAACCTGGCACATCTCACACTGCATCGCACGGACCGTTACGATCAGCAATATGCAAAATTTGTCCAGTTGCACATACAAACTTGCCGGACGACGTTTACTATGCACTTTTGTTATTCGATTATTTCGATATTACATTCGAATTTGTTTCGTTCATTAATTTCCATAAATTGTTGACATTAGAATTTTGAAACTCGCTTGTGAGTCTCAATAATAAATCCTGGCAAACGAACACTTTTCAGCTTCGATAGATTCTGCTCTTGATTACAATGTTTTATGACTTTCTTTGTAACATTTGCATGGGTTGGGACTTCAGAATGAAAACTGAATATTGTCGAAATAATTTTATTTACCGAGTTTCGAATTTTACGAATTCGAATGTATATTCTTGAAATTGCAAAGACTATGAGGTAATGTTTGGAATAATCGTCACCGACCCGAAAGCAAGAATACTAAAGAAATCCTGCAACAAAGGATCCGTTCCAGTTTCTCCTTATCGCTCGTTTTATTAATTGACAATTTCCGCGTGTTATAACGATTCATAACTGTCGAAATCAGTCGAACTATTTAAATCTTGACAATAGCAACGAACCCGGAAACACGTGCCTCTCATATGACGTTCCACCAACGAAGAGGAATAAATGGGGCGACTAAATTCAGTCTTCAATCCATTGTCGCGAAAGCCTTTGTCTCGCGTATACCTTACACGTAATAGCAACCTTGCGGAGCAAATAAGTGATGATGACAATTTCAGGATCTCGATATTGTTTTATAAATGCGTATGGAATTGGGAGAACAGGAGGAGGAAGTGATTGAAAAAATATTGAAATGGGGAGAAGGGCGAAAAAAGGAAGGAAACGAGAACGACAGAGCAGCAGAATTAGGGGATGATAAAAAAGAATGAGGAATTGAAGCGCGAACTGAGAAAACTGCGATGAGGAAATGAAATGGCAGCGGATATGTGCGTAGACGAATAAAATATATAGAGAGAACAAAAAAGAGGAAGACAATGAGGAAGAAAAAAAAAGTTTAACGTCATTCGTATCGTCACATTCTCTCGTGCGTTTCACGGCTTTCTTATAATTATCATCTGTCCATCTTCCGGGCATCGGAGCAGAGAAGCGGCAAAAAAGGAGAGGACGAGTGTGAAGGAAGGGGGATCAGAGTGGATAGACGAGAAGAGAAATACCGCGGATATATAAGAAGGACGAAAAAAAGTATATACACGGGTCTATAAGAAAGAGAGATGACGAAAAGTGCGGATCCGTTAGTGAGAAACGTGAAAGATCCGAGGGATGTGGAGACAGAGAGAAAGAAAAAGAGCAAGAGAGAAAAAAAGGGAGAGAGAGAGAGAGGGAGAATAAATGAAGGGAGAGTGAGAGAAGCCCGGCGCGCTTCTTACTCCGCCCAGCATCCAAGATGGCGTTTGCCAGAGCGGGGCTCCCCTCGTCATTAAAATCAATAATTAAAAAATACATCCGCGTGCCACGACGACGCCGCGCGTGAGGGGGGCACCTTCGCCTTTTCTAGAACGCGACGCCGCGCCTCGTGACGACGACGGAGACGCGACGACAACGACAACGACTACGACCACCACTACTACAAAGCCCTCATTCTTATAACCAAATGAGAACCCCTGAACGACCAGCGTGCTTGCTCTCGCGGGGGAGCGTTTCTCTAGCTGTATAAAAACTCCAGATACATCTATATTATGCATATATATATTTGTAAGAAAAAAACGGAGTATATACTGGATGGTACCAGGCAGCACTGCTGCACCGTGGTCTCTCGCGCGGCCAGAATAAACCACGTAACATTAAAACATGTTTCCACGCAAAAACTATTTTTCAATAATTCACTAAAGAAAGACAAGAAAATAATCCACAAATTGCCCACCAATTGGAATAAATCGAACGTATTGTATTCGATTTTCGATAAATCCTCAAAATTTACGATATTGACATGTTCTTTTCACGCGAATATCATCGCGAGTCTCAGTTGGGGAGAAATATTCCTGCGCAGGTTACGACTTAGATCACCAGAGCCTGAAAATGCATTGCAAAATTATTGCAACCCCGAGAGTGAAAACATTCCGAAAGTCACTTTCGAACGAAGACGCAGATTTTGTCGAGACGTGAGGAATTGTTTGGCGATTTTCGGAACAAGTCTTGCCGAGTATATGGAATACGTCGTTTCGGTGCAATAAAGAGCATTATGTCGGATAATTAACGCAGTGGAAGTTCGAGACGTATATAGACGACGAGAGGGAACGGTAGGGGAGCGGGGTCTCGGCGCAGAGATTAGCCGCGTCTTAGAGAGCCAAGGAAAGAGGAAGGTCCTTAACGTCTCGTACATAAATTTTGTTATGTGTGTACGTGTAGTCCAGTGTCAGGTCAATGGAAATTGTCGTCGAGGGTCTTAGACGATAGGGTGTGGAGTGCCGAAAAGGACCATACACTGTCTTTATTATATTATGGGCACCACCTTGGGGGTTTGAGGAAGAAACCTCGTGCGCGTTTGACGACTTCATGCTGTGTATACTACCCTACATATATAAGTTTATACATGCACACATATATATGTATATTATGGCCGAACAAGGCGAAGAGCTCCCGAGGGTCGTGCGTTGGAAAACGGCGGTACAGGTGCCCCTGTGGCCTCGGCTTTGGGTGCAGGTGCATTGTACTGTCATCCTCAAATACGTGTTAAATCTAACCTCTGAGACAGTGTTTATGCACGTGAACATTTTCACCCCCTCTTTCGAGAATATTCTCATTGTCGCACAGCCTATGACTCACGTACGTATACACACTTGCAGTAACGCACATAAAACAATTTTCACTGTCCAGGTATGTGACCAATGTCATGGACACTGCCCACTTCAGATTAGAACGTACTCACCGTATTATAAGGCCCTCATTTACATCAATATATTAAAATATCCTCGCCCAAAAGCTGTAAACCGACCGCGGACAAACAGATTCTCCATATTGTCATTCACGTTCCCACGAATGTTCCATTTCATAATGAGCATCTCGTTCAAGTCACCGACAGACTGCACTTCAAGGTTGTGTCCTATATTCATCAAAATTCTCTTGCGTCTCTCTCACTCACGCTTTTCGGCTGCCACTCGTTTCGCTTCCGGCTGGCCGCCGCGTGGACAAAACACGGAAATAATGCGTTTCATCTCAATCAGCTGGTCGTGACGACGCCAAGATAGTCACATCGTCGCACAGGACTCTTCCCAGTCACATTCATTGCGAATTTTACGGAAACGGAAATTTATAAAACAATTTCCATCGTTTTGGGAAATTTCGAACTCTAGAGTTTCGAGAAAAATTACCATTTTCTAGATTCTGCAAATTTTCATGCGTTAATTGAAAATTTATTTTGGAAGATTACTCTCGAGTGTTCTGCTGAGCTGTAGAGCAAGAACTAATCTTTTGAAAACGTATCTGCCGTGCGATTCAGTGTAAAGTTCACTCCTTGTGAATTATCGTTGTCGAACAATAATTTGTCGTTACATTTTTAGCAAAAATTAGTTGACACAGAATTTTTTTTCCCCCTTGGATTTTTTAATTCTTTGAAAAGTAAAGAAACTGAATTGACGTCATTTTACTTGCATGGTCCCAAAATTGCATCTTTTCGTTTTTAACTGCATTTTTTCGTCGAACTGATTGATCGAATTCGAAAAAAGGTTTCGTTTTTTTTTCTCAAAACTCACATTAGATGGGAAAAGGGTAACCGATTAATGAAATATCCGAAAATCGCAATTCCAGATAAAGTACCGAACGTGATTTGAATGTCGAAGAAAAAATTTGCGTTGAAAATCGGGATTTCAAGATGATGAGTCGTTACGCAGTTGGCAACATGATGTTTAGGAAAGGTTCAGAATTAGGGAAGAAGCTAACTTCCAGAAAGGCGTTAAATCCCAATGACTTGATTGCTTTTACCTGAGGAACCATCATGGTCGCGCCTTAGTCCCAAAGTTAAGAAGTTTTAACTGTCACAAATATATTTTGTATTAACGAATTTCGAGTCCATCGCGTTCATCGGAATTTTGTATGGAAACAGGTCGAAAGTTCGAGTCACTTATGGAAAATTGGAAATCTCTTCAAAAAGCCTGATTTTGGGACGAAAATGTGGCTCACGATGTAATTGTATTTGCTGGTTTGGAATTAGAATGACGCTGGATATCGAAAAAAAATATATATTTTCAATCGCAGCATTCCTTTGGCCGCGTTGTCCAAAAACGCGAATCGCTACTTTTTATTTTTTTGCACTTCAGGTATGAGAGAGAACTGATGGGAGTGTCACATTCTCAGGTGGAGTAGAGTATACACGCAACAAATAGGCTTCGCAGAAGGTTGACCGTAGTACAAAGCTGCTTCGCATAGGCTCGCGAGATGTTCGCGTTTTACCTCGCGGGAGCGTGGTCACAGAAAGAGAGCAGGAGAGAGAGAGAGAGGAGGGAATAACGAAAGAAAAAAAGTATCAGAGAGAAGGAGAGAGAAGAAATGATATCTCGTGGCAGTTGGAGCGAGCGAACGCGTGAGATCGCGCGTTCCGGTGAAACAACGCGAGGAGAAGGACAGAGATATTGGGACGAATGATAAAGAAGTCGTGAAGGAGCAACGAGGAAGATAGAAAGAGGGAAAAGAGAGAGGGGGTCCAGTGGGCTGGTACCCTCGGTGGTTGGAGGTGGCCAAGGAGGAGGGACTCTCCTACGTTGCTTCGACGACCTCCACTTTTATCTCTTTCGCTCTTTCTCCCTCTCTCTCTCTCTCTCTCTCTCTCTCTGGCTATCTCGCTCCGACTCATGCTCCCCGCGGTTTCTTTGCGACTGGTGAACAAGCGGAGGCAGTCTCAACGCGACCGTTCCGCGAGCCCGTGCCCGAATTCTATTATTTTTTCAATATTTATTACACAAAAATAGAAAGCCCTAGTTCAAAAGAGCCAAAAAAAAGTATTGGAAATTTCGCACGTGCTACCAACGGATTATTTATCAATGAATATACGATCGAAAGGAAATTTGGTGTGTTTTTGTGAAGATTTGAGAAAGCGATGCTTAAACAAATATTCCGGTTAACAATAAAGTCGTAAACAACCGCTTCGTTCTCCAGAGGTGCGCCTAAATTTCGTGTGCTCCTTTGTGCTATGTGTCAGTGATTTTTTTCCCCCATATCCTGCTGTTGTTGTTATTGTTATCGTTGTTGTTGCTGCTGTTGTTGTTATGGTGCTCGAAGGGATGATTTTTGGAGAGAATCGTCCAAGACGGAACTCTTACGAGGCGAATACGAGGAAGGGTTGTCGTTCCCTATCGTGCACAGGTGAGCGACCATGCTTATGGGCATTCCTTACCACCGGTTCATTTTCTTACATACAACTTTTCAATCACACACGCTCACGTGATGTTTCGACCCTCCAAACACCTCACGTCGTATACTTGTTCCAAATTTTTGCACCCCATACACGAGGGAATCTTTGGAGAACGTCGTTTACCGAAAACTCTGTTTTTTTTAAATCGTTTTTTTAATTATTTTTAATTATTTTTTATTTCATTCTTTTCCGCTTACATTTTACACGCTCTCGAATCGGTTGCGTTGTCCCGTAAAGGGGTGCCTCTCCCTCACGCAATGCTCCCGAGAGTTTGATGCTAGCACAAGTGCCAAGAGCGACCAAGTTCCCCGAGCTCAATGAAAATGAAAATAGCAAAGACTCGAATTTACCTACGAATTTTTGAATCCTCCATTTTTTCCGGTAATCCTCCAAGTAATTCCAAATTTTTTGACTGGCAATTCACCCACGTGGTTACTTTTTTCACGTTCGTTACTTGTTATCAAGGCGCTAAGATAGCTGCGTTGACGATTCTCGTCGATTTGATAGATTCTTTAAAAGTCAAATCGTTCGATCAACACTCCGAAACGATTGTCGTCGGCAAACGTCAAAATCTTCAACGTCATCGATCGTCGGATCAGAGCCGTCGACGAAGAGTCGAGAGAAAGGTGCAAGTCTTTCGGATTTAATTTACCGGTTTCTCATTTATTTTTCGTCACCCTCGCAGAAGTAAACCGGCAAATATTGCATCGATCGTTAATTTTCTAAGGATGTAAAGCGCGATGTCGAAAATTACGAATCACATTGAATGGAAAAACCGATTAATCTGTTGGACGAAGCAGAAGAGACTTCGGATTAAACAATATTTATTGACATTCTTCTTTTATTAACGTTCTTGCATGCCGAAGATTCATCGACCCTCGACCCCTGCAGCCAGTTTTTCCGAACGTAAATCCCCCAAAGGGGTTCGTAAACGCCTCGAATATTCTTTTTGGCAAAAATTGTTTCTCGTATGTAAATTTGAAAACGCGCTTTTCATTATTTCTACAAATAATGAAGCTCAGGATTATCTCAAAATCATGAAACAGTAGTAGAAAGAAACTTCGAATTCCATTCGAATATTTTTCATGTTAGTTTTTAGGTGAAAAATTGTATTTTTTTGATTCCGTAATTCCCGAGCTTGCGTGAAAAAATTAAGGATCGGAAGGACAAAAACCTAATGGAGATGAAAATCGTACTTGGACGAAAAAATAAATCAATTACAAAACGTCAAACGGAACGAACTCGTAAGAACGCGATTCTTTTTCCCAATTTCTAAATAATTTGCCTGATTACACGTACGAAAAAAAACATTTTTAAAATTGTTATGGAAATTTTGTCAACATTCGTTATATTTTTCAAATATTATCGCAACAAAAGAAAAACAGAAATATAAACAAAATATCAAGTAGTTTCACATCGAATNAGATTCATCGACCCTCGACCCCTGCAGCCAGTTTTTCCGAACGTAAATCCCCCAAAGGGGTTCGTAAACGCCTCGAATATTCTTTTTGGCAAAAATTGTTTCTCGTATGTAAATTTGAAAACGCGCTTTTCATTATTTCTACAAATAATGAAGCTCAGGATTATCTCAAAATCATGAAACAGTAGTAGAAAGAAACTTCGAATTCCATCCGAATATTTTTCATGTTAGTTTTTAGGTGAAGAATTGAATTTTTTTGATTCCGTAATTCCCAAGCTTACGTGAAGGAATTGAGGATCGGAAGGACAAAAACCCAATGGAGATGAAAATCGTACTCGGAAGAAAAAAGAAATCAATTACAAAACGTCAAACGGAACGAACCAAGCCCTGGTTGGAACGCGATTCTTTTTCCCAATTTCTAAATAATTTGGCTAATTACACGTTCGAAAAAAAATTGCAAAAATTGTGTGAAAATTTTGTCAACATTCCTCATATTTTTCAAATATTATCGCGACAAAAGAAAAACAGAAATACAAACAAAATATCAAGTAGTTTCACATCGAATGATTAGATGGGCCGGACCGAATATTTATGAAATGGGATTCCGTTAAATATTCCTGAATGTTTAGATAATCTTCGGAAGCTGCGTTTCTTCTTTTGGAAATGCTGAAAAATTCGAAAAAATGACAATTTTTTCACTCGTATGCAGATTCATACGTACGTTGCAATATTTATAGAAATCAACGGTTTGGTGGAACTAAATATGCAGTGGGAGACATAAAAATTAAAAATAAAATAGTGACAATGAGAATGCATGTATTTTGCACCAGTACGGTCGAGATCGTCGAGGGGTTGGTTTTGAAAGTGGTAGGAAGGGTAGTTCGCGGTCCGCGGATGTCTGAGGGGGTGTGAGGAGAGGGAGAAGGGCTGAGGCGGGGTTAAAGGAGCGAGAAAGCTCGGGGGCACAGGGGGAGATTTCACAGACCCCTCTTTCCACCTCTACTAATTCTCTCCTTCTCTCTCGTTTTCTTGGTTTCTTCGTCCTTGTTGCTCCTTGCAGCGTGTACAACCGCCTCGTACCCCTGAGAGAAGATACGCGGGGTTAGAGCGAAGTCAAGGAGTAGGTTGAGGAGAAGGAAGACGCGGAGGAGGTATGGAGAGAGAAGAAGTGAGAGAGTGAGAGAGAGAGAGAGAGTGAGGCATGGAGGGGATAATGGAGGAAGGGGGGAGGTCTTAGGAGGGGCGCCTAACGTCACGGCGCATTCACTCACCGGCCGTCGCCGACGCCGTTGTGCCCGCCAAACGCAACTTTACCGCCACGGTCAGTTTTTATTTTTGCACCATTGGAAATTCAAAAAAGAAAGCACAATCGCTCGAAAATATTGTGTTTACCTCATTCTTTTTATTCTCCAAGGATTCTTCTATTTTTCGACGTTTTTTTGGATTTTCGTTGCCTCGCCACGTTTTAAATCAGTGCTGCGAATGTTTTTCTTCGTTGTTTTGGTTGCAGTTTTTTTGCTTTTTCAATTGCAATCTCCACCGCGTCGTGGATAAGTTTCCGGTGACTTATATGCGTGTTCTGTGACAAATGTTCGAGGGTGCCTCACTCGTTTCGATGATTTCGTGGATTCGTGTTGATTTTGTGTTGCAATGAGTGTGAAAATGAATAATTTATCGTTTTTTTTCTGGTGCTATTTCATTGGCTAAGTGATTTTCGGAGTGTGAATATTTCGAAAATATTTTTTGGTCGAAAAGAGAGAAAGAGCGAAATCAGCTGATGGATTATTGTGACGACGGAAACTTCGGTAAAGTTTACCCGCGCAAAACGCGCTTCGACTGCTACCTACTTTCCGGCCTCACTCACTTTTGACTATGATTTTTCGTGCCGAAAATTAATCAGTTGAGAACTCGATAATCAACATTTTCTCGAGTGAGACTCATTTTTGTTCAGCTTTTACATTGATGTCTTTACGTTTATTATTTTATTTTTTGGTTTCGATGTTTTTCAACTCTTTCCACTCGTTACTTGCTTTCGAAATTATTTCCATTACTTTTCAAACAACATTCCGATATTTCTCTTCAATAATCCGTGACTGCTCGCAACTTTGTAATTAATTCGTGTATAGTTTGATCGATTCCGTCGGCAGTGACAACCGCGGAAGTTGTAGAGCGAGGCAGAAAGATATTTTGTGTGTACATGTATGTTGAATGAGAATCATGTTCCTCGCCCGAACACAAGCTCGAAAAAGCCATAAACATTGTGTTATTTGCAAACTTGGTTGTGTCTGCTATCCGAAGGAAGAATTCATTGAGTCTCGCATCTCAAAGTGAGATGAACATGTGAATACATACTAATTAAATAAATTGTTTAAAAGCAATGCGGAAACGTCAACAATTGTAGAAAACGTTAAATACGCGAGTCCGTTTCGTTTAATCTCTCTCTCTCTGTCACTCTTGCGTGTAAAATTGAGTCAATTATAAATAATTTTCAGAACGAAAAGAAATATAAAAAGTGGAAGATTTGGAAAAATGATAAAATATTGAAATTTCCAAAAGTCGGAGACACTGAAATAAAGAAATATTTTCATTGCTTTTTCTCTCTACAAGAGAATTTCGTTCGGGCACCAGAAACGTTGATTTGAATTTTTGCTTCTTCTGAATGCGTGACATATATGAATTGTTTGACTTTTCGAGAGTTTACGATACGATGAAAAAATATAAATAACACGAGAGGAAATGTGTATACATTTAATTTCGGAAACATTGAGTGAGAGAAAAAAAAACAAAAGCTGATTTTTTTATTTTTCCTCAACGTTTGTCGCTCATACCTGCCCGGAGACATTGTCACACGTGTGAATTTGACAACAAAGTTTGCGAGGAGTTTTCGTCGGGCGCACAGTGACGTGCCCCAAAAGCCAAAGTGCCCGAGGATTTTCAGAGCTCGCGAAAACTTCTTTCAACACTTATCGCTGTCTTTATCCTTTTCTCATTAAAAACAGTGAATATTTCTGCTGTTTTGCGATTTTTACGCACCAAAACATTTCACCTATTGATTTAACTTTTTTTTACACATTTCAATTTACTCGTACGAATACATATTCGCGTTCATACGAAACAGATGATTTTATCGATTGTTCGATTTTTATGCTTCCTTACGCGATTATTTCGAACGCGAACGTCACACGCAGTTTCTAAGAGATTTCAAATAAACAACTCGATTGTTTCAATAATTAGAACGACATTTATTTGTCAGGTATTTGTTAAGTAGTTGAGGAATTTTTTGAAAAAATAGTTTTACATGAATAATAAGCTAACGAATCGACAAAACGTCGTTTCGAATTTGATAAATTATCGAAACAGTCGAATGCTTAGTACAAGACTTTTCCAATTTACGATCGTTTACGATTATGATTTTCGAATTTATTTAAAAAAAAAAGAATTGATGCAAAATACAGCAAAAAAATAATCGATTTTTTATTCGAAATTGGTACCAGGCAAGTGAATGGAACAAGAAGAGTCTGGCAGTGAAAGAGAGCAAGAGAGAAGTCATGAATTTTCTACATTTCCGTGTCGGAAGACCTTATAATTATGTTTGAAAAGTTTCAAGGTCATTAGCTCACAAGTTTCACAAGTACGACCCTAAACTTTCTCGGCATTGAAAATTTCAAAATAGAGAAATAATCCCGGAAATAAACCTCACGGAATAGATTAAGCAAATTAAGTCCCACACCATAAATCTTTTGCACTCGGGCAGCGGTCGACAAAAAAATCGCAGTGTTCGAAATCAGATTCGATTTGCACTTGAACTCCGATGTTTTTTGAATTTTTTCATGCAGCAATTAAAACGAAGCCACATTCATCGACAAAATTGCATCGAACGGTATTTTATCAATGATTTGATTAAACAAGAAAAAAAATTAGGTTATATTTTTAATGCGAATATAAAAAATTAATGAAGACAAATATTGGAACGACCAGTTCTGAAATTTCCAGACACACAATCTTATTTTTCAATATTGAGATAAATTTTCTCGAATCGGTGAGCAACGAGTCTGTGATGAATGCATATCGAGTGTGAATAAGAAAGTCCATCACTGTCCCCATAAAACACGGGGAAAAAAAAAACACTGAGAAAAAGCGTAAAAGAAAATGATAAAAGTTCCGATCAGCTTTCGTGCACGAAAGGCTCTGCGATGAAATTTATCGGACTGTGATCGCGCATCCGCGACAACTCGATTGTTATATCCGATCCCGTGAGACGGAGAAAGCGCACGATCGTGTCGAGCGACTTTTATTTCCCCTAATTCAACGCTTCTTTTCGTTCCTACCGTGATGTCAATTCGCCTCTGATTTTTCGCGAGAATTTACAGTGTTTGCCACGAGAAATGTGACACTTCTCACTCCGCAATGAATTAACACTATTAATTACGTGCACAGAGATTTAATTAATGAATTATTAAGATTGAACTCTCAACATTTTTGATGTTAAAAACGTTTTTTATTTTTATTTTTCCTCTTACAGAGATCGTGGCACACAAAATTGGCGGATAAAGATCAAAGGAAAGGAAAGGGCTCGATGTACGATCCGCAAAACTGAAGGAAGGAAAAGAAAGGGAAGAAGAAACTTCGAGTAATTGATGGACGAAAAAAGTGCGAGAGTTCGGGAAAAAAAATAGCAGTGCGTTTTAGTAATTAAATGTGAAAACGAAAAATCGGTTGTAAGAGTAAAATAGCGGAGATAGAGGTGAATCAAGTTGGATCCCTTTGATTTTCGTTGATTTTTATTTGGTAACGGTGAAAGTGCATGGAAGAGCCGGGGTGCAAGAGTTTCGTTATTTTTCTTGGTTCGCGCTATTATTGTCGAAAGTGGAAAGGTGATACGAAAAAATATCCGTTATCGTCGTGGAAACGAAAGGGGGGAGCACACCAGCTCCGTGGTCCAGGCTGAGACCACCCTCGTCGTCATCCTCGACGACGAGACGGGACAAAATGTCGAGCGCATCTGATAGTCCGGACGCGGCGATGGCCCTCCAATCGCATTACTCATTGCGATGGAACAATCATCAGACTCACATATTGCAAGCCTTCGAGGCACTTCTTCACGCCGAGATTCTCGTCGATGTCACCCTCGTTTGCACCGAAACGAGCCTCAGAGCCCACAAGGTCGTTCTAAGTGCCTGCAGGTAAGCGATCTCCTAGAAATTGTCATTTTTCACCGTCGCCTCAAAAATCCCAAAACCTTGGACCCACGTTTTTTTTATTTTTTTATTTATTTATTTATTTATTTTNATCGCGCAAAGTCACCGGAAACACGTAAATTTGCTGAACCACGACTGACCATTTCAGTGAATCGACAGTCGCTTGATTTGCCGATCGTTACATATTAATCTTGAAAAATAACAGAACGAGGGCTCAGGATTGGTTATTGTTCGATATTGCGAAATAAATTCGCAGTCCCCGGTCCCTCCGTTCCCCTTCCGTAGGTTACTAGACTACGATGTCTCCGGGTTAAATCACCTCTTGGCTAAATGGCCAGAAGTGATTTTAAGGGGAGAAAGTTATTGAAAAAGATAGTTGAAAGAAAGGGCAAGACTTGATGAACTAACCGTGACATTCGTTGTCTCATTCGCAGTCCCTTTTTCGAGAGGATATTCGCGGACCATCCGTGCAAACATCCGGTAATAGTGCTGAAGGATTTTCCAGGACGAGAAGTAACAGCTCTGATCGACTTTATGTATCGGGGTGAGGTTCGGGTGGGTCGTGAAGAATTGCCGGGTCTGATGAGAGCAGCGGAAAGTCTGCAAATTCGGGGTCTGGTTTCGTCGGAACCAAGACCGGCGAGTCCACCGGAAACGCCAACGACGGAATTATTGGGAGAGCCATCGACGCCTGAGGGTGCGCGGCAGGGGAGTCCAATAGACGATAAACAAATGGAAACAACGGCGACGCGTATCGACACACGGGGTGGAATCATTCAACGTGACAATCGTTTGCCCCATATGGGCCATTTGAATTTTTCGGTTCGGGATCTACGAGACTTGTGCGGTTCACCGTTATTACCAAGGAGGAAGCAGGCGAGGCCGAGAAGAAGATCAGGCGAATTGGTAGCCCAGGACCTAAGTCGACCTCAACCACCACCCAGTCTAAGTCCACCAAGCGGTTTGAATCTCGCTGGCGCAAGGCAAGAGCTTCCAACGTGCCCAGCAGCCTCGTTGTCGACGCCGCTAGCTCCACCCTTTCCAAACTTAAACAATAACAGCATCCATCAGAATCAGCCGGATGACGAAGACATCGCCGAGAACCTTTCGTTGAAGAGACCACCCTCAACGGAATCTCCGTCCGATCACAATGATTCAGCGGGTGTGAAAATAAAGCGCGAGCAAACGGCGAGTCCGCGTTGTTCACCGCTCGGGGCCGGGCTTAACGCTGACGGAGCTAATCTACAGGAGCTTCCGGTTAGTGGACATTCCTCGATCCCGTCAATGTCGTCGACGCCACCTCATCATCCTAGTGAGTACCTGACGAGTCTCGGCCAGTTGGCCGCGCAGTGGCTACCCGCTCCGAATCATATGAGCCAATCGTCTTCGTATCACACGAACGAGAGCAGACCTCATAGCCGCACACAGCACAATCACTATCAGCAGCAGCAACAACAACAACAAAGCAGAGAATCGCAGCAGGCAAGGGACCAACAGGAACAACATCGACAGGATCAAGAATCCTCGTTACCCTCGATAAGAACAGTAGCGGTTTTTCCCATGGACGGTATGTCACCGGTCGGCAGCGCCATGTTTCCTCATGGTGGGGGACTCGACCGGGGCTCCCTCTTAGCCGACCTGCACGATAGCTTCAAGCCCGAAAGCCTTCACGGTCTCTTCAGCGGGGCAAGTTTAGGCCACCATCCGAGCAAAAAGTCCAAGAAGCATCGGAGTGACAGTGTCAACGCCCGGAGATGGGCCGAACATGGACGAGGTGGTGCGGCATATGGAAGGCCCAAAGGACAACATAGCGCACCTCGGGGTGGACCACCAAGATCTTGGACCAACGCAGAACTGACGATAGCCCTCCAACATGTGTGGAACAAACAAATGACGACTTCCCAGGCCAGCCGGATGTTCGGGATCCCTTACAACAGTTTGCTCATGTATGTCCGTGGTAAATACGGCAAAAGTCTCAAGCTCGAACAATTGCGAAGGGATTGCACGGGCGCTACAACCGGAGAGGTCATGAACTCATTGAACAACAATGTCAAAGCGATTCAAGGGCCACCCCAATTGAGTCATCCACTTGCCGGCTTGCCGCATCCAGCCGACGACGGTAATTTCCCCCACCATTCGTTGCTCGGTGGAAATTTGCCGCAGGGTTTTTTCCCGGATTATAGTGCCGCGTTTCCGGTCCCCGTCAGTATGGTTCACCTTTTGCCCCCGAGTGAACAGAAGGCCTTGGAATCAGCGACAAACTCGGGGAGTCTCACGCCCAATTGTCCACCGGTTCTCGTAGGTTGTCCCTCCGGTAGTCCACCAGGAAGTGAAATGGCTCACAGAAGTCGTACCCCGTCGCCTCTGGACAACAACCACGAAACTTCATCATCGTCCTCCATGACGCCACAAGCTCCGCAATCCGCCCCCGCCCTCTTACAACAAAATGGTGCCGATTGAGGCCGCATTACCAACCACACAACATTGCGGACTCGTACCATTCCGCAAACGAGATTGATACCTTCGCATCTCTTCT
Organism: Hyposoter didymator; assembly: GCA_037952995.1. Classification (NCBI taxonomy): domain Eukaryota; kingdom Metazoa; phylum Arthropoda; class Insecta; order Hymenoptera; family Ichneumonidae; genus Hyposoter; species Hyposoter didymator. Next base: position 1,099,434 of record JBAJMU010000003.1, read on the forward strand.
GTTGACGACCACTCTGCCACGTGGCATCCACACAAAGGGTCAAACTCGGATCGTAGGCGATTTTTTTACATTTTTTTTTCCACCGCGATTCGGGGCTGTCCATCGGGGGATCAACCCTTCTCAGGCTGATTCCAGGCAACCGGAGAGTGAAACATTTATCAATTGACGACTTAAATCTCACATTCACACTCGCAAACACACGCACGCGCGCATGTGCGCATCGACTCACCCACACACACACACACACACAACCACACACATTCATACATACACGGTCTCACATACTAATTCGAAAATTGAGGAGATAATCGTCCGAAGGCTGTCCCAAGCAGGACACGGTTAAAGCTCCTGAAGGCCAACTCAAGACTGACTCTTCGACTTAGATTGAACTTCGAGCCGACTCGAATAACTCGGTTTATAGCTATTGGCTCAACGTTTTATTGCGACACATTAAAAAATGCATATTTCACAACCTGCGTCGTTCGAGTGCGTTTCTCTGGCTCAGCTTGACCGCAAAATATTTCCAGCATCCGACAATAATTCAACAAATATCAACGTTACCTTCAATCAACGCGTGTGCAGCATAAAAACTACAAACTGCGTTGAACAAACCTGAAAATAAAAGGCTCATAGAAATAATTTGAACAGAAGATTTTTTTACAGTTACAAATCGAACAGAATTTTTTAACTCCATTGGAAAAATGTTGAAACGACAAAGCCAGCGTAACGCATCAGGTTGTTGAAAAGTGGATATTCCGAGGGCCCAAAACCGCGTTATTCAATGTCAGAGAGCTCCGGAAGACAAGCGATCCTATTTTTCAAACGTACGAATTTTCTTTTTCGATTTATTTTCTCTTCATCCGTCTCAAACGACGGCGCATTTGGCGTCGCTCTATTAATTGTAAACGATGAAACGAAATGAAATGCAAGAATGGAAAAAAAAAAAACATAGAATGAAGAAAAAATGAAAAAAGAAAAAACAAGCGAAACAAAGAAATAATAATTTTTAAAAAATCACGCTCGGATCGTTCACGCAATTCGATAAGGAAGGAATCGTCTCGCGGTACCGACGAGCGTGACCAACAAATCCAAGGTCGTGAACCGTTTTCACGAGGCTGTGCACTCTTCCTCGTCTCTTTTCATTCGCCCAAGCAAGAGAAACAAATGAAACATATGTACTATATATATAAATATATATCAATTGACGAAATGAAGAAAAAAGGAAATATAAGGATACAAAAAGAGACGATGGTCACAGAGATTCCTCGTTAACTCGGGGACTCGATCAGCCGCAGCATCACACTATAAACAGTTCCTGCTACAATGAAGCGATCATATACCAAATAGTAAATTACTGTTAATTACTGTAAAACTTCGATACTGATGAAATACGAGACGGAAAAATATTGAAGCAAAAGGAGAGCGAGGGAGAGCGAAAGAAAGAGAGAAAGTGAGAGAGAGAAAGAGAGCGAGAGAGAGAGAGAGAGAGAGAGAGAAATTGAAACAGGAAATGATTTTAAAAAAATGATGATTGATTAATTGATTAAGAGAAAGCAAGAAAAAAGGATCGTCACCCGGATCGAGTCACAGAAATCGATTTGACCAATAATCATCGTAACTGTATTATTTCAATATTTTTTTTCACAGTAATTATTTTTATATTATTATTAGGAATAAATGTATTATTTGACAATATTGAGTGCTTCGTTCAATGTCGTTACGGTCTCTCGAGAATACGTGTTTGGGTCACGCGCGTTTTTCTAAAATATTTCTTTTTATCTTTGTTTTTTTTTTTTTTGCAAATATCACTTTCGGAAGCTTGGATACGGAAAACTTGTGTTCCGTCACCACGCGTAACAATATGAGACGGATTTGAGACACGAGCATGTGTAAAGAACCCGGAAATTTATCTGTTTTCAGAGACGAAAAAAAAAAGCAACACAGTTGAAATTGAAAAAGAAAATATCGAGTCGGTTTTTTGCGCGCGTGCACGAATCGCAGGGATTGGTGCAATAATCGGGGAGATCCAAAATTTAATGAATATTATTTTCTTCTTTTTCTCCTCGATTGTAAATATTTATTAAAAATTTAACGACTTTCTGCTGTTCTAATTATTATTAATATTATTATTATCTTATTGTTTTTACTTTTATTAGTTGTAGCGATTCTTATGTTCTCTTGTTTAAATAATTTTTTAAATCTAACAAATAACAACAAAGATATAATGAAAAATTGTGACTCGTTTATTTAATTTATTTTAATGATATTTTATGTTTGTTTTTCTTTGTTGGACTGGCATGTCCACCGTTCAAATTGGATTGATTTTCTTCCCTTGTGATATAAATGAATAAATAAAATCCGACTGATTGCTCGAACGTTGATTAGTTTAACGAAGAGTCCGGGGCAATTTCTACTAAAATTATAAACTGAAAAAAAACTTCATCGAGAACTGTTTCCCTCAGCCCTTTCCTTATATCCCTCGGAATTAACGTGACAGGACGAACATTTTGAGGTCATGCGAAAAATGCATAGCGTTTTCAATAACATTCCTCGATCGAGGTGTATCTTTACGAATAATTTAACAAAATTAAAGAGAAAAATTCTACACACACACGACACTCTTAAGCATACGAAGAAATTAGTCGAAGAAATTACACGCTACACAAAACATGAAAATAAAGGCAAACGACAAAAATATATATTGAACAAAAAAAAACGAGAAAACGGAAAAAAAAACACAAACAAAGGAATGAAAAACATAAAACAACTTTACACGATCAACAATCGATTCAATCGTAGACCACTACAGTTTGACAACCAATATTTCGACAACCAGACGGAAGCGCAGGGTAACTAACACATCAGGGATAGCCACAGACAAATCTACGATAGATATTGAGAAAAAAAAAATTTCAAGTTGAAAAAGCTACATATTAAACTATAAAATGGTAAAGGAAAAGAGAGAGCGAGAGAGAGAGAGAGAGAGAGAGGGGGGAGAGAGAAAAGGAGGGAGAAAAAAAGTAATTCATAAATCTATACTGCATTACGATAATTTCGTTGGGATCTCGAACACCGTGAGAGATCGAGGGGCAAAAAAACGTTTCGCGATTATTTCGAGTCAAAATTCTGGACTCGAGCCTGTAATAAAAATTGAATAATTAAAAAGCGTAACGAAAAGTGTTTCGATTGGTATCGCGAATAAAATTAATATTTCGGCAGATCCGAGAGGAACCGCGCGTTGAGAGGGAGAAAAAAGATAAATTAAAGAAAAACGACATACAATTAAAAGGTCGAAGAAAAATAAGTACCGCGAGGATGAAAATATATTATAAAATTAACGATTAAGTATAATGTGTAAACGAGGCAAAAAAAAAAGACACACATAGGGGGAGAGTGTTTCGAGTACGAGAGTAAGAGAAAAAAAAAAGTAAAATTTTAAAATAATGGAAAAATAAGAAATAGACGCGAACATTCATACACACACACGCACACACGCATACCCACACTTCTGTAAGACGTAAGCGATTTTAGAGACGAAGAAAACGACACGACAGGCTTTCGGCCCAATCCCTCCCCAAGAAAAAATAAAACAAATAACCCTCCTCCCAGACCCAACGTTCTAAACAACAAAAAACAAATAACATCCCTTAAGCCCTTGAGAGAAGAAAAAATGGAGCGAAAGAGAAAAAAACAGCCTGTACAATACAAACTGATATTATTGATTATTATTACGATATTATATATATTATTCTATAAAAACAGGGTGTTTCGAGAGAAAAAATGAAGAGAGCACACAAGAGTTTATCGTCGGCCTCTCTACGAAGTATTTTCCGAAGTTGAATCCGGAGCAGCGTCGCTGCCGAGTTTTATCGATTTTTCGTTAATTTTTTACAAAAATCGCTCAATTTCCTGCATCCACGCAAAACAACAATCGAAACAGTGTGTAAAGAAACATGTTGCGAAATTTGAAAAACAACCAAAAACATCGTACACGACGCTTCTCCGTTTCCTTCGGAAATAAGGCGAAAAATAAATGAGAATAATGCAAAGACATTAAAGAGTGCGGGCAACGACAATTTTTTATTAACTCTTTGCCCGACGAAAACTGAATTAACAGTTTTTGTGACGTTACGAGTGTATTCGTATAAGTGTGCTATACCGATGAATTATTAGGTGCGAAAGAATTTTGTCTATTTGTGCATATGAGGTGTGAACACGAGGTAGAATTTTAGCGAATAAAAGAACAACGTTCACAAGTCGAATTAATAAGGAGAGGGTTGAATGCGATTTCGAAAAAATAAACAACAAAAATACATAGATGACATAATGTGATAGGCACCACATGTGCGGACTTCAGTATTATTTTGCAGTTGAATAAAACAAACAAACAGAAGGATAAATAAATTAACCGAACGAGCGAACGAACGAACGAATGAATGAATGGGGGATGACGATTCAACGGGGTGTGACGTATTTAACAAAAAAAAGGACGAGTGTGTTGTGAATTAAATTGAAAATATCGCAACTGTTAGTCTTAGAAAGAAAAATGCCTGTTTCGTTGTTGTAAAAGAAAAAAATCACATTTCACGATCGTCTTCATTTCCCTCGGAAATGAATCAGTTGATTAATAATTGTAATAACTCGCGGATAGTTAGAAAAACCGATTGGTTAATTTATTATTATTATTATTATTATTAATATTATTAATTTTATTAATCGTATTTTTATCAATCTTGATTATCAGTTGCACGAAACGAGCGCAATTTTTGCGAGGGGAAACGCGAAAGTGAAAATATGTAACGAAAATGTGCAGAGACTCGGTAATTTTGTGATTGTTTTTTTTTTCTTTTTTTTAAGCGTGCAATGAACACTGCGATAAATAATTGTTAACGTAAATATGCAAAGAAGAAATCGTCGAACCGTACATTCATCGCGTATGCACAATAACGTGAGGCGTGTGAGAGCACAATTTAATATTTTAAGATCGAGAGTCACACAACAACAGAGAATGAAATTTTTTTATCAGTTCCACTCTCAACATTGACATATCATTGCTCTATAATCACAGACTGCCGGATATTGTTTCGCAACATTTTTATGCACGTGGTTTTGTTAACTCGATGCATCAGTAATTTTTTTTTTTCCTGTTTTCATATTATTTCTCGAGCTTCTTGCAATCTCTCGATACTACACATTGAATTTTTTTTTCGAAATGATAAGATTTTGAAAAAAAAAGAGCATTAAACCTTCAAATTGATTTTTGAGGATCTCGTTTTCGATCTGTCGGCAGTTGAGAATTTTGACAACTTTATCGATCAAGGAATTTTAATATTTATGATTTTTCATCGACAGAAAATTGAAATTTGATCATATGAGGACTGGAGATGCATTCGATATTCAAACGGTTCTCCTGCTTGTTGGAAATTGTCTGAACATCGAATCGTGGTGCCTGAAAACAGCACAGATGGCGGTGAAAGGCTGTGAATAGCTCAGTTCTTTTATCATCAGTTCGCTTCATTCTCGACGTGAACTAAAAGACGGAGAGACCGAATTCCTACACTTACCATCGTCGGCTAAGCAGACAATGTGCTAGATCGAACGATCGACCGCGATCTTTGTGAAATTCGTAACGAACAAGAAATGCGAATGGAATTTGGACAAAAAATTTGTAAAAATTGGTGAAAATGAAAAATTGACGTCAAATGAATTGAATCCGGCAGGCCAGAGAATGGGAGAGAATTCCAACGAAATATAAACTTCGCGGCACTTGAAATCAACAAATTCGTAAAGTTGAAACATTTTTTGTCTGAAAAATGCATCGCGCACGCCTCACGTATGTACAGTAAAAAAAAACAAAAAAAAAAGAGAGAAAGAGCGTGTATAAATGAGAACAAGAGAAAAAACCCCCGATTTGTGGATAAATGTACCGAATGATGAAGAGTCGTGAGAAAATAGTTACTTGCATCGGTTGTGCCGTCATGTAGTTCCTAAGTCGCCCTAGCCTCGTCGAAGCGCATCTGACATATTATAAATAAATGAACAAAGCCCCAACAAAAAAAAGAGAAAGAAAAAGGGACAAAGCTGAAGAAAAAAAAAACACAGAACCGACGTAAAAAACCCCCCGGAAAGATTCTGTTGTTGAATGATGCATTTTTTGTTTTTGTTTCAACTGTAAAAACAGACGAGAGTTACGATAGAAAAAGAGGAAGAGAAAAAGGAAGGGATAAAGGACCACAGGACGATAAAAAATTTGTACAGAGGGTAATAAAGGAAAAATAACGTACGAGATGGAAAAAAAAAATGAAAAGCGGGAAAGAAGGAAAAACGCAATGGACCGATTGAATCCGCATATAAAACGCAATTGCAGAAATAATGTAATAACGATATATTTATACTAATTACCGAATGTACCATAGCAATTGTAATAACTAATTATTATATTATACAGAGCCGCCGCCACCCAGTATATTTTTTACAGGTTTACATTGTATTACAGTTTATAATGTTTGATATACAATAACAAACGGGATAACAATTATCTAACGCAGTTTAAATGAGCCGTACGGAAGGTCTTGGTAAAAAAGTGTTACTTCGGGCGAGAGCCTCGTTGCCAATTTTTCTATGTTGTACGCGTCGTATCGCGAATAGTGGCCTCTGACCCTCCATTTTTTCAAAATCCGTACGCTGGTGATGCGAGCAAAAGAAGAAAAAGTAAGAAAAAAATGCTGAACGAGAATGGAGGTTTTTGGAAAAATTGGAATACAAGGGTCGGGAGAATTCATTATTACGCGGATACAAGGATCGCAGGTTCATCTCCCGAGGGCTTTGACCCCCGTCGGTTCATCCGTAACTCTATAATAACAATAAACAAGAGAATAAAATGAATTTAAAAAAGCGTCGAGTGTTGGTCGAGACGTAAAAAGATCGTGATCCGTAAGCGCAGACAATATGATTACAAGAATTATTAATCGATACGACAAACGTTTCATTTATTTATCATTTAGTTTCTCATTATACACCAAACTTTTGTCACAACGAGCGAAGGATTTATTTAGTCCTCGGGTTTTATCGACGAAAGGAACAAACGTTTTTTTCTACGTGCCACGTGTTTATTTCTCGACTATGAAAAAATACGTGGATGATAACGAACGAGGACTCAACGACGAGCTGAGATAATTAGATAAATAACGATAATAATAATAATAATTATAATGATAATTATAATAATAATGATAATATATATTTGTATATGCAAGAGAGATCAGAGTAGAGCAAATGAGGAGCGTGAAATAACAAAACGTTTACGTTTCATTGCTCGCCCAATTTTATTTTCCACCCATTAATCATCGAACAATTGGCAGCAACAACAACAAATACTCGCACAAAACGAAATGACATAACTGAAAGAAAATACAAGGAACAATATTGAGAAATAGAATAATTCACGGATCCACGATCGATTTTTGTCTCGACGAACACTCGACCGACCGAATGTTTATTAAATAAAAACGATGGATGCTACATACTTGTGATACGTTTACCGCTGGTTACTACAGAGACTTCCTAAAGCCGTGTGAAAATTCCTCTCTCTACGGGGCAAAGAAAGCGAGAAAAATAAATGGAAAGAGACATTACCAACATAATTATTATACCGTTATGACAACACGAGGAAATTTCGTCTTCGGAACCGATGAAGCGTGTTTTTTTTTTTCGAAAAAAAAATTGAGCAAATCGGAGACAGGGAGGGAGAGCGAGAAAGAGAGAGAGAGACAGAGAGAGGAATTGTTTGATACACGGCGCCACTAGTTCACTCACGCACACATAACTCACGTTTTACTGATACGATTTATTGTCGATTTATTGAATTAAACCGAATTGCGTAAATTAAAGCATTGATGAGTAATCTCGAACGAGGGAAAAAGAATATCGAGATTTAACGAGCGATAGCAAGAAAATTAATAAGATTAACTGAGATGTATGAAATTGAATAAAGAGAGAGAGAGAGAGAGAGAGAGAGAGAGAAAGAAAAATAAGCCCATAATTTAAAAAATGAAAAAAGTAATGATGCGCGCGGGGCTAGGGACGAGGCTAGCTACCCCCCAACTGGTATTCCCTCCTGCCCTTATTGTAAGATTTATTCGTTTAATTTTAATTCTTATCATTACGTATTTCATCGTAATAGCCGATTATTATAAATATTATTACAATCTTCATAGCAACTATTACGTTATCGTCGATTTTATTATTATTATCATCATTAATATTGACATTATTATTATTACCATTATTGCTTTTATTATTTACGAGTTAATCGATCTAATGTAACGAATGAACGAAGAGGATGATAAACATTGGAACGAGTGTGAGGGAGANCATACCAATTGTAATGACAAGTGTTTTTCTTATTAATCCCCATCCAAACTCCTTCATGAAATTTTTGCGTTATTAATAAAATATTTTGTGTTGGAATTTACCACACAAATTACGAAATAAATATCTTGATTTGAGGATTTGAAAATTCATCGTGAAGTGATTCGGTATTATCTGCAGAAACGATGTTCGTTCAAGTTTTTCCTCCCTTATTGTTTCGGGCACTTTTTTCAAAAGGACGATAATTTGTATACATACAAAAAAAATGGGAAGACGAAATCGTCGCTCATCTGATGGGCGAGAAGTACACGTGTTGATCGTGTCAGTGTCATTCAAACTCTAATAGGTCGATGAACGAACATGTTGCAGATCAGTAACGAGATACACGTATTATACCTGCTCCTGGTATCAAATGATGTTTTTGCATCCATGCAGAAAGGTGGAAGAGAAACTGCAAGGCTCGTGCATTCTCAGCACTTCTAGGTGTTCGGACGATATTCGGCCCCGGTCGTACCCTAACCGGCTTGCTCTCTTGTCTCACCCTACACCTCGCCCTTAGTCCTTCTTGATCGGCTGTGAAGAACAATAAATACCGAGTCAGTATAATCAACCATGGGCGACCAAGGAGCGAATAAATGCGTGGAATGTCTTCAGTGCGAATGGTCAATTAATGAACAACGATATAGTAATCCTGTTTCCAGAATACGAAAAACATATCGACGCTGAAAAAAAATCACGATGTTTGAAAAATATTCATTTTTTTTTCTTTATTTATTTATTTTTTTTTTTTCAACATCAGCGCAAATTTTAATGAACAACAGGGTCCGTTCGGAGTTGAGATTTTTGTCTCAAAGGTAAATCTACGAAAGAGCATTTTTTGGGAAGGCGTAACTTATGAATCAAAATTGTTCTGAACACGATTATAAACTCGAAAATATAGAACACCGAGTATAATATTTTCGATCTCACCCACCACACTCTTGAAATTCGATCTCATAATACAAATGTCAAGAATGGGTTTCCATCATTTTTATTATGACCCGCCCTTTAATCTTAGATTTTGTGACTGAGCTTTTTATTTTTTTTTGTTTTTAAATACAAAAATCGTTCATAAGAGTTTATCAGCGCGTTACTAAGTGTTCGTTTATCTCGAACACATCTCCCGATGGTAACCCATGATTAAGAGCGATAACGAGAGCGAGACAGAAGCTCCTCTTCATATGCCAATGATCGAGCCCAAACAGAACGAATTGCTAAATTACTGAGTATAGGCTGCAGAGAAAGAGAGAGGAGCAGAGAGCAGGAGAGACAGAGCAAAAAAAAATGATGATTGGACAACTAAATGAAACATTCGGACCTCGATATTTGCAGTTAAAGGGCGGGTTATTTAATAGCACAGTTTTTCATACACACCACAACCCAAAGGATGGTATGCAAGAAAAAAAGCTAATAAATATAAAATCGAATTCCGGAATACCATCAAAGAATCCTTTTTGTTTCGCAGCCCATTACGCGTGCACAAAATTATCTTTAAGGTGATGACTTTCGAGACGAAGATTTTTAGAGCTGATTCCTTTTATCGCGCTTTGCGATCGAGCCTATCACGATATTTTTTTTATCAAGTTTTTCAAACGTTTCAGTTCAGCAATAATCAAGCAAAAAAAAATCAAACACACAAATAATCTTTTAAACTTTATTCCTCCTCGCATGTTTATAATGAGTTCGATTTCGTGCTCGAGTTATTGTCATGTTATCCGATAATTATCGGGGATCGTGCAAGCGGGGGACAATCCTCATAAAGCTTGTGTGCCCTTTCCCCCCATTTCTTCTCCGCCCGTTCTCTCAAAGTCCGCGAAGAAAGACGTGTGGCAGGATTGAGATTGGTTTGTCCAAGATATTGGTTCACCGTGAAATCCAAAGGAAAAATGAAGCAACAGAGAGAAAGAGAGAGAGAGAGAGAGAGAGGGCGAGAGAGGCAGAAAGGCTGAGAGGGAGAAAGGATGATAAAGAAAGAGGGAAAGAGAAAGAGAGATGAGAATAGGTGGACTATTAAGTAGCTATCGTTGTATTGCCCCGGGCAGGGCTGTCTCTCCTCGATTGATGAGTAGTCGTTTCGAGCAATTATTGTTATTCTGATTACATAATAAGCCCGATGAGAAAAGAAGAAGAAGAAGAAGAAGCAAAAAGAAGAGGTGGAGGAGAAAAAAGAGGAAGAAGACTCGGAAGAAGAAGAAGAAGAAGAAGAAGATGTTAGGAGGACCGAGTGAGATGAGTGTAGTTTCACATGCTTGGTGGAGGAGTTGTGAGTGACCAGGCAGAACGAGAGAGAGAAAGAGAGAGATAGTGAGAGCAGTTGAGAAAAAAAACGAGCACGGAGTGAGTGAAAGAGAGATAAAACAGTATTCGAGATTCATCGAAGGCAACGAGACGCTGAAGACGCTGCAAGGAGCGCAGCAGCATTGAATCTCTCAAAAAGGAAAGCACAATTCGAAAAGATTCTGGCAGAGGGAGGGCGAAAGAAAGAAAGAAAGAAAGAGAGAGAGAGAGAGTGAGAGAGAGATAAAGAGCGGGAGAGAAAGAGGGGAACCGGCCTCGGTTCCGCGAATCCGGCGTAATCGATTCCGTCATGTCGCGGGACCACCCGGACACGGTCCTAATAAATAAGTAATACACCGGTCGAAACCCTCTCAGCATCCTCTCAAGATCATTCGAGAAAACACTATAGCCATCTAGATATATATACATACATTATACAAATATATTTATATAATATATATACACATATCCATATGTTATATAAATATATGAATATATAATCACATGTCCATTGGACTGGGCCAAAAAATGTTTTTTCTTTCATTTATTTTCTCTTATGTCATATATTCGTATGCTCTCTTCGAATATTGAGGAAAAACAAAACTCCCTGCTTTTAAATTCACCCAATTGCTCAATTTTCGGTGACGACTCATCCAAATTGCCACACGCACTCTTTACTTCGCATTTTTATGAAATAACAATCCTGTTAGAAATCCTCTCGGTTCCTTAGCTTCCAGAGGTGTCTTAATCGACTTTTATTCGTTCATTTTCTTTTCCAATGACTTCATTTCAAACGCACGAATTTTTTTTCCTTACCGCCGCCCAACCTGTTTCCTTCAGGTCTTCCCCAAATTAAAGGCCTGTTAACAAATGAGCTCAATTCTTGAGCCCTCACAGGTACCGATATTGAATTTTATTTATTTGATTTTTTTTTCTCGCAATTATTTCGTTTACGTATTTTTTTTTTTTTTACATCAAAACCTATTAGCCAATTCGTCAAATGAAAAATTCTAAAGAATCTACATTTCGATATTTTGTTATAAAATTATTCATTTAGCCATTTTTTACATCGGCTCCAAATTTTTTCTCGATTTTATGTCGATGATAATGTTTTTCCAGAGAAACGAACGTTTTTCGTTGTTCATCTATAAACTCAACTTCATGCAGCTCTACTTGGGTTTTGGCTGCTTTTGAAAAAAGTAGTTCAACGTTTCCAAGTGGAGGTTATAATTCTTTTGGGTATACATGGTTTTGCATGTACGTGGTAACGTTGAATGTACATTTTTGAGGATCGAAGACCTACGAGAATTGGATATCGAGCTTTCTTGTCGAACCGCGTGCTCAGTGGCCTCTTCTAGCAGAGTTTTTTGTGTCTCACTTTGTGCTGAACAAAGTCTCTGTTTCGAATGCGACACCTTCCAAGTGTAGCATATATCCCTCTGACCCTCAGGGTGACGGGGTTCGCGATTCCACGTGTTTTCGTTGTTCCCCCACATATTAAACGTCCCAGTGTGCGAAATCTTCGGTCGTCTGTGTACTTTGCGTTCTTTCTCCTGCCTTTCTCCCTCTTGGTATTTCTCTCTCTCTCTCTCTCTTTCTCTCTCCCTCTTCCTCTTTCTCCCCCTCTCTCTCGCTCTTTTACTCTCCTCCTTTCCTTTCCTTCTCCGTCTCCTGCGTTCGGAGCATTTTCTACTCGACTGTTGTAAAAGCAACGGTGGGGACTCCTCCGTCTGTTTGGCCCAGTGGCAAAAGTGACCGAGACTGACGCCCTCGCGTCACACGCGTCGGGGCAACCCGAGATTTTTATTTCTCGCCTTCTTGCACGTGTTTTTTCACCCGCAAATTCCCCTAACCAACACAACGTCGTTAATACCACCAGGAGAACAGTTTTTGGGTCAATGAAAAAGAAAACAAATATCCCGCGATTATGATTCGTCAATCGATCGTCCAACGACGTTTTATTTATTTTTATGAAAAAAAAACCACGTTCCATCTTCACTAGATCATATTTTTTTTCTTCAACAGTTCGTTCATTAAAATCGAGATTTCGAAAAAATTAGCCTCAAGAGAATGACCCTCATTTATGAACATGAAANAAAATGGAGACGCGGCAATTCCAAAAATTCGCACATTGACCGCAACCTCATTTTACTGAACATCTTTCGCGACATTACGATATACATGCGATTATGGCGGAAGTATAGTTATAGGTATATTTATTTGAAAACTCGCCGACTACGTGCCCAGACAGTATATGAGTCAGAATCGAGTCGGGGCGCTTCGTTAGAGAGACTATTTGTGTACACATTCGTAAAGCGCCCCGACGTCTACAACGATCGCGACGTTTCTCACCCAGTAGCTTGAACAGCCAGAACGTAGAAATCGTCGAGATGGTAACAAGAGTGGAAAAAAAGGAAAAAAAAAACACATGACGGCAGTGATACTCGCATGAAACGGAACCCTCAATTTTTTAGTGGATCTTGAGGGCAAGTTGACCGATTTCGAAACAGGAAAATCGTGATCGATAGCGAAGTTTGATTAAAAATAGATACAATCGGTGAGAAACAAAACACTTCCGCAATTTTCTTCATAACGATTCTAGACCACGACGCCTTGGCGGACAAGAAAAGGCCGAAGAGCTCACTTTTTTTTCATGATGCTCGTGATGAAGAAATGTCGAAACTCTCATGCATGGAAAATGAATTAAAAAAGGGTTTGACTGCAGTAAAGTAGAGGGCGAGTAGATCGATGAAAGTTTATGCGAAGCCGAACAAGGGAGTGAAAGAATGAGTGAGGGCCCAAAATACGAGGAGCCTCCGGGTTCGTAGGCTTTTACGGCCGACGAATTGGTGCTGTGGCTTCACTTTTTCCTTTCTCGTATTCTTCGTCTTGGTTCATTCATTTTATTTTTTTCTTCATTTTTTTTTGTTTTTTTACGATCACAAGGTACAAAATCCAGAAAAAAATCGACTTGGTGCATTTCGTGTCTCGTTAAAATCTGCTCTCTACCCTCTTGACACCCTCCTTAACATTTGAAATTTCTTTCTCAATGAATCGATGATTCATTTTCTGATTCCGCATGACTCACGCTTTTTTACTTTTTTCTTTACCTTCGCTCTCTCTCTCTCTCTCTCTCTCTCTTTCTCCTGTTTCTCTTTCTCTCTGTCTCGCCCTCTCTCCTTCTCCAACTGGACTTCCAGCACACAGGATCAACGTACGTTTAAAATGAACTTTTCACCGGCAACGAAAAGGAGTAGCTTGCCGAAGATTCCCACACTGCAGAGCATGATTTATCGGCCTGCCAACCGGACTCGAGGCGCTGTCATCATCTCGATCGCCCCGTGAAACCTTTCTCGATTCTTTCTTTTTTCTTCACTTCATCGATGTTGTTATTGTTGTCGTTGTTGTAGGTATTCGTCGTCACAGTTTGCACTTAGATATCCTCGTTCTCGTTGTACGATCTTGATACTTTTGTCCCTTTCGTCTTCCATCCCCATCTTCGGTTTAATCGGATATTTTGTTTTTCTTGAAAGGTAAAGATTTTTACTTATTTTTTATTTCCAGACTCGTTCTTATGTCTAAACCATGCGAATCTAGATTCTCGTCCGTTTGTGCTGGTTCAATATCTACCCCTCGCACTCATGCACTCCTCAGAAACCATCAGCTCCCGTAAGATTAATTAAAATTTAACGATACATCGATGTTTTTCTTACTCTTGGACACGAGTTCGTGAGAAATTGTGAATATAAATAATGCCGGTTGTTCGATTTATTCGAATAGATATCAGTCCCACAATCACTCGGATGGCTGACCATTGCTCGAACTTGACTACTCGCTCCAACCACTACCCCGCACCTCGTCACAATCTCTCGACATAACTTTTCATTCTGGGCACAATTCTTACTCTGATTTCTCGATAAGATAATGGAGATTTTCGTTGAGCACGACGGAAGTACTTATTTCGAAAAAACTCAGACTTCTGGAAAGAAAATTTTCAATGAATTGTAAAGTTTACGACTTTCGGGCATTCTGTAAGAAGGGATGCAGCGTTGGGGGTAGAAAAATGAAAGAGACATCATAATATTGACGATTTATAGAAATACCTTGAGGATCGGAGTCGGAAAAAATTGAGGAGACATGAAAAAGTTGTTCCAAGTGAAAAAATCTTGAGAGAAAATTGAAATTTGAGATGATGATGTAAGAGCTTTCCAAAATGTGGAGCGAGCCAATATTTTGATCCTGATTCAAAAAGATGGAAAGAAAAAAAGGAAAATATTCGGAATTTTTTGTCGGAGGTAATCACTCAGCGTCACGCGAATGCACTGAGAAAAAAAAATCGTTGGACGAACTAAACTTATTTAGTTGGACGAAAAAATGGTCAATTCAACTATNGGAATAAAAAAATTTTACATCCGCGGATCGGAGTCGTAAAGCATCGCGAAACGAGAATGTCTCGTGGTCCAGCAAGGGAGAGATTTAGCGAGAGAAATGGTTCGATGGGGGCTGTATGGTTAGCCCAAATGAGATTCTTGTTTGACGGTTCATCCTCGAGCTTTGATGCGTGCGGACCTTCTCCCTCTTTCTCTCTCTTCGCCAATTTGAAATTCGATAAAAAAGAAAAGACAAAAAAAAACGTGGGAAGCACGTCCAGCACCGTCAGCGCCTCCCGAGACGAATAATTTCTCATTTATGGTTTATCATAAATTTATTCATGAAGTGTTTTTCGGTGGGCTGGAGAAAAGCGAACGTTTGCCTCTCTTGCTTTTTACGAGCTAACTCGAGACCTCGCTGCTGCTTGGACCTATATACGTCTCCATTTTTTGAATCTTCTCTTCATGCATTCTTCGCTATCTTCCAAGTTTCTCTCCCTCTCTCTCTCTCCGTCCTTCTCTTCTTCTGCCGATCGTGAAATATTTAACTTTTGTGCATTTCAATTATATTGTCAACATTATCTCGTGTAAAAACAGAGATTCTAAAAAAATCATGTACCAAAACAATTTCATACAAAATGTAACATATTTATTGTTTCCACAAAGTCCTTCCGGGATCGTAAAAATCGTTTGTGCGCAAAAAAAGATATAAAGGGTAAAAAGTCACAAAAAGCAACGTTACTTTTGGTTCAGGTGATTTCTTCCCATCAACATTTTATTAATAACTGCGCGAGATACTGAAATTATTTTTGCGCCAAAATGTTTGAACAATGCGGCGAGTCTCGATCTTTTTAATTATCTCTTGCGTTCGTTATGTTTTTTACACTTGAATACTTGATTGTTAAAAGGATCTAGGTTTGCCAGCAACATGGTAGCTAAAAAGATGGATGATGAAGATTTGTTGGTGGGGTTAAAGAAGCGATGCCGCGACTGCACGCGTCTGTGCGCGGGGGCTAACATACAGTAAGCAACTACTTTGTCGTCGTTCCTCGTCGTCTGTGTGTCTTTTCCCTCCGCGTTGTTGACGGCGAAGACGAAGACGAAGACGACGACGACGACGTTGTGTTCTCGTAGCATGTGCCTTGCCGAGCGTTCCTCTCGTTCTCGTCCTCTCTCTCTCTCTCTCCCTCTCTCTCTCTCTCTCTCTCAGTCTCGCTCTCACTCATTCTCTCGCAAAGAAGGGGTTTGTCGGCGAGAAAGCAAGTCGAGGCTTTCGACTTGGTCTCCTTGCGAAGCCGAGCACACAACAGTTGCGGGCGTCGTCGCGAGAGTTCTAAGCCTCTCCGCACTCTGTCCTCGAGTCTCCAGAGTCCTCGTTACACGTTAACTCGAAAGAAATTCACCCCAACTCGATAACCACAAAATAACAAACGCACATTTTAAAATACGAAAAATCAAGCAATTGTTTTATTTTTATTATTATTTTTGTACAAGCGCCATTAGTCTTGCAATCATCAAAAGCGTCCTCTTTTTTCTTCATCGTCTCTTCGTCACAATTTCGGTCTCGAGACCTCACCGGTGTCGTAATTGATTTTGAAGAATTTATTCGACAGTGCAATCGCTCGGTCAACCCCCGTGTTCCTGCCTCTGTGATCATCCCCCGTGTTCTTTTGCCACCCCCTCCCTCTTCATTATTTCACTCCAGCAGCCTACGTTCAATAGCATCCGTCGAAGATGCTCCGAAAATTGGATTTTATGGTTCTCGTGTTACTTCCGGTGATTCTGAGCCAGCCGATAAATCAAGCAAGTGCTCGTAGCGAAGACGTTCTCCTGTTGCAACAGAGACGCGGCTTCCAAGGTAGCCCACGACCCTACGGCACGGACAGACCCTCCAGGGTCGAAGAGTTCAACAGAACTGATGTCATACATCCGGAATACCAAATACCAGCCACTTTGCAGCCAGGGAATGTGTCCAAGTGAGTGTTTTGTCCTTTTTCTTGTTCTGCTTGTTTTGTCTCTTCGCTTCTCATCGCTGATCGCGATAAATAAACATTTACTAGTTAATTAATCTTCAAATATGTATAAACCTCTTTTTACTACTCTGCTCATCATCGTCTCGTCCGCGAGAGCACAAGTCTAAACCGATGCAAACACTCTACAGCTTTTCGATTCCAATGTATCTACTCGATGCTCTCGTTTTTGGCGTTGTTCCTTACTCTCCTTTGCCGTCGCGAAAAGCTGGATTTAGCCATCAGGGGTCGCCCGAGCACGACCCCAGACGACGCGTCTCCCTCCGCGGCATTGTATCCCGACGCTAATTTTACAATAGACTCACAGTTCAGTACCACCAAAGAAAATACAGGAACACTATGAAGAAGAACATTCACGAACTACGTACACACACACCGCAAGATTGACGTACAATTTGTTTTAACTTTTAACAAAATACTCCCGGAACCCAAACCTTGGCAATTCTTTTCCTTTGAAATCTCGAGTGAGCGAATTTTCATCATTCATGTTAATTCAAAGTTTATTTGCCAATGAGTTCGATTATCGGAGGGATTTGATTTTATTTGCAAAAATTTTCTTAATTATGTTTTTTTTTTTCAACAGCAATTTAAAAAATTTGAAGAACGTTTCAGTTGCACAATTTTTTAAAAAGTTTTCTATCAATAAACAATCGTGAATTTACTGTTTTGATTGCACATTCGGAAGAGAATTATAATTACGAGAATTACTTTAAGAGGCTATTGGTCACGAGTGACGTCCTTCTGCATGGACGTTCAAACTCGTATGAGAAACATTTTGGCTACTTGCCGCGAAAAAATCACTCGGGATGTCTCCATAGCGCAAAATCTTCATTGCCGTGCTCTTTCTTCTCCTTTTCTTCCTCCTCTTCGTCTCTCCTCTCGTATTCTTGCGATCTCTCTCTTTCTCGCTGCCTCTTTTTGTCCTTTCCGTGCGTCTTTCTCGTCTTCGTATTAATACACAATTTCAGTGTACTCCGTTTTATTCGAGACTCCGAATGAAAGCGACGTACTCGAGTCAGAGCTTTATCGCCTCTCACCGTGCTTTACGTACTCCAGAAAGCACGCACATTCATTTATACATAGCGACGTATGTAACGTGGAAAACTACTCGTTATCTTACCCTTTTCCAACCTCAAAATCTTGAAACTTTGTCTCGATTTCTTGATCGTCGTATCTCATGTGGAGTTTCACTGAATCTCTTATAACCAACCTCTTATACGTCTTTGATCCTAACTCCCTCATTAATAATCTCACGACACGTGCTTACACACAAAGACCCTCTTACATTGAACCACTTATTTATTGCTCCTCCTCATACACATCTACGAAAAATTTCACTCGAGATAAAAAAGTTTTTTATTCCGGTCAATTATTTACCTCATTATTCACGATATAAAATTTTTTTTCTACCTACTCGAGACTTTCTTTGACATGCACGATGTCGGGAAATGTAGAAACTGCGAAAGAATTTTTGTAAATTTGAAAAAAATTCTTACGACGAAATAAATTGAAAACGAAAATGTTTCGATCACGAATTAACAAAAGGAAGCAATTGATTTTCATTATATTTGGAATAGCCGATTGCTCCTGAACAATGGATCGACGAAAAACTTTTAATCAACAATTAACTAAGAGGAATTTTTTTTAAATCCAATCGCCACAACGCGGCTGACAAATAAAAAAAAGTAGAAATTCATGATCCCCGTTGGAATTTTCGAGGGAACAAAATCGAGTGAAATTGGGTCATGCACAATTTTTTTATCAATCGTGAAATACCGAGTGCTAAAAGTTTCATGGGTTGACGGTGGCAGGGAGGAAGCTGAAGGAAGTCGCAAGAGTAAAGGGGGGAAGAGCTTTCCGCGTCTGGTAACATCGTGGTTTCTTTTGCTCTCCTTAGGTCCGTGTTGAAAAAAATGAACTGGGCCACATATTTTTGTTTCCCCGGTGGCCTCGGTTGTCGTTGCCGGTAAATGAGATAAAAAACAAACAAAAAGTATAAAACATCCTACTGTTTTTCCTTTCATGCTCGATTTCAAAACAACGAGGCTCGCGTACACACATCCACACAAACCGACACGAAAATATGAGCATGAATCGAGGAAATAAATATGAGCCTACACGGAAAGTCCAATTAAACTTTCGACAATTGTGAATCATTCGTTTTTACACGCGTCACCTTTTTTTGTGACATTTATAATATTTTTTTTTTACCGAGGCCAAGTGGACAGATTTGTTGCATCTTTTAGTCCATGTGAAAACGAAATGTTCAAGTTCCATGTAAAAACAAAATTGAGTCGAATTTCACAAGCATTATAAATTGATTCATCAAAAAAAAATTGCAGAGTCTTCCTGCATCATTACACACAATAATTTCCCACCAAGAGTTGTTGTCATTGAGCTTCGTCTCTAAGTGAATGGTAATATCATACTGGATGCAGCTAAAATCATTACAGGTTCTATTATTTGAGTCCACGTGATGGACCACCGCTAACACTTCTCGTGACACCTTGTAAGGGGCCGATTTCATGGACGGTTAGTTCGGTTGGACCACCGGACGAGGATCACAATCAGAGCAACGGGGCGAGATGTAAGCACGAACAAAAACCTTTAAAAAAAAAAAAAATTCAAAAATGTTTCCGAATTAAAAAAAAAATAATATTCAAGGGAAAAAAAACGACGAGATAGGGAGGCAGTTTTGTTTTCGTACATATTGCATCGACGCAGAAAAAAACCGTAACTTTCGAAATGAGTGAAAATATGTGTCGCATGGCCCGTGTTAATAAGGAAGATAAAGATGAATCTTTTGGAGCAAAATAAACACGATCTATACGAGATAACAGAGAAATGATGAAAATATAATATTTCGATCGTATTAAAAAAAAAAATGTCCTGCAATAGAAAAAAAAGATTTTGCGATAAGAGGGAGTAAAGATAAGATATAACGCACGCGACAGTCGATAGAATTGAGTGGAGAGGGTCGAAACGTCAGCAGACGATATCGATGTGGGGAAAATCAAAGGGGGAAATAATCGGAAGATGAATACATAGTGTTCTTATGAGCGACAGACGGAGTGAAGAGTAAAGGTTAGGCTAGAGAGAGAGAGAGAGAGAGAGAAAGAGAGAGAAAGAGAGAGAGAGAGAGAGAGAGAGAGAGAGAGAGAGAGAGNGAGAGAGAGAGATGAAAGGATGAAAAGGGGGCAAAGGAGAAAAGAGAAGGGAAAGGAGAGAAGAAAGAGGGAGGAAAAACGTCGGAGATATCGTTACATTAAAGTTCACTTAAATCACCGTGAACGCGGACGGTCTCACGAGCTCCGTTATCTCAAGAGGGGAAGAAAGGGAGAGGGAGAGAGAGAGAGAGAGAGAGAGTGAGGCAGAGAGAAGAGAGAGAAAATCGTCAACGGGAACGTTGATGTGGTTGGACATTCAGGCAGGTCGCGTAGGACGAATAAATTCCACATAAATATTTATTATTTCCTCAAATCATTAAAAGGCATCATTGAACATGATTGTTTGCATGAAAATGATTTTTATTTTATTTTTTTTCCATTACCCCTTTATGTGACTCTCGGTATTTCGATACGTGTTACCGAAGAAGGCAGAAAGGGGGAAGAGAAGAAGGCTCTATCGGCGATTAACCTGCTTAAGATCGTTTGCCTCTAACTGCTCGCGACTCCTCCGACGAGGATAAACGCTCAACGATCCTCCTCTCTTTTTTACCGATATCGATTTCGAACCTCTTTTTATTCTTCTTCTTCTTCTTCTTCTTCTCCTCCTCCTTCTCCTTTTTCTTCGCCTCCCTTTCTTCCTTTTCCACTTGTTCTTCTCTTCTCCTTTATCTTCGGCGACTATACATGATCGCGAAAGAGGTAAATTATATCGAAAACGGTGCGTCCGGCACGCACGAGCTTCCACGAAAAGAAAATTGTTTGCTTAAACACCCGTACCGCTCCTATAATTCCCAAAGTGATCACTAGAATTATCGCATAAAAAGTTACTGCCCCGCATATCATCATTTGCTCCCTATCTCCCCCCCCNCTTTTTCTCTGTTCTTCTATCTTTTTTTTTACAAATACACCCACACACGAATATAGACGCTTGAATATCATAATCTTGAGAACGAAAGCAGCTAAAGTTGCTACGATCTTCGAAATATACGAATGCACATAACGCAGCGAACAAAATATTACATTGAAATGAGCTCTCGATGTGATTTAATTTTATAAACTCTCAATTTCCATATGTGATCGACCAATGAAATAAACGTTTTCATAATCTCTATTGATTCCATGCATTCTTCATTCTCATCTCGATACTAATGAGGAACGAGCAAACATCGTTAATTAAAAACAGCTCGCGATCTTTTTGCCAATTATCGTTTTTTTTTTGTTCGAAGAGCCTCGTGAAGTTTGACGCGTAAGGAGGGAAAAAAACAGGATTCTTATTTAAATATTGGGATTTTACGTTCGAGTGACTTTCGCTCTTATACTCAAGGTCGAAGCATAATCGTCAGTTTTCGGGGGCCATTAAATCCACGATCCATTATTGCATGGAAACATTTTTTTTTTCTTTTTTTTTCGAAAATTTCATGTTTTTGAGTTCTATACCGTTTTTGTTTTTTGTTTTTATGGGCCACCCTGTATGTTTGTGTTAATCATACAGCTCAGACTACGTGGCCCGTTAAAACTCTTATTTCTGGCTCGCCCCTGTTCACATACGAGGGCGAAGATGCCCAAAACTTCACGATTCCGAAGGTACGAGCCGGTTTATACAGACTCGAGATCAAATCGCTCGTAGAATACCGCGCTGTAACGGATGCTTCACCAAACACCGTACTTCTCTACGTTACGTCCAGCGACCTCGATCATCTTCCCACCAAGTCCTCCAATGCAATTGGAGGCAAACAACGTCACAATACTCTCAGATTCCAACAGAGAAGAAGTCCACGACGATTGACCGTTTCTTGGAGCAAGAGGCAAGTTTTTTTTCTCACTATTTCCTTCATTTAATTTCCTTCATTTTATTTCAATAAATCTTACGCCTTAACAAAAATATGAAAGTTCAATTTGTTTTCAATTAAAAAATGTCTGCTGGACGAAAAAGTTGAATAACAATGTGAAGTCGTCATTGTTTATTTATTTTTCGAACGATTTACGAATTTTTTGACAGTCAAGTGGATCCCCACCTTTCGAGCTACTGTCTTGCCGTGACGTCGGGCACCTCCTCTCACCCAAAGACTCTTTGTGCAGCTGAAAACGTTCTCAAAAGTTATTCACGAACGAGCTCGAAAGGAGCCTCCAAAGAACATCGCAGTGCCCCCGAGGGTCTTCATTGCGTTCATCAAACCAGGCTCACATTGCACGGCCTCAGATATAATGCAACATACAATTTCACACTCTACGTGGTATGGGACATTTTCAAATCCATAATATCGACGTCTATACCGAAGAATTTGAAAAAGATTGCATGAAAAATTGGACTCACCGGTCAATCGCCAAACCCTGAACATTTACGTTTCGCTAGGTCAGCACGAGGAATAACGTTTCGACGAGGGTTGCAACGGAAGTCATGAAATTTCGACGAGCACCAGCCCAAACGTTGCGAACAGGAAGATACGCCACCGCGAATCTTCGTAAAAATGATGGTTTCATTAACTTTCGTTACCGACCTCAAGAAAATTCAACCACCGAGTTCCACGTGTTGCCTTGCGGAGGTGGAATCGTCAGAGCCAAACTCAAAGGACCAGGAATCATAAGGGTTCGTTTCACCGACATTTCAAATCATTACCTCGACTGGAAACGATGATTTATCCGAACAAATCGTGGATAAGATTGTTTAAAAATATAATACACGATTGCTCGTTTCAGAAAAAGGAAGTTATTGGCCACGCTTCTCTCAAAGCTCCCTCACTTCCACCTGGAAAACGTTACACTTTGAGGGTTTCAGCGACGCCTCAAGAATTGGTCAGAGTGTCGACAGTCAAGGTCTTGGCCACTCAGGAAGGCGCCATCGTTTATCCGGAGGTAAAACACCAAATTCATAATTCATTTCTGCATAAAAAACATTGTGCAACAAATTTCAAGCCCAGAAAATTACTAGATCCGTCACGCGTGCCCAGTAAATTGCTGGGGAAAAAATCCAACAGTCCACCAAAATATTAAAAAAAAAAAATTATTCGTGGTGAACACGGTCAGTTGAAGCTTTACCAAAAAAGTGAGGAACTTATTGTTGAAGGTACCATCGAGAAGCGCACCAAGGGAATACCGTTCATTGAAAAAATGCAACGAAGTGACAGTCGGAGTGGAGCCAGCCGGTGCAGCAAAATATTGCATACTCGCGCGTGAATTACGAGGTCCCGCGACGTTGGCAGGGATCGCTAGCATTCCTGATCAATGTGGTTTACATCGTCGCCGAAGATCCGAATACACGTTCGAGAAATGCAAGGAAATAACGAGCCCACCGGAAAATCGTGCACTTCCGTTCACGGTTTCGAAACTTCAGCCAGGAAAAACTTATCTCGTCCAAGTGACTGCCCAGCTCAAAGGACAATCTTTATCGTATCCGTTGCTCGGTGTGCGTACACGAAGATCCTGTCAACCTTGATGACTGTCGCGAACCTCTGCGGTTCTTTTTTTTCGACTTTCCTAATAAATTATTCCTTTTTTTTCAATCCACGATTTTTCACTTCGTGCGTACAAATTAATTTAAAGGAAACACGCCATTCAAAATTAAACGATTTCGAATCGATAAATCATCGTCACGGTTCGAAAATTCTGTTTTAATTAAAATTGAAAAAATAAAATTGCTCTTTTCCAGCATTTTTTCACTGGCAATTGACAAACATATTTGAAAAGTTTTCAATCCAAAACTGAAAAATTGCAAGTATCGAATGTAATCGAAGAGCTGAAAAATTGTTGGCAAAAAACAAAGTTTCCTCAAAATAATCTCTGTAAATATGCGTGGATGGATGCAGTATGTGTGAATTTTTATAAAATAAAAAGTGAAAAAGTGCGTATCCAAATATTCAAAATTTTTTATCCGAAGGTTTTTTTTGTTGTATTTTTGTAAACCATTTCAGGAAGCTCGTAACTGCTTGGAATTTTGGAAAAAAAATCCTCATAATTCTCGCGCTTTTGAACAAAGAAAATTCGATTCAAACAGTTTCTGATTTTTTTCTTTTATTATTTAACTTAACTATAGAAATCAGTATCAATGTAAGCATCGAAAAAAATGTGTAAAAATTTGAAACGCCAAGAAAGAATTTTCTATGAAAAATCATGTAAAAAAAAAATTTCTGGGAAAGTTTTTTATTTACACTTGGACCTTGAGGCTTCATCCCTTATCTATAATATTCGATAATTGATAATAAAGCAGAGGAGTCGCCTTGGATAGCACGTCGGACGAAATTCGTTTACAGAAGGTTGTCAGTCTCGCTGGAGCATGAATATGCAAACATGGAGACTTTTCGATCCACCTCCCACCCTCATGGAGAACCATCTGGCCATGTTTTTACGAGGGCGATGCAGAGTCTCATTGATATTCCTCTTTACGCCACGACGAGTAGGATACATGCTGTGTTACTCACGTCCTGTTATAAAATTCGTAACTTCTTGATTCGGCCGTTACGAGAGTTCGGCATAGTATAAACAAGAAAATTTCCCCGGCTGCGAAAATCGTTTATACCAAGTCTATTTTCGTTCGTTGCGGGTATCGGGAGAATCGAGGAGGAAGAGATTTCAGGAATTCAAGTCTTTCGAGCGCGATGTTTCCTCGAGCGAGGATCCAAAGATCGTAAAATCATTTTTCTGCCACCGAGTGTTAAAAATTGTAAAAAAAAAAAATTAAAAAATGCATGCATCGCCGGAAGAATATTTGGTGGTGTTTACGCCAGTTGCGAGAATGATATTTCAAACGATTATGTGGCCGACAGTGATCGTCGGAGTGATCGCTAACTTGGGGGTTGTTTTTCGCATCGTTTTTAACGGTTCCAACAAAACCAACGCTCTCAAACCGTTCTACCGAAGCGCCTTGCTATCTCTCGCGCTTTCCGATATTCTTTTACTCGTCACTTCCGGCTCCAACGTCCTCGGCGTCGTTGCCAACAGTACCATTCTTTGGACACTTCCGGTTTGGTCATGCACCTTCATCCCTTATTTACAAACCGTCGCGGTACTCGTCGCTTCTCTCACACTTGCCGGTGTCGCCATCGATAGATACGCTGCGATTAAATCAAAGTTTCTCTTAACCAAAGGCCTCAATTGGCACTGGGCCATTTTCTCCGTCGTTGCATTATGGATCGTCTCCTTCGCCGCTGCTTATCCTGTCATTGGTACTTATGTCACCGAACGACTCGTCGTCATGAACAGCACAAATTTGTACATGTAAGATTTTCATTTATTCTCCCCATTCCATGCGATTTCATAATTAAATGATTCTCATTTTTTTTTCAATTCACTTCACCACACAGAGGCAAACTCTGCATCAACAACAATCGAGCCGAAGCATCCGTCATTTACACAGCCCTCTTCGTAGTCATTTTTGCTCCACTTGCCATCGTTTTCGTACTCGTTCACGTACTACTTGCTCGAAATATTTGGCAACGCAATTCTCCTGGCGAAAACCTCCACCAACAATCAACGAGCGATTCACAATTGAGCAACGAAAATTCAACCGGTAACGAATCTTTCAATTCGATCAGAGTACCAAGTCCATCTTCTTCAAAGGAATTTTTTTTTTCTTTCATTTTTGTATCGAATTTCTCGCAAGAACGCGTGCTACGATTTGTCTATTTGTTCCTTGGTTCAAGAAAATATTTTGTGAATAAAATAATGACTCGAGTAGAATTCAGACGATGAATTTTCAACTTCCATTTTTTTTCAAGTTTTTTCTACTTTCGGAAAGTTGGGAAATTTTAGAAACTTAAAATTGCCATGTTACGATTTCGTAGTCGCTAATTGTTGAATAAATTTGGTTCAAATTCGTAATTGAATGGTCGCGGAACAGAGTAAACGGACGAACGAAGTAGTAACGGCAACATCGGTCAGACGACGCCAAAGTTTTAGCATTATTTGAATTTATTTTTTGTCCGTATAGACGTTTAGTTATTCTGGATTTATTACAGTCTCGACGAGCCTGGGAAAAGCGAAGAACGCGGCAAGTAAAAAAATTGGCGGAACTCCATCTCACGTGGTACGCAAGAGACGAACGGTTCGCGTTATACTCGTTCTTATAATTGTTTTTGTGCTATGTCGTCTGCCTCACTGGTCATTCGTTGTCTTCAAACTACACGCAACAACGAGTGAAAATTTTTGGTGGTACATACAAATTATTTTTACAATGCTGTCTCTCTTCAACGCCGCTCTCCATCCGTTTCTCTACGCTTTTCTAAACGAAGCGCTCTCGTTGATCACGTGGCTTCGGAGACAATGTACAACAACTGGATATACTCCCAACACTGACGTACCTCCGATTTTGAAGGAAGAAATCGGGAGTGCAATTAGAACGAAAGTCGAACCCCGAGGTCCGTATTACAGTCCATAAAAATGTCTAAATACGAGATAAAGTTTGGAAAATAGTTAATTCTCTCAAGAACTTCCGTAGGGCTTGAAAAATATGCGGTGACTCGTGATTCATGAATTTCTACGGTGGTGATACGAATAATTTGCACGATTAACATTTACGAAATTATTTTTTATTTTAATTACGAATTACATCGAGAAAAAATTGTTGATCACACTGGAAATGAAATTTTGTTAAAACTCGTCGATATTGTTTGAACACTGTGAACAAAATATTTTTTGATAATTTCAAAATTTTCGTTG
Source organism: Hyposoter didymator (assembly GCA_037952995.1). NCBI lineage: Eukaryota > Metazoa > Arthropoda > Insecta > Hymenoptera > Ichneumonidae > Hyposoter > Hyposoter didymator. The sequence continues at coordinate 1,126,338 of JBAJMU010000003.1, forward strand.
TTTTGGCAGTAAATGTGGTTTCTATTGGGATTGTCAACGAAATTTACGATTGGAAGGACAAAAATTTGCTTCCGTAGAGACTTTCTAGAATTTTTCTTGCTGCGATAACACAATTTTTGGGATTGTTCAAAAAAACGTTTGGTTGAACGTATCAAACAAAATATCGACAAAATTTTGTCTTCAGTGCACACATTGCTGATGAATCGCTGAAAAAATGTACAAATCGATTGTGAAACGACAAGAAATTGATAATAAAGAATGCATCGCGTTGTCGCTTGGAAATTAATTGTTCAATTCGTTTTGTAAGAGCCTCAAAACTTCTTGGCCAGGAGTATTGGGAGGTTCATGAGCCAGTAAATCACGTGCTCTCTCGAGCAATTCTTTCCTATTTTGTGCTGGACAGGAAGCGAGTTCACGAAGAGCCACGGCGGTATAGAGAGCCAAGCGGATCCCATAAGGATCGAGGATCGACGTTGTCTCGATTATTTGATTACAGATCTTGGCTTTTTGTGGATCTTCGGGCGACAGCAGTTGCATGAGCGAATGACCCACGGCTATACAATGTTGATGGCCAGGATGGAGAAGAACGCTCAATCTTGAAAAATGTATAAAAGCAAAACATTTGGATAAAATGAAAAATATAAAAATCGAGACTATACATTTTCAGGGAAATACCGTGAGAGAAGATCTCGGAGAGAATCCTTTCGCGCTATTCCCATTGCGGCATCAACGTCGTCGGCCAATCTTTCTGTTAATTGTGCAACTTCCGAAGCCGTCAGAGATCCTGGGCACACAGTGCAACACCATGAGGTCTCGTTGTCGAGAGGATCGTTCGGTAAAACGAGACCATTTCCGCACAGACATTTCAGAGTACCAAGATGACTACCGAGCTCGGTTGGATCGGCACAACGATCACACCGACAAGAAAAATATTTTGTTGCCATCAGGTGCTCCCTCCGAGATCTCGTCGACCATAGAGCATGAGTGTACATCGTACTGAGATGTTCCCCTCTTGATAAAAAAAAAAAAGCATAAAAATCATTTCTTTCTATAGCTATTTCAAGTATTTTTTAATCCACGAGCGATCACGTGGAAAATAGTGATCCATTTAAAAACAATATTGAAAGAAACCGAACAACATTATTTTCATCTTTCAATGAGCTCCGAAAGAATTTAATTAGGAGTTGGAATTCAAATAAAACTTCAAATTTTATTTAAGAAATTGGGATCTTGTCTTCTGCTTGTTATGACTCATCGGAAAATACCGATGCACACTGGCAAACACTGTAAATAACTCATTAGTGCTCGTCGATTGATCACAAGTACCGGAAATAGTAAATGAAAACGCGAAAAATACTGGGTGGTGCATTAGTACGTGGTGGCCTTGCGATTCGTGCTTGTAAGGACTTTCCCATAAAGGAACTTGGTAATTGAATTCTGAACATACTTTTTTATAGCAGTCACTGCAGTCACCGTTATTTTCGGTCGTCCTTGCGCGTCGATAGAAAAACTGTGACGAGTGTTGGCGACGCAATTGTGTTCGAGCAGACAAGCTGTTTCGTAGAGCGCGACACAACCCTCTGGAGGGTTTGTCTCCAGAGCATTAACGTCTATGATGCCACAAATTTTTGGTAAGAGTTCCCGCGAGGATGGATCCATTGCTAGAACAGCGTCGATATGTCTAGCCACGAGTTCTGTTTCGTCGTGCGCTTCGGTTCCCGGTCCACGGGATTCCTCGTGGCTTTGCAGTGCTGCCAGGAGTGCCCAACGTTTTGGATGTTTCCGCCTCAGTATCAGGATTCTCAGGACTAGCAGAATGTCACATCTGAATTGTAAAAAAAATCATCGATCCCGATGAAACGTTTTTTCGTGGTTAAAAATGAGAAAAAAAAATGCATTATTTTTTCAAAAAATGATAATCAGAGAACGGTGAAATAATCGAAGAAAAATGAGGTCAATTTTGTGTTTTTTTTTACCTTGGAATCATTCCAGACTTTGTGAGAAATGAACACTCGATTCCATGACGATTTTCATCGACGAGACCGTCGCAAGAAACTCTACAAGCATACCAGTTGCATCCTGGACATCTCACACGAACTTTCGAATCACCACAACCCACACACACAATCTCATCTCCATGAGGTGCCGGTCCCCAAACAATTGGAGTCTCGGCTACTACCAAATCACCCTTTTCGAGATCTCTGCTCGCAATCAGATGTCTACCAAGCTCTTTATTCTCCCTTATCTCCCATGGACGACAGCTGAACTTATGGCTCGTCCAATCGTCGCGCTGGTGTTCCTTACTGCAGTAAAAACGTCTCCTGCATCCGGCGCAACGCAACGATGCATTTTTTTCGCAAATTGCACATGCACCAAGTATCGAGATTCCATCATTTTTGCTGCCCAGTTCCATTTTCCTGAATCTTTCAGAAAAAAATCGAAAAACGTGATTAAAAACGAATAATAATGCAAATTCACGTTTCTCAATGAATTAATAATCTAACGTTGACATTTCAATGATTCTCCTTCAAGTTTCTAATTCCTCGTACGCAAAAACTCGATTTTTAAGTCAATCAGTCACCACAATTTGTACGCACAAGCAAATGGTATTTACTCTTCAATATTGTCAAGCGATCGGAAGAAAAAATAGTAAACTCAATAAATTGAATTATTTTTGATGATTTATTTATTTTTAAATGTAAAAATAATTATCAAATCGATGTGAGTCGCAGAAAATATTCATCATTCTCTTTCGACTTGTACTCACAGTTACTACAATGATTACGAACAACAAGGACGTTTCCTTAATCGCAATTAACATCCAATCGAATTTTCCTATGTGAATGTTTTTCAATATTATGAAATAACAGGTTTTTACTCTCGAACAGAAACACACGACTGCTGCTGAACTAAGAGGAACTGAATAGTCGCGTATAGAGAGGGAGAAGAGGATGAACTTTTTTGACTGCACGACAGTACGCTGTTGTAGCTATAATTACAGCGACCCTAGAATAGAATCTCGAGGAGATGAGAGAAGGCAAGAGATCGAGGCTGGAGATGTGGTGGCTGAACTTTCGCATGGTGTAAATTTTTGAAAAGTGTAGAAAATGTTTCAAGTGCGTTACGAAAAAGATATACGTACGTAAGACGTACGTCTGACAGTGCCCAAATTTTCAAGAATTGTCTTTCGAAATGAAAAAGAAAGATAAATAAATAAATGAGGAAATTAAAATGGAAGAAAAATGGAAAACACGAGAAGAGCAGGAATTAAATGGTTGGAAAAGTTACAAAGTGGTTTTCAAGTAGTGCCGGAGTAATCCCGATGGACAAGGACGCGATACACGAACATGATCGGATCGTCGTCGCGATGAAGAAAAAGAAGAAAATCCATCTATCGATGTAAGGGATGGACGTTGACCCCGCGTGACCTTAAATGGTAAACGATATTCCGAAAGTAAGTTACGAACAACAACCCGAGGATCTTGGGAAGAAACTTGATGCCTGTTTGCTCGAACTAAACTCTCGTTGGAGACTCTTTCATTAACATCAAAAACTCCTCGTTGGACAACCAACATTCACGTCTATACATATCTATCCGTATATTCACAGAGTGTCTTGAAAATCACCATTTCAATTGACAAAGCACGTGGATTTCCAAATTCTCGAAAAAGTCATTTTCCACTACAATTAACCGTTAATGAGATATTAATTAATCAGTGACGACGAATCTGATGGGTCAAAATTAGAGGCTCGCTCGTTAGCAGACACTTTTCTCGCCGATCTCGTTCTGCCCGCACGTTTTTCATCCAACTATCAAATTAATTGTCACTTATTAATAAATAGCTCATCGCAACGATGCTTCACTTAAAAACTCAAATATCTCGGAAAACTCAAAATCTCATTACCTTCCAGAATTCGCTCTCGACTTTCAGTACACTCTGTACATTTAAACACATACGTATGGATAGATGCGTAATCCATATGGTCGAAAGATTTTTTTGTACACCGTTTCAACATCGATACGCATCGGAAAAAGCAGAATAGGTACCGTCCTCCTCGTTTATTTCTTTTCCCTTTTTCTTACGACTTCTTCATTGGGTTATCGACTCGTCGTTCATCGCTCGTTCCGTATTGCCAAACGTGGCAGAAAAGGCCTCACCACGTCCTTTCGTGCGTCGCTTCTGACATACATGAAATTTTCCAGACGAAAGAAATTTCACCTGAAGAGCTTGGAATATGCCAATAATAATTAACCCTCCGCAAATCTGTAGATTTTTCGTGACACCTCGAGTCGTATGGGTCCTTTTCTTCCTGCCACTTGATTCTCTGCTATTTGGGGAGAAAAAAATCCACAAAAAATCTGCAATACTCACCATTGATTCTACTTTGAGGTTTCATATTTTTCCTAGTCGTTGCTTTTGTTTTATTTCTGAATGAAACGTTCAAATATCAAGATTTCCGAAAAAAAATTGTCGCTCGGATCAAAAAGGATCCACATGATCCGCGGAGGGTTAAGAAAACACGAACTAGATTAAAAAATTAACTAAAAAGAACAAAAAATGGAAAAAGTTCGTAAAATTGATTATTTGTATTTAGGATCGTCCAGGATCGTTCGCATTGTAGCGATCGTGGGTATTTCCCCACCAGGGCGTTTCACAGCATCTTTTTGGTTCTAATAAATGAATATTTTCGATAAATAAAAAGACAACGACGTTTCGACAATGTTATAAAGAAAACGTGTTTTTTTTCGAGCTTGTATTTTGTATTTCCGATACGAAACGAATAACGAACAGGCTTGAACGCAGATTCGAGCTTCCCTAGCTCGACGAGGTAACAAAGGTATACAGTCAGCGGTGAACCGCGTAGATAATGATAATCAGAATGATTATTTAATATTATTTCTTTATATATTTATATATTAAACATAGAAACGAAAAAAAATCTTGTAACTCGTCTATCTCTCTCTCTCCCGATTTCGTAGTAGGTTTGCAGTCGTGATCTGTGCATGAGAATCATTTAAAACTAAGTGACATTTCGTTTCGTCGTTGCAACTTGTATTCGTAAGAATTGAGACGAAAATATCAGCGACGATGGTGCAATTTCGATGCTCGTTCAATTATTGCCCACCAAGAGTGCACAACGTGTGACTTTACATTGGCAAACAAAAAACAAACTTTAGTTTACATTCATAAACGAATTCCTCGAGACGAGCAAAATGAAATGTTCGCAATGATTTCACAGACTCTTGAGCGACAGCTGAGAAAAAAACTCACTGAATTGTTTCGTGAGCTCCTACGCTCTGTCGATAGAGTTGAAAAATGTATGACACCGAAAATTCGAAATTTCCGATCGATAAGAAATGATCGTGTGAATGAAGAGGAAAGAAACATCTGCTGAGTCTTGAGGAATTTTTCTAACTTCTCGACATTCTCTACGTCGCACGTGTGTCGACACTGAGAATTTATATTTCGTCTCCCTATTTGTTTTTTGTTACAAATTAACTAAAAAATGATCGAAAACGCGGTCGAAAGCAATAACACTAAATCATCTGTCGCGTTTCGTGTGTCTATTAATTTTTCTTTGGTGCATCTTTGCCCCACATTTATCAACGTTTAAATCGCTATCGATTTTGTCTTTCAAGGCTACAGAAGCATCGATACAAAATCTAAGTAGAAACTATAACACAATATCTTGTCGAATCGTCCGCGTTAATACACTATTTTCTCTCTTGCGCTCTTTTTTCTTTGTTCGTTTTACAATTAATATATATCGATACAAAAATATCAATCAGTTTAAAGTTATGGTATACGCTCTTCGATATTTTTCTTCGCTTTCTCTCCCTTGTCATTATTTTCTTTCTTCCAATTAAATCGGCTGTGCGAGGATTTTGGAGTTTATTATTTTTCGACTAATTATCATGTGATCGAGACTCCTGCCAAGCCTTTTTTTCTTTTTTCCTTTATTTTTGCCTCTAACGAGATCACAGGGAACTAAAATGCGATGAAATCGTGTTCTCTTATGCGTCGAGTGAGAAAACGATGATATTCTTATACACAGGCTGCTCCTTAGTCCAAATTTAACAAACATTCCTTTGGAAAAATACTTTTAATACTTCTTTTCATTCTCGGAATAGAAAAAATAACGTAAACCTGACGTGAAACTCACTTTTCCATAAAAATCATCATTTTTTATTATTCGCCGTACCAAGTTTTTTCAAGAACTGTTAGAAAACCTGTTGAAAATAATTTAACAATCAATGACTCGGATCCTTTGAAATTAGAGCTTGTAATACTTGAGATGGACAGCCCGTTTCGTATAAATCGCCGCACGTAACGTGATTATAATTATAAAAGTCGTCCGAACAGAAATAACCATTTCGTGTGTTTGTTATACCGACGAATGATTTTTTGTACGTAAACGCATTCGATAATTGAATTTTCTAAATGCTTGAACGCACGAGGATTCGCCAAATCGAATGAATGTTAAAAAGTATCAATTTTTTATCAACCAGTTGTCGTCGAAGTTCGTCAAGAAAAAAATGAAAGTTTTTGTAACAACGTCGGCGGAGGGCTGGTATCAAGCGACGAACGATATGAGTTTATAAATTTAATAAAAACTCTTTTCCGACGATCCCATCGAGGGAGGACGAGAGCTCGGCAACGAAAAACGCGGCAACGAACCACGCTATAGTCCTTTTTTCGTTGGATTCGCATCCCCGTTCGCACTGCTTACTTTTTTCTCGAATTTACAACGCGATCTCACAAATCTACCAACGTCGTTGCAACGACACGCCAAATTGTAAATAATCAAAGAGGGTGTCTCGTACTCGTTCGGCACTATACCGTCCACCGACGACTCGAAAAAACTGAACAGCGGAAACCATATTCTTGTTCTGTTCGAGTCCCGTTGCATCAGAGCCTGATTATTCGCCAATGTGTGATAATACAAAAAGAGCCTCGACGTTATGTAGAACGCGACGAATACGTCGATCGAGTAGTGCTCGTGAGCAGCCAAAATGAAAAATATACCGAACATATTGAGCATCCACGTGAATGTGTGAAGAAAGTACAAGTTTCTCGGTGTATCTGAAAAATCGAGAACGAACATTTGCGATCATCGTACGAAATGGCGAAGAGACACGATTTTATTCGAGGCTAAAGTTCATTCTTTTTTTTTTCTTCAAACAAGCTCAAGGCAGTGGACTTGTAAAATATTTTTGGCAACTTGGAAACATAGAAACAAGAAAAATACTCACATTCGGTAATGAAAAAATTCAACATAGTAAGGGCCACGGTGTGACCGCTGAACATGTAATCGCCGCAAGTCCTTACGCCCTGTATCGACATGCCAGCTCCTCGCCAAATCACATACGCCATTGCGATTTTGTTGTACAATTCACCATAAGGAGTGCTACGGGATCAAACAAAATTTTCTTTATCTTTTCACGTTTTATCCTAAAAATTCCAAGTCTTCCGGTTTTTTGAATATAAAAGTTTTCTTACCGCGCCCATGGCTCGTCAGAAACTGTTCTCGGTTGGCACTGAAGATGCGCTCCCGGTACGGAGAGCGACGTAATGAGCATCGTCACGCATCGCAGCAGGAAGACCGTACCGGAAAGGGCGAAAAATCTTCTCAGCAATATGAACCTGAAATCATAATTTCATGATATTAAACATTTTCGTAACACGTTCATTTCTTTCAAACCCAACATTTCTGTGACGTTTTTCATTCCAACGATATTGAAGATTAGTCTCAATTTTTTGTACAGAATTAAGAATTTATTTTCAGGTTTTAGTTACGAAAATTTGGACAGTTGCCCGAATGGAGAAAGTCGCAAATAATAATAACGTTTCTGGGTTTCGAGGATGCTTCAAAATCTTTAAATCTCTACAGAGACTCCAAACATTTTTGCGGATAAAAAAACCAAAAAAAAACTGATTTTGTTCATTTTTCGAATCGTATTCACAGCCCGCAGAGATTTTTTCGTCAAATATTCCCCAAATGCGGTTCCGTCTTTCATAATTCGCTTGGTGGAAAAAAAAAAATCGGTGAAGCAGGAAAAATGAAGGTTTTGGATAAATGGATTATTTTCTGCTTACCTATATCTGTGGAATATTAGGACAACGAGCCAAATGGCAAATAAAAGAGTTCCAGTGACTTCGCACATGTCAAACGCCCACGGTATGTGTGGCACGTTGTCCAAAAATATGTCCGGCAACGGCGGATATTTTTTCATGTCAGGTACACGATCGTGTACGATTACCATGACGAACGCAGTTATCCAAGTGACAATGAACAAGTATCCGAGACTTATGAACGCTTTCCAAATTTCTGGTGGTAAATGAGAGGCATGGCCATCTTCGGAGACAGATGCAGAACAGAATTCAGGCTCGACCGAACCCTCGTTGTTGGACAAGGCCCCCGGAATCTGAAAAACCAATGAATTTTTTTTATTCTCCATAAAACTCCGCATTTTTTGACCTTTAGAGCTTTTTAAACGAAATAAATGTACTTCGTGTTTCTGCTGCGTATAAAAACTGCTAGAGGGAAAGAGATCGATCTGTCCGAGTTCAAAGAGCAGTCCGACATTATCGCGCTGTAGCCTCTTGATGCTGATGAAGAGTTTTTTGTAAGGGCCGAGCTTGTGTACGGCGTGTTTGTCTTGGACGATGTTGTCCTCTTCTTTGAGTGTCAGGAGCGCTTTGCCGTCGATTTCGTGAAAATCAAAATGACTTATGTAATCTTTGTGTCCGCTTTCTTCCAGCCAGAGCAGGACGTCCTCGCGGCTCCATTCGACGACGCTCCTGGTCAGCATTTTGCTAACGAGAATTGTGCAAATTTTTTTTTTCTGTGCGTTGTTGCTCCGTTCGGACGATACGGACCAAAATTTTCCCTGAAAAGAGAAAGTAGAACGTGGTCGGTTCGTGGCAGGACCAATTTTCACTGAAAAAGTTGCCGAAAAATTCTCTTTTCACAAACAGGCTCACATTCTTTTAGAACCACGCCATAAAGTGGGAGAAAATGTAATTTTTTATTCACTCACCGAGAGAAAAGCTGTGCACAATGAAAAAACAATGTTTCTAAATTGTATTAGCAAGAGTCTCTAATTTTTTTAATCCTCTTCACGATCAAAACAGACTTTGACCTTACGATTATTTGCCCTGGTTTTCTCCATAGATAATCATTAACTCTTATCTCTTAGTCAGAGAACGTTACGAAAAGATGCTAAGAATAACCCGAGTTAAATGACAATGCTTGCATTCGAATCGATTATGGAGCGCGTAAACAACGAGGAAAAGTGAGATGAACTGGAATGCAAAACTGTTGAACGGTTTGGTTCGAGACAATACAATGTTGTGATAAACACGTGCGATATAACTGAGAAAATAAAAGGAAAACAAAGAAAGAAGGTAAAACATGAAAAGAGTGATGATAATAAGTGTTTGAATCTGAACAGCGCGATCAGGCGATCTAACAACAACAATGAAGGATAATTATAAGTCTCACCTACAAATCATTGTCATCTGTCCATCCCGTGATAATGACGAAATGTCAAAAAATGCGGTTATCGTATCGACGATTCGTCATGAGAAACGTGTCGTCCGCTACGAATTGGTTATATATCCTTTTTATTATTTGTGTATCACAAGCAGAACTTTCGGTCGCGCACTACTGTTTGCATATATAGAGATGTGTATATATAGATGAATATATATACACACGGAGAGAAAATGTCACTGTCAGTCAAGGCGAAAATCTTGTGAAAAGTCCCCGACCAACGGACCGTTACGAACCAATAGCTTTTTTATATTACGCAGAAGGATTTTTCATATGCTAGCATTCAACCTTGCGCGAGTTTTATGTTTCCAAAGCGCTTTGTGTGTCACACAAAAGTATCTCGCGTGACATTAACACATGTACAAAAGGTACAGTTAGTCGCGTGGAATAACAGATTCGTAATTAGGCAAATAAAAGAAGAGACGAAACATCTTCCCCTACAAAAATGTTTTCCTCCAACAGAAATCTCCTTTACCGATCGACAAAAAATCCTAATTACTTACCGACTGTAGGTAGAATACGGATCGGTAATACGAATTTCGAAATGTGCGTTTTTCGTTGGAAATGAGATTGAGAAAAAAAGGCGGGCAAACGGTCGTAGCGGCGTGTGTCGTTCCAACGTTCATGCTCGCGTCTTTTTTTATATATCACTTGTTGCGCTGGAAATTCGTCCGTTGACCGCGAAATACCAAAGAAAAATAATCGAAATAGTAAAATATCCCCCGGGAAGAAAATTATTTCCGAAAAAAATGGCAGAATTTAAAACGCCGACCTCGAAAAAAACTCGCTCGAGGATCGAACACAATTCGGAGTACGAAACACCCATTGTTATTCCTGCATCGCCCTGTCTCCATCAAATCGGATACGGTTGTGGTCAGTCACATTTAACCTGAAAACCGCGATTCACACGTTCATATTTTTCTCAAAATGTCTTTCTTCAGGCGTGAATGTTTTCACTCTGGAAAGATCGCCAAAAATTGGGATCCTCCGTTCACCATGGGCTGTCAAAAAAAGAAACAACAAGATCAAACATCACGACACAAAATACAACGAACGTATTCGCCTTGAAGCTGATATTCTCCGGAAACTCAAACATCCCAATATCGTCGGCTTCAGAGCGTTTACCATCTCTCCCACTGGCGATCCTTGTCTGGTTATGGAACAGTTGGACATTTCATTGGGTAAATCTTCATTTTCTCCAGACCCTTGATCCAAGTATCATTTCCTATTTTATTTTTACGATTTCTAAATCACAAAAATTCATTGTAATTCCTTTTCCACCGTTTTCATATTATAATCAAATTTACATTCAAATTTTTTGCGCATTCCAATATTTTTTGGCACAAATTTTCATTTCCAAATTCTGTGCATAAAATTTTGCCAGGCGACAAGATAGAAGTGCGGCAGGAAGAGGGAGGAGGGCCATTTCCTCCTGGAAAAATAATGACGGTAGCTTGCGAAGTTGCCAACGCGCTGGAGTATCTTCATCACGAAGTTCATCTACTTCACGGAGATATTAAAAGTTACAACATTTTGTTGTCAAACGATTGGAAAATGGTGAAAGTTTGCGACTTTGGTGTTTCCGTACCTCTCACCAAAGACTTGCAGATGGATGACTCAAAAAAGGACGTCGTCTATACGGGCACAAAATGCTGGAATGCTCCCGAAGTAATATTCGGTAAAGATTTTTGTCCAACGGCGAAAAATACTCCGGAGTATGCACAAAAATAGTTTGACGAGATTGTTTAAATTGCAGAAAACGGTCCCATCACAAATAAAACTGACATATGGTCTTACGGACTGGTAATCTGGGAAATGATAGCGATGGTTCCACCTCATTCGGAAAATTTTGACGGAGATGAAACTCCGACGTCGTCAATGGATATTTCACTTTTGGATCATACCAGCCCTCAGGTCGTAGAGACTAAAGAAAATTACGATCCTAACGACCCCATGGACGAGAGTATTTCGTTCCTCGACGAAACTTCCTACGGGACTTACGGTAATTCGGCCAATTTTTTATATTCATGGAATTCTCATGTTTTAAAGTTTCTTGTACAAAATCATTTTATTCGCATGTCTAAATGCATTTCTCGACATCGTACAATTTTCCCACAACATTTTCGAACATTCAAATATTTTTTCCTTGCAAAAAGTCGCAACGAGGCACGAAAATAAATGCATCAATATTTTCTGCAGGAACTCGACCAGCTCTGCCAGCAATACACATTGGACCAGAATACGATCGAGTACTCGAGGTATTTATTGCCTGCACTGATAGCGATTACAAAACGAGACCAAGCGCCAAGGGTCTCGTACAGTTTTTCAAAAATTACGCCAAGGAGGCAAAATCAACGGGTACAGACAAGTAGATTAGAAAAACAATTGAAAAACGAAAAAAACATGCATTCGCCACGTGCTTTACGAATGTGTATCCCACAGAGGATCGAGGTGGAAGTGAATATTTCGCGTATGTGACGCGGCATCGACGTTTCAATTTTCATAAGTATATCGCTATGATTAACACTAGTATCACAATCATAGCACTGATCAAAATAATTTTACATTTTCTCTGAAACACAAAGATGAAATATTGATGTTAGCCGGACGAATGTGACGAAAAAAATGTAATGAAAATGGGAGTAATACCTTTTTGTATCTGCGACCCTTTTTCTCAGCTCTCACGAGATCGCCACGACCACTATCGACGTTTTCTGTTGCCTGGCAAGCGAAATATTCTACGCAATTGAGTTGGTCACCCTTGAAAAAAAATTGAAATGATGACGAATAAATATTTGCATTTATTTTACAAGAACTGTGTGCCCAATGTTGTTTTTATTGTTGAAATCGAACATACTTGTTTCTCGATCATGAAAGCCATTTCACGAAAAATGTCTCTTATTTCCACGATGGATTTTTCCACTTTTAAAACCTCCTGGTGCCTTGACTCTATTTCCGATAATTGTTGCCTTGCTATTCGACTATCCTCCAGGATCTGCAGCGTAGTAATAAACACGAAAGGTAAATTGTTTAATATTTAACACATGGAATTACTTTTCATTTACGAATAAAACAAACATTTGATACTTTCATTGTCGACGAATAAACTCTTCTTTTCTTCGTCTAAATTGTCTTCTACGTTTTCGACCATCGCGGACGATTTTTTCACTGCAATTTCAAAAGAAAAATGTATTTTTCTTTCCATTTTTTTTCAAATCTTGACAAGTGTATCAAATTCGGCTTTTGAACCGAACAAATCGAAAAAACTTACACAAATTTCTCTGCTGATTTAACAAAAACGAACATTTCTCGTGATAACGTAGTAAGGACTCGTTGTACTCGAGCATAATATCAGCAAACATTTGTCTCATTGTCGAATATTGCAAAATTTTTATTCTAACGTAAGTTGGATTATCTGTGGTCGCGTCAATGGCTGCTAGATCTTCGGGATTCGCGGTGTCTCCGATGAATTCTGAAATGAAAGTAAATCATACAAATTGCTTATGACCGCGAGATTCTAAACAACGCGCCGCCGCCATTATCGTTTCGCGTTCCATTCGCAGAAATTCGCACAGTAAAATCGCGATTGCTGGTGTCTCGGTGGGTCGGTACGGTCGGTCGACGAACGTTGCTCTGGCTTAACCTAATTTAACACATCGACACAATAATCCGTTGATATGGATAAATATTCGTGTGCAGAATGGGGTGAATGTCGTTGAAGGGAAAAAACGATGCGTGATAAAAGTGAGGTTAAGTGTTGATACCAAAAGAAAACTTGGTAAAAGATAAAAAATGGATCCGTTGCACGCGGTATTCGATGCGTTCAAATTGGACGAATTAGATCGAGGATGGATAAACCAGGTGTACGAGAGCAATTTTTCAAACATGGAAAACGTACCAATGGATTATCTCGTATTTCTCGAGACTCCAGATATGATGGAGTTGCTGAAAGAAACATGCAGCGTCGTAAAAACGTGGATCTCAGAAAATCGTAACGTTCGTGTTAACGATCGAGAGGAAGTTTCGTGGGAGACTTTGATCGCGATGAACATAGAAATCCAAGGTCTGTTGTCGGTACTCGCTTATTTAATAAAAAAAGGACAATCCTTCGACGCGAGTCAGAATTCTCGTCAATCGTGCTTCCGAGCGACGAGCTTGTATTTCGTTCTCTTGGCAATACCCGGCAGCAATGCCTTCCAAGCTTTCCAGCCTGGTTTGTACGAACTTGCTCTCAAGAGCCTGGAGTTGTCCAGGCGTTTGGCGCCCAGAGAGAAAAACCATAAACGTCGCAATTCCAATGAATTTGAAGGATCTGCCGAAGAGGAAGACGATCCTGCGTGCGAAGAAACTCTTTCAAGGTCGCAATGCGTCACTCTCGCAGGAGGACTAAACGCGGTCATGTACGACCTTGTTAAAATGCTCGAATCGGCTTGCACCTCCATGGAAGTCCGCTCGCTCGAAATAACCATTTATTATTTAGTAGAAATCACTAAACTTGCCGAAGAGGTGATAAATTTCCAAAGGAACAACAAAGCGACGTTGAATTCTCTGGCTCACAATGCTTACGTGGCTTTGGAACAAATTTGCAATCCAAAGTACATGCCTGTTTCAGCTATTTCCAGAATCATTGCCAAGTACACATTGCCACTATTCCTTGTTGCGTCCACTAATTTAGCGACGAAGCAAGGAGCGATGGTTAGAGAATCGACCATGTATTTTTTCAACAATCTGCTAGCTGTTCACGGCAAAGAGGCTTTATCCGCTTTGACCGTTCTGCTACAACACACGATGATGAAATGTCCCGAGAGACTGGACGGGAGACAAAAGCAAGCTGCGATAATAATAAAGTTGCTTTATCTTTGCTGTAACGAGGAAGATTCCTCCAAAGAATGCCTCGCGGATCTCGTGCGTCTTTGCCATCACGGCAAGATATCCTGCAGGATATTCGCCCAAGAGATTGTGGGCAAATTCCTCATGGAATTGTCTGTTTCAAGGAACCGTGGAGACGAGGACAACTTGGAGATTCTACGCAGAGCAAAAGCGGAAGAGATTCTATTGGCTTGCGCGATGGGACGTTGCGTCGATGTTTCCAGCATGGTGAGAGGTCGGGCGATCGCTACTCTCGCAGAATACACAAACTGGAGGGACAGATCGCTCGTGCAAAAAATCTTCCAACGAGAGAGCGACGGGGAAACGAGAGAAATTCCCTCTTTGGAAATAATCGAGAGCTGCATCGATGGTGAGAGCTGCGATTCTCTGCTGCCATCGACAAAGGAAACAGTCTCAATGTTGAAAGATCGTCTGGAAGATGAAAGAGCTTTGGTGCGAAGAAGCGCGCTCCAAGTACTTTGCAACGGAGTTTTAATCGCACCGGAGCTGCTGGACGAATCGCTGCCCATTATCCAGCAACACTGTCGAGATTGCGTACTAACCGTTAGACGTTACGCGATCCTAGTATTGACCAAATTATTACAAACGTTTCCCGACAAAGCGGGTCTCTGTGAAGATTGGGTGGATTCGGTAGTTCCTCGAGTCTTTGATTCCGAAGCAAAGGTTCAAGACGAGGTGATAGATTCGTTGGAAAAATTGACGATCTGTAAAATAGAGGAATTCAACTCGGAAAATCGAGGGGACGATTTGCCCTGGAGAATTCTCAATGAAATAGCCATGAAGAAAATGGGCGATCATCTAACAAGAGCCTGCAGCGTTTGGCTCGCAAACGCCCGAGTCAACGAGAACAAAATATCCAGCATCAAATCCCACATTGGAACACGCAATAATTTGGGCGCATGGCTGTTGCTCGCTTCTATGAGCGAGAACAAAAAATTATCACATATGCAAACTCATTACACTTTTTATGGAAAATCGCTCATAGAGTCCGAAGATTCGGACGTTTATCTGACGAGCCTCATGCTCCGAGTGCTCAATAATTCCTGGTCAACCTTCGACGATTCAACTTTGCAGGAAATATCGAAAGACATGACGAATTATTTGAAAAATTATCGTCTCAAAGTTCCTCTAATACGACACTGTTTGGATATATTGTTGGACATCACGAAGCATCTTGAGAGGATCGATAACGAGAGCGCAACGATTGATGGATCTGAGATTACGAGAGAAATCGTGAGACTCTCCGAAACAACGATAACTCGCATAGTCGAGTCTGAGCTCGAGGAAACTTCGGAAAACCTGCTCTTTCGAGCAGTATGTACTCTCGGTCACGCCTCGTTTTCCTCATGGTCCGAAATCTCGAAGAGCGTGAGACGGATTCTCCAAAGATTTTTACTCGAATGGAACAGCTTGCCTCATTGGGTCAGAGACAAACGAGAATTGCAAGGAGCTGCTGTTACGGTCTTGGGACAACAGTCTCTTATAAACCGCGATATCGCGGTCGAAATGACCCCAATATTTGGTTGTCTCTTGTGCAATAAAAACCAAAGCCCCAGCTTGAGAAAACGGAAGGAAGATACTGGCGGAAGGATGTTCAACGATTACGAGAACATGGCGAATGGTTCGGTGGTCAGAATAAACGCTGCAAAAGCTCTCGCTGATATATGCTCACGTTTCACCGCTTTGGTCGAGCCTTACTTGACCGATATGTGCATAAGCATGAAAGATCCAAACCCAGAAGTTCGTCAAGTTATTCTTGTCATATTTATTCAACTTTTGGTCGAGGATACGATCATGATAAAAGAAGCATTTTTCTTTCATATCCTGACGATGTTGGCCGACGATGATCCGACGATACGTCAAATGACCGTATTCCTTATAAAGGAACGACTTCTCGCTAAAAACAAAAATCTCATAACGCAACAATTGCTCAATGGAATTTATCATTTCAACGATTACGAGCGCCGAACGAGCGTGACGAAACGTCGTCGTAAGGTCGATAGAAGTGCTTTGAGTTTGGCTGGTAACGAGAACATGAAAAAACGACGGACGATCTACGATTTCATGCTGGAGAATCTCGATTCACCGGGAAAATTGTCTGTTATCGTTAAATTGACGAAACACGTTCTAAATCCTCGCAGCAACGACGGACTCGACGTTCGATCAGAAAAAGCCGTTTCTCTCATTCAAGATACTCTCTACATTCTTACCAACGACCATCTCCACGTTAACTCTTTCTCGAGGCAAAGCAGCGAGGACGATAACAATCCTGAGGAAGCTGGGAATTCACCTGCCAATTCGGTTATCGTCGAGGCCATAAAAAAACATCGACATCACGTTTTCTTACCGAGTCTCGTCGAGCTCAAGAAGCATTGCCAACGATTCGAATCCCCGATTCTCGAGCAAGTCAACAAAATTCTCGTTCAAACAATCGCAGATTCCAGCAAAGAAGCCCTCACCAGTCTGTACAACGAGTACCCGCATTTAGAAGACGAAATTCAACGTGACTCTCGGTAAAATTTTCTCATTTCCTAACACCGCCCAATATTTTCCTCGTTTTTTTTGTCATACTCAGTTTTTTAGTTTTTCTTTGTTTTTTTGTTCCGGGAATTTTTGTTTAAACAGTAAAAATTCGAAACGAGCGCACGAGGAAACCGTGGACAACGACGAGCAGATCAGCTACCACGAGACACCCAAAAAATCCAATCTCGATAGACGCTCGATGCTTATTAATCCTGAACGCATGCCAAGGATCGTTCTCCGAAGACTATCCACTCTCACGTATCCTGGCACTTTCGCTCGTGGGCCTGAATCAAAAACGACCCACATAGACTAATGATATTTTCAATTTTACGGACTCGGGCTCTTCGGACTAAAGCGCATCAACCGCAGACGAAAAATTGCTGAAAATTCCACTCGGAATTCTTCACAAGGCTCGAAGGTATTGTTTTTTTTCAATTACTGCCAAAAATTCGACACGGTTTTTCGATAATTACTGAGAATCGAAAATTTTCCATTTTCCAAATGCTGCCATTTTTTTTCCTGTGTATACCCTCGAGGGTTTCCACGTGGCATCTTTCCTCCACTGGATTGCAATTGCCCGGAGGCCTAGAGAAACTATAGAAAACTGGCCCGCACCGGTGGAGTTAGAATTCAAAAAAAAAGTCCGCGATCGATCCACGAGCTAGGCTTACGATCGCTGACGATTTTTTCAGTGATGGAGTAAAGAATTTTAAATAAAAATTGATTCGTAATAGAAACGACTGAATTATTGTTTGGTTATTTATTCGACTTACCACGTAATTGTTTGTGAGTTCGTGCAGCCGTCAAGTCTATTATCGTCGTCCGACCTTCCACTTCCGTTCTGATGTCTAAAATCGTTAATAGTCATTCGAATGAATAATGTTGACAAAAAATAGGGTTTTCGAAATAATGGAATTTTTACCTGGATTCGTATGGGACAGCACATTGTTGTGCAATTCTTTAATTAGCTTCACGTTGTCAACAATCAACTTTATCAGTTCACGTATTTCCGCTGCCTGAACAAAATTATAAAAATAAACATTTTCTCTAAAAATAATTCATTTCATCGATTTACGATGTTCCTTCTTTATATTTTTTTCGAACAATTCTTAGTCAATGAGAGAACGTGAACTGAACTTTTTGACAACATTCAAACGATATCGCGAGCATGAATAATATTTAAATGTTTTTATTCTGTTAATTTAAGGCAAACCCACTTTTTCGAGAACGCCGGTAATTTTTTTACTCGAAGACCTCAAAGAATTAACGTCCTGGAGTAGAGATCCTCCAAAATTGGAACTACTCCTTCGACACTGGAAGAAAAATAAAATCATAGTTTTCCAAAAAACGTTTGACAATTTTAGTAAGAAAAAAAAAATGTTGTGTTGCAGGTTACTAACTGCTTGTAACTCGATAATGCGATCACGGACCATGATCGAAACAAGGCGTGTTCAACGCTGCGGATGACTGATCGGAACTAGAGCGGGCTCGCGTTTCATATCAGGTCTTTATCATCGGTACTCATCTTATCGCGAATTCTGCGTCGATAACAAAAAATATACGTTATTTTTGCCCCACCGACTACCATTGTAAACGCTAGCTGGAAGAAAGTCACCATTGAGCCTCGAGCGATCGTCTCTGACGCAATACGTTTTACATCTCACAATAGGAACAAAAGCAGACAGTGAGGCCGGCCTACTTACGAAGCCTGGAATCATTTTTCTTCTCGAAATTAGCTCATTGTTCCAAAATTCGTTTTTTTTTCTGGTGAGGAAACAATTTTCTTGACTGGGAATAATTTTAATCGAAAAATTCGTTTTTAAAATCTAAGGTTCATTGAATTTTATTATTTTTTACTTAAAATAACTTCGACTTGGTGCTGTAAATGAAATAACAAAATTTTTATTGTGTTACTAGTCCGTAAACCAAATATTTTACTCAATCGTTGAAAATTTAAAAAAAGTTGTGAAATCAAAAATGAAAACACAGAACGTTCGATGCTAATAATTGAAAAAAGATTCGCGAGATTTACGCGCTCCAAAAATGCGTGAAAAAGTGCAATTTAAAAAATATTCTTTTTCCACTTAAATCCAAAGTGAAATTATTTTTGTACTTCCCTAAGGAATGTCGTTAAATAAAAATATTGTAAAATCGGGTTTCCGGATGATTAGAAATCGCCGAGATCCTTCGAGAATCAACCACTCGTAAGAAAAGGTTGTAAAAAGGGTGTTGAAATAAAAATCCAGTGCAAAAAAATTTCCCTTCATTGTACCATTTATTAAATATTCCAACATAATTGTTTGACAATAACAATAACAATTAACACAATTAGTTACATGAGTCGGGATCGAATGTTGCTCGAAATCGGGAAGACATATGGTGTGCCAATATATGCGCGTGTATACATCGATGTAAATATCCGTGTTTAAATAAACGAATCCCACCATATATATAAAAAGTGGGACATTTTTAAAAAATGCCTATATTTACACTATACGATTGATCGAAATGCAAGGCATACGAGTCAGTCTCATTAAAATTTTCCCCATTTTCTCAAAACGTAGATTTTCAGTTAATTTTTTATAATACTAATTCGCATAACTCGTTTTCTTCTGATCCACAAAAAAAACAACAACAATAAAAATGAAAATAGTCTACTCGGAGTAACGACTATTGGACAATATTTAGAAAAATATCTTTTGTGTTTATAACATGATAAAAGTGCAAAGGAAACAAGTAAAAACAGTTGGCAACATTCGAGGGACGGTGACTACTTTTAAAAAGTATTGCAACTCTTAATGAAATAATTTAACGAAAATAATATATTGCTGGGAATGCTAAACGAACAAAATGTTAAAGAAAAAAACAACGTTTGTTATTTACCGCGAAATACGACTGGTAAATCGAATAATACCAACTTCGGACGGTGCTGCACTCCCACTAGATATTCCCAGCCTCTTTTTTAATATTTTTTATATAATGTATATAATATAGATATCTGTAAGTGTATATAATTAATATAACGAGATTAAATCCGAAAAATTGACCTTATTTTGAAAAGTTCGTTTAACGAGAAGCTGAAGTTCTTCCTCGAACTTTGTCTTGGAGATAACTCGCCACTTGCGTCTGCGAATGTCTCATTGCCAATTGCAAAGGTGTCAAACCTTCGAGATTCACCAATAAAGGGTCTGCACCCGCTCCTACCAACTGGCGTGCCACGGTCATGTGACCCGTCAGTGCTGCTGCGTGCAGAGCACTTTCTCCGTTCTGCAAATAAATTTCCGTTTGCTCATCATTGTTATAAAAGTAGTTTTATTTTCACGCGTCAATGGAACTGACCGAACGAATCGAAATTGTTGGATATCGAACAAGATTTCTTTTTAATTTTGACCAATTTCGGTTTTTGCATCATGGCAAAATTTATTTTGTTATTTTTATAGAAAACTTGTTGTTGCGAATGAAATTTCGGCTGGAAATGTGACGCATTTTAGTAAATCGTACCGGAAGGATACCGAGCGATGGACGATACTTGAGAAGCTCTCCTATTACCGCAGTGTGACCTTTATGAGCTGCCTTGAAAAGGGCTGTTGCTCCATCCTGTTACATAAATATACGTTATTGATTTTTGACAAACTTTGATAAACTTGAAAAAATACTCAAAAGAGATTAAGGTATTACGACCACCAAGCTTCAGGGTTTTTTCAAAATCTTGTATAAACGTTCTTGGCACCAAAACAAACAGTTTTTTCCTATGAAGCTAATTTTTCTGTCGTTTAGAATTCGAGATTTTTGATTTCCAATTTTTCATGTTTCCCATCTCAACGCCTGTCACACGTTTCGTTAAAAAGATGCAAGAAAAAAATTGGAAATTTTTCTTCAGAGGAGTAAACTGAATTTTTGTGGCAAGAACGTTTATACAAAATTTTGTAAGAACCCTAAATAAAGTCGTTTTGTGATAATAATCCATTAAAGCGTCAGACTCACGTGTCTGGTTGCATCGACTTTGGCACTGGCTTTTAGTAGCCTTCGGACAATATGATCATGTCCCATTTGAGCGGCTATCCACAATGCAGTTGCTCCATCCGTTCTTGCAGCATCGCATTTTGCTCCTTGTTCGATAAGCAACTCGAGAATTTTCACGTGGCCGTTTTGTGCTGCGATGAACAAAGCTGTTGCGCCATCCTTTGATATTTATCGAAAAAAAAAAAAAAACGTTTTTTTTCGCATTTAACTCCAGACTCGATCGAAATAAAGTCTCGGCCAAAGTTATCGACCCTCTCAATGTCTCAACGTTTCAGAATATAGATTTTGAGTTGAGGACAAACATTTATTATCGTCTCACCTTCATCTGAGCGTTTACATTCGCCCCTCTCTCTATCAGAGCTTCGACCACCTCAACGTGACCACATTGACACGCAACGAACAGTGGTGTACCTCCGTCCTAGGATTTAATTGACGTTTTATTTATTTTTCAATTTCCAAACGATCGAACATAATCGAGCTCCAATTTTTAGGCTTTTTTTAAAACACTCAGCATTCTGTTGAAGCAACTGATTCTCTTTAGCAGAACTCATTCATTCTGGACTGAACTATTGCAAAGCTTCTCTAGCCTTTCAGTTGCTGGGGACGAGATTGTACTCACGATGCTACAGGAATCAATGGCTGCTCCTTCCTCGACCAGAACTGCAACAATCTCAGCATATCCACCTTGCGCAGCAAAAAATAACGCTGTTGTTCCCGTCTGCAATTTCAAAAGCAGCAAAAACATTTTAAAAAACTTTATTCAAAGATTTTTTCAAAGATGAAACAATTTTATCAGAAACTTACCAATCTCTTTGCATTGGGATTTGCTCCTTGCTGCAGTAGTTCCGTCACAGCATCTACGTGACCTCCGGCCGCTGCCAGGATCAGTGGAGTAGTTCCATCCTGAAAATAACAAATATTCACATTAAAATCAAAGATTGGACTCGTCGCTCCGTAAAAGCAATTGCCTCACCACAAAAATCCTCAACCCAAATTCTTGATAAATTAACAACACGAAGGTTCAGCATATCCCACGATTTTTTGAGAAATCCCAAAGAGTTTTGATTTACAAATTCATCAAGAATTACATGGAGCTACTCCATTTTATTCAAACTTTGATTTTTTAACAAAATTCATAACAAAACCTTGTCCTTGCAGTCGACATGTACACGCCCAGAATCCAAAAGAATTCTCAGCCGTTTGCTGTCTCCTCGAGCAGCTGCGAGATGTAACTCAACATCCCACGGAGATTCTTTCTAAAAAAAAAAAAAAAAACATTCAAATCACGTGGCCAAAATGTGTTTTAAAATGTCTCTTCACAAAAATTCGAGCAATTATTTTCTGAAGCAGAACTTTGAACGGTTTTAGAAAGAAAAACAAATTATTACATTCGAACAAAAAAATCGCGAATTGTGAAATATTAAGGAAAAAAAAACTGGGAGTTCAATAACCCACAAACCTGAATTCAAATGTAAAAGAATGAAAATTCTAAGCGTTTATGCAACGGTTCATAAATTTGACAGGATTCGAAAGAAAAAAAAAAAAGAAAAAACCCGCAAACGGACAGTAAAATTTTTACGAAAGGAGACGAGCAACAATTGGCATTTTTCGTACTCACCTTCATAGACATGTTAAAGCTTGCATTTACGTTTCGAACACTAAATACGATATTCTGCAGGAAAATGAAAAAAAAGTTTTTTTTCTTGCGACTAGCACGTTATTCCTCATCGTAACATTATTTCCGGATAACGTAAGTGCTGTTGCGTCAATGAACAGCTGGTCTCGTGGAAGAAAAATGACACGAAGTCGAGAAAACGTTTTTTTAATTTTTTTTCTACTCTTTTACTTTTTCTTCTTTTTATTAACGGAGGATTGAAAGAGATGAGCGTCACGCGTCATGGAATCGAACCCAGAGATTCCTCGCGTGAGCACCAGAAGGCCACATTTTACATTATGTTATAGTTACACGCGGAATTTACATTTCGAAAGTCGAAATTCGGCACTTTTCTGCTTTTCGAACTCTGCTTCGTGATTATATTATTGTTGATGATCCGCAACGGTGCGGTACCGTCCACGACAATTGTTTGGTAAATAACGGAAACGCATGCTGGTACGCGATCAACTTGCGCCCGTCTAAATAATGAAGTAATTATAATTACTCGATCCCTCCCCTGTCTGACGGCAAATTTATTTTTAGATGTGCATTTTTTTAATCAATTTATATGATTAGTTGTCGGTCAGTTAGGAAATTTTGCATAATTATCTTCCATCGAAAAAACAGATTCCACGTGTGACGAAAAGTTCGGAAAAAACGTGACGCACGAATGAAACAAGCTCACAATATGTTTTTAGAACAAAATTTTTCTACTCATATGTTTGCTGGTTTTTCCAAAGGACAGAACTGTTGAAATGCAATTATCTTGATATTGTGAACTTACTCGTTATAAGAGCAGTCCGGTCCCCGTGACAGCAGAGTCCTGAACAGTACGTTTGCCATCTGGGAACGAAATCGTCGTTTAGAGTAGTTCGTGATCGTAATAACAGGCAAAGTTTATCGGCGCACTTCATTCGGGAGTGTGCATCGATACATTGAGGATATTTTCTGTGTGCAATAGTGGACATCGTGTTGGTGTGTGAGTGGGTGTGCATGGTGTTGACGAGCTGCACTGAGCCACTGAGCTCCAGAAAGTCATTTTTTTTGTTATTTTTTTTGCAAGGGTTCATCGAGAGTTGCCTCGTGTCTGCTGTCTCAGTGACAGTTTGTGACGATGTTAGCGACCTGCGGTATTAATCGTGATATAACAATGTGCAGATAAACGAGGTAATAGGCAATTTTTTTTTCTCATTTTCTCGCTTTTCCGGACTCGCGATTAGAATGAAAAAGTCTTCTGCTTTGGAACGTCGAGTATGTTGGCGGAATTTCGAATTTGGGCTCGTATTTATGTTCCACATTTCCTTTTGCCTTTACGAAATTTCACATACTTCGATATCGTAATTCCACCCACGCACGACTTCTCCCAGAATCACAATTCATTTTCATAATCGACTAAATTTTTTTCCCCATATCTTGTCACAGTCAAAAGAGAACACGTTTTTTCTGGTGATGTTTTGACGTTTCTCCCCCGAGAAACAGTCTAATCAACCACAAACATGACCGAGAGCCTCATCAACGAGTGGCTGGCCGACTGCGCTGACTTCACCTCAACGGAACTGCACACTTTTGCTAAAACACTTGCCCAGGACAATGAAATTGTCAGAGCTCTGTACAATCTTCTCGAAGAGCGCAGCAAGTACAGCGAGGTATGACTGCATCCTCACAGTGATTAAGTTTCAACATAATTTTCTATTCCAACAAGTTTTTCTTGCCCAAAACAATCAACATTTTTGTTATCCTCTGGCTATGCACCCTTTTCCGGAGCAGCTATTCAGTTTTTTCTGCAGCTTCAAATTTTTCCATTCTGCAGAATCAATGAATAGCAAATTTTGTCGTTGACAAAGAAAAAAGTTTCACTTTGTTCTCTTGTAATGAGAGACAAACGTTTGGACTTTTCTATCGTTATTCTTAAAGTTCAACGGAGCTTCTAAATAGCTCAAGGACAAAGGGACAATTTTTTATTTACAAATATGAAAACATTATCAGATTTAGCTTTGCAGAATAAAAAAGATTCATTGCTGGCAAAAGAGCCAGCGATCAACGAAATTCTAAAAAAAAGTTTGTTGCTGGTTTCTGAATACGGAGGAAGTAGCTGTTCTTAAAAGAGACTTAGCTAATGGTACACAAGAGATTATTGTGTCGAGAACGGCCGTTTCATTGTCGAGCTAATCGATGGCAAATGTTTTTTTTTTTTTTTTTAAATCTCGGCTGTGAATGGTAATTTATTCACGAAGTTATGTCACAGTGACAAAGTGCGTTAACTACACGAGAAAAAAAGGGAAAAATACAAAACATCGAGTCTATAAAATTGAATCGATTAAATAATGAAAAGACAACAAAATATTCCATGATTAACGAGTTTGTAAGCCTTTTCTAAAGGCCCCTCGATGTTGATTCCATTCTGCTGTGAACTTTCATCGTTCTGGCTGTCGGTTAATTTTTGTTATTAACAATAAAACTGAATTGTTCACAGCTCGTGGACACTGTGTGCAATCAGCTGTTCAACTTCTACAGATCGAGGGAGATAGAATTACAACGATTCACGCTGCAATTTGTTCCAACACTGATATTCATTTATCTGAATTCCGTAGCTCATGGAGACATCAAAGTGAGTTTTCGTTGATTATTAATTGATTTCAGGAAAATTTGTCGTTCCAAAGGTTCTAAATAATTGAACAGAGGAAAAATATCATTATTTTCATTTCTTAATATTCATAACGGAATCCAAATATGCCGGTGGAAAAGGAAATTCAATAACGAGACCGTATTGCCTCGTAAAATATTCCACCACATTGTATAACTGCTGTGCGGTGTTGTTTTCACATTCGTATGACAACGGAGTGTCGAGATAACGTCTCGAGCTGTAATTAACTTAATTGTAACGTACCTTTTAGAAGACTGTGATGCCACGACGCGTGTTAAGCTGGAGCAAGGTCAACGCCTGCCTTACAATCACAAACGAAAACATATCTTTTCCTATTTGACCCAGTAATTTTATCTTCAGACCTGAATTTATTACGAGTTGCTTTTTCAACCAAAAGGATTTTTTTTATGCATAGGAAAGTCTCTGAGGTTTTGATTTGTTAAAAGTAGAAAATTAATTTGCGCAGAAATTTAGTTTCGTTATTGTTTTGTTATTTTTTTTTATTCATACGATTTTTGCTTGTTGCAGAATTGTCGATCCGTGGAGACACTTCTCATTGGACTATACAATTTAGAGATCGTGGATAAATCCGGCGAGGCCAAAGCCGTTTCCTTCAGGTTACCGTCTCTCGCAATGCTCTCGATTTATCACGAGGTGTTAATAATTTCCATATGTATTGAAAATACACTTAGCACCGATTAGAATTTTTATATTAACGAAACTCTTGATTTAGCCCTCGAGCCTGGCACCAGCTTCGCTCACCGAGAGCGCCGTGCGTCGTTTCGAAGAATGCAACACGAAACTCGTCAGCTGGGGACCGCTCCAACAAGTCGAGACCCTCAACGCTCAGAATCGACTCAAAGTCATGACCGCTATTCTTTTCATTTACAACCAGCAACTCAGTTACATCAACAAATCGGCGCTTGAACAATTTGCCAAAGTCGCGACAAAGTTTGTACCTTAACAATTCGCAATTGGAAGAGAAATTTTTATTTTCTCATTAAATTAAATCATTCCTGACAAAAATATGACAAAAAATTCCATCATTCCGTTTGTATTTGTTTCTTCAACGACGCTTTTAGTAAAGTCTCTATTTTTTTCATCAGACTCGTGACTCAGGGATTTACGAAACCCGGACATCATCAGCGCTCCTCCTACGGTAGCGAATCGAGTTTCGTGCCGAGATTACTGCCTCGTATTCCCGTATCGAATCAGTTTCTTCTCGAATTTTTACATGGAATTTATTTCGCTATGTAAGTAAAATTCCCCTTTTCATTTTACGCCCTTGACTCAAGTAATCATTAAAAACGGGAAGTGCGAGTCTAAATAGCTGCTAAAAAAATCGATTAAAACGTCATTGACTCGTTTAAATTTGTAATTAATGAAATTAACCATTTTCGTAGTGTGATTACAAGGAAATTATTTGCAGGTACAACGATTGTTGGTACGTGGGTAGCCAAGCGGTCGAAGATATTCATAATCGTGCTTGCTACGACGGTTATCCTGACGTAATGTTGGTGACGAACGCGATTCGAAATTCAAGCAGTTCAGGACCATCCGGTACGAAAAGAATGTCATTACTCATCGTTTATTCTTAACGCGCGCTCCAAATGACAGAATTTCTTTTTCTTTCCTGCGTCATAATACGTTTCCTTCACGATGCGCATTTCTTTGCTTTTTTCATCTTTATCAATTGTCACGAAATGGCTCCGCGTCTTTTTTTCATATTTTTTTGCAATTACATGATTATCGTTGTTGCAGGACAACCTGGCGAAGGTCCGATGGGAATCAGCGTCGCTTTATCGCCTGCTACGGCTACAGCGACTGTTTCCAAATCTATGATCACAAACGCTTCCTTCAGGACCAAAAAATTACCGGGTAAGTACACCTTGACATCTTCTCTACTGTTTATAATGATTTATCATCTTCATACCATTATGGAGTAGGTTGCAAAAAATATATTTTCAATTAATTGCTAAACATTCATTTTTGAAGAAACAATGATCTCCGAGTCCGAGAATCAAAGTTCTCGGACTCGGAAAGATCGAAAAATGTAGTGGAAATATCGATTTTCTCTTCGTCATGAAATTTCAAAATTTTTCGTCAAATTTGTAGAAATCGATAAAAATTAGAAAATTGTCTTTTGAACATATTCACGAAAAATTGGTAAATCCGGAAAGGGGGGGGAGATCCTGTGAAATTTATATGTTTACTCAAAATTGCTGATATTAAGGAAAGAAAAAATGATAAATTGTACGAAGAATACGAGTGATAAGGTTGTTCGCGATGTGTAATATCGTTAGACGATCTCGACGAGACGTTGTTCGATTCGAGCGATCAGAGAAGCATTCAGGAGGATCGTGAGGTAACGGCAGGCAAGAATAACCAGCAGCAAGGAGCGGCTGGAGGAAGTGGGAGTAAGCGTCGTGCGTGGTTGTGGAAACACGCGCCTCACTATTCGATGGAGGATGATTTGGATGGCGGGGGAACAGCGGGTTTTCAGCAAAAATCGAGTTGTTCGTCGTTGGAAAATTCTAGGCGTGAAAGTTTGAACAGCTCGCACGGTTCACCGAATAGAAATTCGTCGCCGAAAAGGAATCGCGATTCGCAACAGACTAAACAACGAGGAAATGTTGATATTGTTTCGTCAATGATTGAAGAGGTACATCGTAGAAATCGTAAAGAAAACAAGGATCGCGGTGGCTCGCCGAGCAACGAAAGTCGTGTCAGCGCCGGTGCTCGTCTTTATCGCGTTCTCGAAGAACAAGCTCTGGGCGAGGCCATCGTCGCTTCTGTCGACACTTTGTATGTAACTCGGAGAAGACCGAACAGCCTGTGTACCTCAGCTGCACTCTCGAACTATACACGGTATCCTTCAAAGAGGAATAAACAAAACAAAACTGCAAACAAAATCGTACTTGTGTAATCGTTGCAATTTGGGACGATTGACGACAGCACCAGCACAAACTTCTTTTTTTTCGCCAATCAAAATCCCCGCTGGTGGTAAAAATCCAACTTGATTTTGCTCCCACACTTTACCAGGGATTCACTCATTTCATTTCATCTACGAACGTTTCACCGTTTTATTTCGCACATTTTAGTCAATCCTAAGAACTAATCAACAGTTTGCCAAGTCACGATCGCACACGAAAATGCAATTTTTTTATTATCAGGAATTTCAGCAGCGTTCACATCGATCACAGCCAATTACACCGCTTCTTTTTCTTAATAGATACGACGTCACTCAACATTTTCTTTTCCTAGTTTACTTTTTGAAAAGTCGTCCAATTGACACCCCTGCGTAAATATACAGTCTTGAGCAATGATATGAATTCTCTTTCACGTCGAAGATGGTCGGCAAAATTAAATTTTCATAGATTGACATTTTTCTTTTTTATTGCTAAATCTCAAAAATCAGAATAGAACGATTCCCACAAGATTTGCTATTTTCTTGATACAATAGCTCTCAGGCATCTGATCCGCACCTTCGATCGCCATCATCCATTCGTTAAAAGTAAAAAAGCAGTTCTTGGAATTCGTGTTCTAATAAACTGGGATACGCGGGAAAATGATTTTCTCATCGTTAGTATTTTAGCGGAAGCGACGATCCTTTTTTTTTATCAAATAAAGAAAAATTGTTTGCATTGATTGCCCACGAGCTTGAGTTTCGCACGAAAAGTGTTTGGAAAAGCGTTTCGTCACAATTTTGAGTTATTGAAAAACCATACCGACGAATTTTGGTACTTATTATTATACACACGAAGAATTATCGAGTAGATTTCGAGTCCAGATTTTTGGAAGGTCAAAATTTGATTAAACAAAAAAAATTGGCTGGTATTTTTAATCTTCACGTTGTTAACGTTGCAAATGATAATTCTTTCACTGTATTTATAATCGTGTACAATTTTCGACACAAATAATTGATAGAAATTTATGTAAATGTTTATTTGTTTTTTTTTGCAGATGATATACCAATTCAAGTGGCAAAGGACGAGGCCGCTGGCGAGGGTAAGCCAAATTTGGTGTCGATAACGGAAGAGCAAGAGAGTAGTGGTCAAGATCCTAGTCGCGGTGGTTCGATACGTCAGTCTCGAGAGATAAAAGATCGTGCGAAAATGTCGAATTTCGTTTTGGGCAAAAAGCCACGTGACAAAGATGGAAAATCGTCGAAGAACGGCTACGTGAGCGGAGAGAAGGAAGGGAAGAAAAGTAATTCGCAAGCAGGTACGAAGGACAACGTGAAGGGAAGTAGATCGATGTTGAACAACGATCAGACTGATGGCTCGAACGAATTGATGCTGAACGGGACGGGGATGAAGAAGAAAATGAATGACAGCATGATAAATAGTACGGCGAGCGAATCGAGTGGGATCAATAACGGTGACGTTGAACAACAGACGAGGCATGGAATTTTGTCCTCAGCGGATGGAATGATCGACAACGTGGAGCTTGAAACATCGTCAAGTCTGAGATCGCACAACGAGTCCGATTCTCTTGGATCCTCGGTTCAGGTTAGCTCGGTCTAATATTTTTCTTGAGCAAAGCAAAACCAAACCACTCAAGAAAAATGTAGAATTGTTTAGAAGTAACGTGAGCTCCAAAAACAAAATTATACGTTCGAGGAATTCAAGTTTAAACGAAAAATAATGCATTTGGCAATGAGCTCATCGAGAAAAAAAAATCAATCAACCCTTTTGGTATGTTCGCAAGTTTCGGCTGTTTCTACTGGTTTTTTATCGACTAATTTTCCCCACGGAATAAATCACGCTTATCTGCAACGTGCTGGAGCAAGATTCACGGCAAAATCGATGCTCGTCTGGATGAGCGAACATTTTGTACCCAGAAATGGTCAATTTTTCGGGACAATACCGTGTAATTGCAGTTTAAAAATCCTCAGAAAAAAAAGTGAAAATTACATAGTCGAGGAAGATTCTACGGAGGAAAATCTAGCGAAAAAGAAAGACATGAAATTTGTCGCAGTTATTTTAGGTTAATTTATTTTTTGATAAACACCATCATAGGATTCTGCCATCACTCTCAGCTAGATTCGTCATTGCATGAATGGATTGACCGATTTTATTAATTATATTAATTAATTCACATTTTTACAACGTTTCCCGAACACTTGGAGACTTTTTTTTCTCTTTAAAACGTGCGAATGTGCGATCTCGGTTTTCCACAAATAACGAAGCGTTTTTGCAACGAATAGATTCGCGCGAAACCCATTTTTTTTTCTATTCTAACACTTCAGGGATCGATAAGAATTTTTTTACTTTCTTTTCTTTTTACAATGTACAGAATATCCTCGAAGATTTAACCTGGATTTTCAATCCTTTTTCTAAGGAAGAAAAATCATTCTTCAGGGAGCTCACATTACTTAGAGAAAAACTATCAAAATGTAGGGCAGGCGGGAACAATGGACGAATTAGAGGAAAACCCAACTAGAAGGATTCTCGGGTGGAGGGTTTATAAACTTTAAGGAAGAGCCATAAAGTTGATTAATTACAAATTTTCAGGCTGGGAACTAAAAAAAAGTCACAGAATAATCCGTAAACCGATTCAGTCATCGAATTGGGAGAAACATAAAAAAATCAATGTAGCGAGTAAATATCGTTCCGTAGTAGCAATAATTCAGTCATGGAGTTCAATCAATTTTCTGAAAATAATGCAATTTTCAAATCGGAAGATTCAATAATGAAAGACCGAGACAACAAAAAAAAAAAGAATCGTGTTTCGTAGAGTAGTGGAAAAAATCAATGCATCCCGCCATTGGGTGCCTATTTTTACCAATCGTGTATCTTCGACATCGTCGATTTCATCTTCCTTCGTTTCTCCAGATTTATTATCATTTTTTTCAATAATTAAAATTCACTGTAAAAAAAATCAACAAATACCATCATCGAGAGTTGGAACTATAGGGAGCGAAAGTATACAACGCAATAATGATTTAGAAACAAAACCCACGATTTCCCTGGCGTCGTTAAAGTTTTATCGTTTATTTTTTCAATTTTCGCCGTCAAAACGAATTTCAGAACTTTTGGAGCGCAGCAAAAATTCGATCGTAACTATCAGTCATTCGAGAAACCCTAAATGAATGGCGAAAAAAAATCCCATGTAATTTATTTTCTATGATTTATTTGTAAAATATTTTTGAAAACTCTCTCGACTTATTTAACGAACAGCTTGGCTTGGAAGAGGTTCAGATTGTTGGGACTGTGGAAGATATTAATACTCTCGGAGATGTTTACGAATGAATAATGAAAAGAAATGCAAATTGTTGATTTGATCCAATATCAAAAACACTGCCACGAGACCGTAGTTTAGACAACTCGATCGCGTGACTAATTGACAAAAATGTATACAGACATCAATGTATACAAGTTATTTACCGCTTGTCTTTGAGTTTAGCGTTAACTGGAAAATGAAATAGAGAGAAGCGTTAATAAACGAGGGAATCGTTTGCAAAAACGCATAGATATTGTAATTAGATATTTGAAGCAATGAAGCATCCATCTTGTTTGTATATAGTGTACCTAAACTGTTCAATTATGTAACATTTAAAAAAAGAAGTGGAATTTATGTAGAGAGACTGTACGAAGCGAGAGAAAATAATCCAGACTCCAAACTATTCAAATTGTTGAAATTTCAGTAACGTTTGTAACTTTTTTTTTGTTTATCTATAAATCCGATGATTTATTAATATCCGTGCATTTTTCAGTTATTTCAAAATATTGAAAAATAAAAAGGAAGAAAAAGACCCAGAATTGGTGAACATTGGTCTGTGGAAGAGATTTGCGATTCGTTTTTAATAAATTGATAAAAATCAACGGCGATAAATGTTTGGGCAATCTTGTGAACGTGTCGTTTGGATTTAAACACTAAGAATAAACGCGAATGTTTTTTTTTATTAACGTTGTACATTTTTTTCTCTGATAAGTCAAGATTTTGACGAAAGTTGTTTGTTTTTTGAAATGTAAGCGATTTAAAGATTTTTCCGCGGATGAAAAATGGAAGAAGGTAAAAAGGATATTGTTGATACTGATCGATTTGTGTGCATGTACATATTATCAACATCTATTTCGAGCACTCGAGCTCTCTTGGAACGAAATAACGATAAAGGGAAAAGACTCATTTCGAGAGAGGCACTTTCCCATATTTATCGTGCCAGTGCCTGAGACCAGTTGGACGAAAACAAATAGAGAATGAAAACGCCAAGTAATATGAATTATTCTTCTATCGACGAGAACTTTCCCTATTTTCCATTTGCATTTAGCTACTTCGTAGAACGATACATAGTACAACGTAGGTAGAAAATATTTACGAACAAAATTCCAAGTGAATTCATCAACCCGGCTGATGGAAATGTTCAAACAAACAAAATCTCTATATACCGTATTTATCGTATTGGGGTTGGTTCGTGCAAAGTTTTTATTCCAATCGTATCGACTCGTTCGTATCAACATTCTCGAAATGAGATTATAAAATATCCAGTAGTCTTTTGGTGACGAGAAACAGTCAAAAATCACAAAACTCGAAAAAAAATAATGAAGCAAAAAAAAAAAACTTGAAAATGAACAACCCTAATTTTTCTTTTATTTTATACATGAACGAGCATACAGAGAACAAAGAAATGTATATACCGCTGTAGCTGCGAATATTTTGTGGCAATTGCCGCCGGATAATTCCACTGATCCTCACATTTTTATTCTTTCAGTTTTGTTTTTTTATATTTCTTTACAGGATTGTACTTAATCTAGTCTATGACTTATTTCACTTTATTATTAAGAATTTTCATTAAATTTGCTGCGTTCGAAAAATCACATGAGAATGAGTCGAAAGATCAAGCCCAAATATTTTGTTATCTCTTGGAATCTGTCGGTAGAAAGTTTATTTATAAACGTCTTTTCAGTGGAATTGTTTGGTCGAGCAAAATGCACTTAGAAAGACGTTATAGCCCAACTTAATATATAAAACCTAGTCCATCGGTGAGAGAAATTAAATTTCTAAAGAATTAGCCTCGTTCGCGATCATTCGATTCCTCAATGTTGCGATTACGAATTCACACCTCCTCACAAACAAACGAATGAAATAAAACAAAGAGCACATGATATTTTGAAAAAACTTTCCATGATATTCAATCGATGTGTCTGTCTCGTGTATTTACGAAAAACGAAACATGCAAACTCCAGAATGTATAAACATTGAACGACGTATTAGAACAATAGGAGAAAATAAAAATGATATAAATACTAAATACAAAGTTTTATTTATTACTCAGGGCGAACCCTTTCCTATTAGATACATTTCTTGACTCATTGCTCCGCCATTTCCAAAGTAACTTTCCGTTTCCTTTCCTAAAATAAAGAAATTATCAATTTTGAAAAAAAAATCAAAAATTGCAATTTTGAGAAATGCGAGAGCTTGGGAAATTTTTTATTCCTTATTTACCACATCGATTTCTTTCTCGTACAGCTCTTGACCATGAGCCACGAGTTGCTCGCATTTCTTAACCACTTTTGCAATGGTTGCAGAAATTTCGTCTTTCTCCGAAAACGCTGCTTGCTGTCGCGTCTGAAAATCCGCAAGTTTGCTCTCCAGGTTTTTTTTCACGCTGAAAAAAAAAACGAATCACCATTAAGTCGTTTCATTCCTTGCGTAAAGATGCTCATCGAATGAGAAAACTTACTTCAATAATTCAACGAGCTCGGCACGTAGCGAAGCCAAGTGTTGATCGCATTCCTCTCTCATTTTTTGCAGGTTTGCATCGGCAGCTTGGGTGTTTTCCTTCCCCGGAGGAGCTGTCTCGTCCTCGATCAACGCTTTACTTTGCGCCACTTTTTTCTTTGCCTCTTCCAGAACTTTTTTCGAATTCCTACAATATTAAAGCGAAACGAATTCATGGAGAGTTCCCAAGCGACGAAAAAAACGCTCGATTCCGACACCAAGACCACGCTCCTCGTTTTATTTGACCTTGAGACATGAAAATATGGAAACTCACTGGAGGCGTTGATAAGCTTCTGTTATTTCGGCGAATCTGCGATGCCTGTTGGCGACCATGGACAAGTGGCTTTGCAACTTTTCGATCGCCGGTTTCTTCGACTGCATCGCTGCCTCTACCGCGTTTCGCTCCTCCATTTGCCGTTGCTTTTGCTCAAGAAGATCGTTCAAACGAGCTTCGTACTCTTCCGGCGACCTCACGAGTTTCGACTCCAGTTCTTCGGTTATTTTGTAAACCTGTTTTAACATTAAAAGTCATTCCGAATAAGGAAACTCGAAAAAAGCAATATCAGTTGTTCGTGCGATGGTTTCTCAAAATTTGCATTTGAGCAGGGCAGGGAACTCAACAATAAATGTTTTTCACTCGTTCACGGCTGTCCCCGATGAAAGTTTCTAAATTCTCAAACGGCAAACCTTGCAGACCAGCAAATTATCGTCGGTTTTCGTGAACAACTCACCCTAACTGCTTCGCCGCTCAACTTCCCATGCTCCTGTAAGACGTCGAGTTTTTTTTTCTCGACAGCCTTGAACTTTTCCTGGACCTCGGCAATTTTGGTTTTTCTTGCTGCTTGTAGCGATTGCAAACTCGTTATTTCAGCGGTGAGCTAAAAATGTATAATTTTCATAATGAAGAGCGATTCCAAAATGGAAAATTGTTGGACGAGAAAGTTAAGCGTACCTGTTCCTTGAGAACCAGCTTTTTAGCAATCTCCAGAGCTTTTTCATTCTTCATCTCGGAACATTTGTTTATCTGTCTGTTGATGCTTTCCAGCTGTTGCGGTTTGAGTCTGATTTCTGCCATAGTTTCTTCTATGAACGCTTTTTTGGTGTAGACGTAGAGCAAAAAGTTGGACAAAATTTTTGCGAATCGACGCGTTTTTTTTGGCGCCGGATTTGTCAAGTCGGTGAGAAATAAATCGTTCAAAAATATTTCAGAGCAAACAACAGCCATAACTTCCAACAGATTAATGAACGAAATGATTTCCGGATTATATTCTACGAGAGATAGCGAATGCGCTTGATCCAACGTTGGCTTAAAGGTGGGAAAGAAACAGAAAACAAAATAAATTGATGCTGCTGTTGAATTTTCTTCAAACTCGTAACTGTAGACGCATTGTCCTTACTTTTATTATTGTCGCAGTATCGATGTCACATTTGTTGAGGAATTGCGTCGCTAAATTGAGGACATATTCTTCGGAAGGATTTTTTAGATCTATGAGAGTCGATGGTAATTCGACCTCGCTGAGGGCGTTTTGAACTATTTCCGGTCTCAAGTCCATGGCTAAATTAGACCGCAACAATACTTTTTAACAAACGAAAAAACACGAAATATTGGGATTGAACGATTGTATCCAACAAGCTAATAAAATGCGAAACTAATCTTCGTGCATAACCTCAAAAAACTGATGCTTAGCGAAGAAAATCCGAATGTCGTCAGTAGAAAGTTATAAAACTTAACAAAACTCAACTCACTTGGATTTTTTCCTTCGAATATCGATGTAAATACACAATTAATCGACGTTTGTTATAAAATGTGACACAATAACAATCAACACCGCCAATGAAAACGAAAACTCGCACCAAACATGCCAACGATTGAAATTTCAAACAAGTGTCACGTGACGTTAGTTCAAATATCATTGGCTGCCTAGGAAATCACGTGGTTTGTATACGTACAAACATCGCAGCAGTTGGCGGGGTTCGAGCGCCCGCATCGTAGTCGTTCGATATTTGAAACTTATACGGACGAAAAAAAGGATGATTTTTGTTCAACTTCCAAGGACGCTCAGCAGAGTCAGGGAATGGTGAATAAATGAGAAAAAGACAAAGTTTATTCGATCAGTTTTGTTTATAGACGTTCGGTTACACTTGTCGTTGGTGTGACTCACGATCACGTTTTATAATTCGTTCGCATTTGGACGACTGGTGTAGTGTGAATGCTCTGTTAAAAGACTGTGGTGTAAAACATATAATGTATTTGTCGCTATTGAACTGAGAGACAGTGGTCGCAAAATCTATACACATTCATAAAAACGAAGATCTCTTGTTTATTTTCTCGCAAGGAACGATTTATCGGAGGAATAGCCAGTTGAAGTTTGCAAAACATATAAATAATAGTCCTCTCAGTGTCTGCCCTCGCTCGCTGTCTCTCGTTTTTCTTGGTGAATTACCGCGACGACCAGGAGAGTATTGGATATCCATGGCTTCGAAAATCCCAGAAGTTAGCCGGAGATTTTGAGAGTGATTTTTCTTCTCGCCGCGGCCCCTCGAAGTAACTCGTTAACTTATGCGCTATTAAAATTACAAAACGTAATCGAGCTCGTATCTGATGTATTGATTTTTTGGATCATTCATTATTCTTGGATAACCCGCTACCAATGCGTCCTGTCCGCCGATGTAAAGGGAATTGTAAATTTTCCAGTAAACGTCTCGCACTTTTCTCGCAGGATGGAAGAGCCCCTGAAATTAGTTCGCAACCGATTAATCGAACAGTAAAAATTCGAAAAAAAGCGAAACTTTATCAAAGAAACGTTATTATAAATTTGCACATTTTATAATTTTGAAAAATGATTGAATTTCGATGATAATTCGTTTACCAACCTGTAGAGTGTACTGCAAAATTTTGAGCGGTCCAAGGGCAACTCTGAGACCGTCGACAGCGTCCATGAAAGCTTGAACGAGATGTGGCGAGGTTTCAAAAACGTTGGGCCAAACGTGATTCAATAAATGGATAAGGGCGTCCTCGCAACCAAACCCATAAACGCCAAGTGCCATGTGTTTTATAGCTGCGCAAGCTGTCTGACGGTGCACAAGGTCACGATCCATAAGAGCGTCCTCCAACAATGGACAAACAGCGTAAATATAATCTTTGCCCATTTCTCCAATATACTCGAAGAGAAAGGAGAGTGATTTCAAAACTCCGTTCTGGACGTTCAATTCCGGAACTCTGTACTCGTTCATCAAGGCAGGCAAAACCGTAAATGGGCTGCAAGTTTCGGCTACGATTGCGATCGCCACTGTCGTACATACTCGATTCTGTCGTTCTTGGACTTTTAGATTGTTCAGGAGTGTCGCCAAAACATCGTGGGGACTGTAAACGAAAGTTTTATGTTTGTTTTTATTAATTGTTGTTTTTTCTACGAAAATTTAAAACGAAATTGTTTGGATTTTATAAATATTTTTTATACGTTTATAAAGTTCAAGTTTATTTTTTTTTCCTTATTTTTCTTTATTAACTTACCCAATCGCCTTCGCTATGTAACCGAAGGTATTGACGGTTGCTCTTCGGATTGCTTTTTTATGGGCCTTCAAGAGCTCCAACAGCTCGAAACAAATTCTCATCCATTCTCGGGCTGAGACGTACTCGGGTCCTCGATCGGCAATCCGACCGACGAGATCTATACAATTTTCCTGTACCTTTTCGTGTCTGTTTTTCAAAATAGGAGTAAGCCTAGGCAACAAATCCTTGATCGGCGGAGTCATTTTCGTCATTCCAATCACGTTGACAATCGCTTTCAAAGCTCCCAAAATACTGCCGAGAACTTCGGGATATTCTTCACCCAAATATTCGTAAAGAACGACGCCCAAATGACCCATGAGTTTTTCCTAAAAATACACAACAATCACGTCGATGAGCATATTCCTGTCAACTGGATCAAATGACATCGAAGAATATGGTTTTGAGCTAAAGAAGAAAAATAACTTACTTCCTGACAAGTTTTCATTACGACTGCGATACGAGAAATAAGATCAGCAGCTTGTTGACGAACTTTCGCCGACTTATTGTTCAGACGCCACAATATCGTTCCGCAAATTTGAGGCAAATACGCTTTGACTCTTTTGCCAAGAGTGTTGACGATTGTTCCAAATCCGTTGAGCATCACAACGTCCTATAAAACGTAAATATAAAATAGTTAAATATTAGATTCCAAAGAATAAATAAATGGAAAAATGAAGCGACACAAATGACGGAAAAAATTTGTAGAAAAATAGAGAAAATCTTGCCTCGGTCGTTTGTTCTTGGAATGCGTAAAGAATTCCATCGATCAGCTGTTCCTCGAGTCTCGAGTCGACGTCGGCGGCTCCCAAATTGCCCATTATTTTTTCAATCGTTTCCATCACCATTTTTCTGTATTGTTCATTTTCGTCTTTGAGGTCGTCGACTACGCGATTAATGATTTCCGACGCTCCGACTTTGTTTGCAATTTCAACGGTCGTGTCGACCAGTTGACGATAATTTCGACGATCCAATGCCATACGATGATTCCAAAAGTGTTTGAAAAAGTGAGGCAATATTTCGTCCTTTATGTACTGAGCTTCGACACCATCAGTACCGCAACATTGTTTGACGACCTGAGAAAAAAAACATTATTTCCTCCGATCAGTATAATCAACGCCAGCACGTAATAATCTTTATAAAACTAACAATGAAAAATCTCGAAAAGTCGTAGATTATTATTTCGTAATAGTTTTATTACCTTGAGTACGATTTTCTTCATTTCCTCGTCCGGCGATTGGAACTCTCGAATTAGAATGAGCATCACTTCCCTGGTATAATAATTAGCATATTCGGCGTCCATGAGTGGAATCAAATAACCGATTGCTTTGAGAAAAGCAGCGAGACCTTTGCCACGATGGGTTCTTATGCCTTTCCACAGAGGTTTCAGGACCGAATCGAAACTTTCGATACCGTAGGGAGTGGCGGCTTCGGCCAAAGCGGCAATAGCCAGAGCCGTGATGGTTCGAACTTTTTGTTGCTCGTCGACCAAACCTGCAGGACAAAGTTGCGGAGTTATTGATGAAATAATTCGTTCGATAAAAAATTCATTTCGATTAACGAATTCGTTTTTCATTGGGAAATTTGTATAAAAAAAAAAAAATTATTCACCGTGCTCGATGATCTCGACTAAACTTTTCAAGTGCGGCAGAATCGCACAGCCCATAAGAATCGCTATTTGCTGAACGATTTTAATGCCCGTGTGTCTTGCTTGCCAAGATTTTTTACTCCGACAAACAGCCTTGAGGAAAGGCAAAAGCGAGGGGATCCCAAGAGCCGAAGCAACTACGGCGAACGCTCGAGCTGTCGTGTTTCTCACGTATTCATCGATATTATCGATATCCGGTCTCATGGTCGATATCATTGTCGCCAATCCGGCTGCCTTTGCCAAATTTGATATTATCTCACGACCCTCAACACGAGCGTAGTAATCCTCGTCGATCAACAGCGGCTCGATTACCACGAGAATCTGAGGAATGTCAAAGAAAAATGACGAATTTAAAAAATGTTGAAAACTTTTTAATGAATCGACTCGAAGGATCGGGACGTTAAGAATATCGTGATATTAACCTTGTGGACGTAGGGACGAACGAGATCGTCCAATTTGTAAAGAATCCTATCGATGACTTTAACGAGAAGATGTCGTTCTTGATCCTCGAGAGTGGGTGACATGAGAAGCGGTAAAATTTGATTGAAAAGTGGTCCAGCTCCAAATTCACGTGCTTTGTCGGTTATTTGTCGAAGTGCAGCTTTTCTCATGGGCGGGGTGCCATTTTTTATTTTCAGAAGTAATTTCATAATTTTGCGTTCTTTTTGTTCCTCCGGACTGAGGGATTCCTCGTCGACGTCGACGAGCAATTTGTCAAAGTATTGAGCATCTTCGGGTTTCATGAACGGTAAATTGCCTTTGGGTTGATTATCGACGAATTTGGCACTTTTGTCTTCTTGCTGGATGAAAAATCCTTGAGGCGTGCCAGCCATTGGAGTTGGCGTTGCTGTTAGTTTACGTGCTGGCGTACGAATCGGTATGTAACCCGCGGGAGGCTGTAAAACCTTGTAACCCGGTGGAAAGAGCGCGTCGAGCTCGTCATCCGAGAGCGGACGATTTCGCTCGTCGATTTCTCGTTCCCAACGATAGGCTTGCAATTGTTCCGGCGTCATTGACATCAAATGACCGGGTGTCGGAGTCGCCATTCCCATGGCTTTTGGTCCCGTTGGTGTTACTCCGCTCGGCGTCAATATTGACGTCTGATGAGGTGTCGTCAGTGGCGTAGCCGGGGTCTGCGGTGTCATCGAACCCGGAGTCTGATTCGACGGGGTTTCGTCCCAACGACTTCGACGTTTACTTGCCGACGGTGTTGGCGTCTCTTGAATTAAATCCCCAGCCACTCGATCTGTACGCGGAGTCTCGGCCCATCCGCTATTGTGACCCGGTGTTTCTGAAATTTATCATTTTTTTTTCTTCAAATTCCCATTCCCATGGATTTCGAAAAAGCCACAATCTATTCCGTAGAATTTTTCAATGGGAAAAGCGACTTTTCCCATTACTTGATAGTGATTGGAATATTTCTCAACAAATTTTTTTATTTGGATACAAAAAGTTATCGGAATTGATCGCCTTTCCGCTACTTCAATGGCAAATATTTGGCAACCAAGTAAAAAATGCGGAAATTACCTCTTTCGGTCTTGGGTGTTTCGTCCCACCGATTCCTTCGACTAGAGACGATTTTATCGTGCGAGGGTGTTTCTCGTCCAGGAGTCACAGCCCCGGGCGTCGCGTGTCCGGGTGTCGGTTCCCACATTCGTGTGCTTTGGCCCGGTGTTGCTCCGGGTGTTTCGCCACCCTTTCCATGGCCCGGAGTCTCGTCCCATCGTATCGCAGCCGGTGTGACCTTTATTTGGGAAAATAAAAAAGAGTCAAAAACTCATCGTTCATTTCCAAAGCATCCAAGTGAAAAAAGTACCGAAATACTCACATCGGCGTTATCCCACGAAGTAGGCGTCGCGGAATTGCTCGCAGCCTTTTTAACAGTCGGTGTATCTTCGGTCTGATCCCAACGTCCACGTTTCTTTGGTGCAGGTTTTGGCTCGCCATTCGTTGCCTTTAATGTACCGTCTTTCGCTTTTTCCGCCAATTTCTTTTTCAACTGTTAATTGTTAAAACCACAATGAGCAAAATTGTTCGCATGATTCATGAGAGAATTTTTATTTCCATTATGAAAATGCAATTTGTTGTTTGTTTTGTTGTAAAATGAAAATTTCGTCGCCGTCACAAACGAGAATGATAATAATTAGGAAAACCCGTTTACCTCAGTTTCTTCGCCTTTGAGCAACTGCTCACGCATTATTTCCGAATACGATCTCGAACCGATGTCC
Organism: Hyposoter didymator; assembly: GCA_037952995.1. Taxonomy (NCBI): domain Eukaryota; kingdom Metazoa; phylum Arthropoda; class Insecta; order Hymenoptera; family Ichneumonidae; genus Hyposoter; species Hyposoter didymator. The sequence goes on from JBAJMU010000003.1 coordinate 1,167,780, forward strand.
GGAGTTTTGCCACCTGTAACCACGAATCAAACGTCACGCAAAGCGTAACAATTAGTTATAATTAATTGTTTAAATAAAGAGACAGAGACTCCTTTGATGGTGAAAGTATTTTTTGTCTCGTGGCAATTTGCGCAAGCCGATTAATTTTCATTATTTATTATATCAAACTTCGCAAATTGAATTTTTATCGTTTTTTCAAAATAATTTCTAGCTTTCTGAGTAGTTTGTTTTTCAATGGTTTATATCGTTGCAAATATTAAAGAATGAAACTGAAATTAGTGAGAAGGATGAACGAGCGAAAAATTAACGTATCGTTACGGAAAATTTTGCACTCATCGTAGCGTTTTCGTTCTGAGAAACATTTTTTTTTATATCGTTGAGAATTCGAGCACGTAAATAACGACGAGGATATTTTTAGCTGCAATTTATTTTCCTCATTTTTGACAATTTCAGTTTCATCGTTTTTATTTTTTTTGTAACGTTGGAATACGACGGTTAATATTCCAAAAAACGAGCTACCGTATTTACTCTCCCATTCGTCGCTCTCCCTTAATTCCATTGTTGTATTATTAGTAACTAATCGTTGAAATTCGATTTGAAAATTAAAAAAAAGATTAAAAAATAAAGAATAACGAAAATATTGGACGATCCAGAGAGTTGGCAAGGGTAGCTCGCATATATAATACGTACGTGAAGATTCGGTGGCACAGGGAGCACTGTCCCGCTCTCATGTTCTCTTCCACATCGAATAAAAACTTTAGCCATCTAAAAATCAACTCATTCTCGTTATTAATAATATTTGCATTCAGAACCACTCATACTATTGTTTTGTATTTTTTTCTTCTATCTGCGAGTTGTCATTCCGAAATCAGAGCCTCGTATTTAACGTTATTAGCAAAAATCGTTGGTACTTTGTTCAAAAAACGATGAAATTGCGATCGAACTCGAAATCGATGAAAATGGAAAAAGAATATTATGACGAAGAGATAGAATTGAAATGAATGAGAAATGAAAGTGCAAAAGCGAGAATAAAATGAGAGAAAAGCCTCAAATTATTACGTGAAACGATTTTTTTAACTTGGGGGCTCCGATCGGTCTGAAAATTGCGCAAAGAAAAGAAAAAAATTAATGGATGTCGTTTAAAACCTTCGACAATAGTATCCCTGGGCAAAGCAGATGATATCCAAAGTGCAGACCGTCACTATGATTGGAAACAAAATATGTTCACATTAGTATGATATTTTCTTTTCCTCATCCTTGTTCAGCCTTTCTCTCGATTCACATTCACACCCTACTATTTGTGTCATTGAAACGTTGCTGCTCGAGCCATTTTCCCGGCTCATCGAACTGAATAAGCAGATTGCCTCTTTCGTCACTTTTTTAAAAGCTTTCCCTTGCAACGACACAAACGAACATCGTGGTTTTTTTTTTGCCTATGATCTACGTGCGAGTTCCGATTAATGCGAGGCATGAAAACTTGTCAAAAAGTTAATAACAAAGAGATTTGAAATGATGTTCATAATTCTTTGAACCTCGTATCTGCAGATTAGAGAAAAAAATGTTTTCTCTCTATCAGAGATTTGCAAACGTTGCCTTAAACATTCATGGAAATTTATCTCAATTGTACATTTTCAGGCCTCGATTTACCAGCTGTACTCGAACCCTATCCAAAGAAAAAAAAATGCGAGCACAAAGTTTATTTATAAATCGGAACAACATTTTTTTTCCTTTGTTTTTAAATCTTTCTTAAAACTAGGCGATAAGTTTTAGGTACAAGAATTAGTTGCATGTACAAACCTTCGGCAAAAGGATCGACTCGTTCCGGCGAGATTATCATCCGGCGTCTTTTTTGCCGGTATTCATCCTCGCGATCGGCGATCGTTGGTCGTCGTCTATCCGCAAACGGATCGTAACCTTTTTCGCTCTGGAAATACATACAAAAATGCGTTAATGGGGCTACGGGGTTCTTCCGAATGTTGAGAAAAGTTTTTAGTCAAAGGGCCAGATAATTACCTGTGCCACGTCATTGAGAAGAGCTGCCGGGGCATTGTAACCCGCTCTCTTGTTAGAACTGAACGTGCTTGGCTCGTACTCTTCATCCTGTATCGAATAAAACAGAAATCAGTCAAAAAAAGAATCACGACTGAAAGAATTTGATATGAAACATGAAATCGCATTATCTCGACAAACGTTACCTCAATTTCATCGTTGGCAGCAATCGAGGTGACGTATCCGTCATACTTGTTATTCGTTCCGTCGTAAATCTCTTGATCGTAAAACCCCGTTTCGCCGAGACCCACTTGTTCTTTTTCGGTGGTTGCGCTTTGAATTTCCTTCTTTTTGGACTGTATCTCACGTATTTGGGCTTCGATGTCTGAATTCGAATGGAACGGTACAGAATTTAGAAATCAACAACGACAGAAAGAGAAAAATTCAAAATTTTCGTGTATGCTTTGAAATAATTTCCCCGAGAACCGGGAAAAATCAATTTGTTGCAGAAATTTTCTTTAGGAACGGTGAATTCTCAAAGCTTCGAGCAAAAAATGGTGTAAACTTAATACTCTTGCCTTTAAACACAATGTTTCATTTAGCATTTGATTAACAATGCGTATCGCTCGATTATTTGAATGCATAACCTCAAAATGTGATCGATCGTTGAAGAACGATCTTGTTTTCGTGAACAGAGCGATTGCCAAAAAATTCGAGGTGTTTTGATTGTTTTGCAACGATGTTTATTCGTGCTTGATGATTTGATTCTAGTGAAAAATTAATTGAGGTGTTCAACGATAAACGAATTGGTTACCTTCGTGGGTCCGCGGAATGTCGGCCATCGTGGCTCCTTGGCCGTGTGAGCCTCGCCACTGAACACTGAATTATTTCCAAGCTGCGAAGCCTATAGGATTTTATTCTGATTAATCAACACTGATATCAAGACGACAAGATTATTGTTAGAGCTTGAATGATCGGACAATCAATGCGGTTCCGAAAACAGAGGGATATGCGTTTGCGGCCGCGATTACCTCTCGAACGCCGTTGTTTTGTAATTCCAAGATGGATGATGTGGCGTTGTGGCGATGCATGTATCTGTATAAATGTATGTAAATCTATATGCGAAGACCGATATATATCCATCAAAATTGCGGAAACGTTTATGTACTGAATTAAATTAACAATTCGAAATTCCCAATCGACGAAAATATCAGACATACGTTTTAATTATAAGAATTTTTAATCCACAAACGAAAAAAGTCAAAATTATCAACGGCTGACTCGGAGGCTAAATAATAAAATTAATTTTTTGGGAAAATTTCTTGAATGCTAAACGTTTTCATTACGCTGCCATATACCACTGGATGACCACCAAAAGATTTGTGAAAAAAAAAATTAACATTGTTAATTTTTAATTAACATTGTTAAACTTGAGCGGGCTCTCCGAGCGCGACTTTTGCTATTTTTCCTACCTCCGTGAAGTCGGCGCCCACAGTCATTATTTCTAAACATAAAAATCGGATTAGTGAGTTGAAAAAAACCGTTCCAAGGTTCACATTTTAATTGATATCGCATAATTATTGAATGAGTAATTTCCATATGATTATCCCTCTAGTCTCCCTGCGCCAGATCTACGAAAACGCGTCGTGAATTCGGCATCCCAGGTTCGAAGTTTTTTCTTTTATTTTTTTCGAAAGTATAAAGCAAAAAAGAATTCTTCCAGAAACGTAAACGGTTAGAACTCTTGTTGGGGACCGACGGGCGTAGGAGAGCGAACGTTCTCACCGACTAGTGATATTCTGCCACTCTACCGGCGGGCTGTGTGACTTATCTCTTGATAATTTTCGTCATCGAACAAACCAAACGAAAAAAAGCGTAAAGTTAAGCCCCTCTTTTAAAAGTTTGATGCATTTTGATTTCGTCGAGTCGCAATCGATTCGGAATATCTTTTGCTTGATTCGAATCGATTGGCACGACTCAAAAAAATCAAATTGCACAACATTTTTTGGTGGCTCTATGCTTTTTTTCATTTCGTTGGTTCGATAAAGAATTGGCGATAAGTCACACAGCCCGCCGGTAGACTGTCAGAATATCACAAGTCACTAAAAACGATCTCTCTCCTACGCCCGTCGTCAATATGGAACGAATTCGATACAGTGTTTCGTTTCCGGTACAGCTCTCACGGAAATTCTCATGAATGAGACCGCGAGTGTATGTGTCTTACTCAGAACTCAGGGCAGTCCATGACCCTGTGCACGCAGCTAAGAATCGCAATACAATCAAAGCGTGAGCTTTTTATTGCTATCAAATAGAAGGCTGCAAGTAGATTGGAATGCCTATATAATGAGAATCTCGGCGAAACAGCGAATCAAAAAATGGCTACAGACAAATTGCGAGGGTGGCTAATACGACCATATTGTGAGAATTTGATAAAATTTGGTAATAAGATTCTTTAGAATCAAATACGATGACACAGTTTATTTTAAATTTTTCGTCCAAATAGTTGTCGAATAATTGGAGTTTACAATATGCAAAAGATATACTCATGTGTAGCTGATTGCTATGCTTATACGTGCAAACTCTAGTGTTCACTTGCCCGGAAACTATGTAGAAGAAAAATCTTTGAAAAATTTGTATATTCATATTTAATACTAAAGAATGTACTCATCGAATTTCAAAATTCTAATAATTTCGAATTTTTTCTATGCTTTCAACATGGCAACATATTGTTGTGTCTATATAGCTATCCTCCTTAAATATTGGGCCTCAATCGAGTCTCATTCTGCAATTCTGCTACAATTTCATTCAATTTTGATTTTTTTTTCCACTCCCGAAATTGCTCTAATTGATTCATCGGACTACGAATAAATTGACGTACGTTTTGCGTACGTGGGTCCGCAGGTATGTCGATGGAAAATTGTTCGAGCAGATGTAATGGGGACGAGCTCGAACTTCTATCTGTGAATGCAATGGAGATGGACACGTGTCCATTGTGGATATAGATATATGTATACTATAATGAATTTCCGGTCTCTCTCCCTCTCTCCTTCTCTTTCTATCTCCGGTCAAATTGCCACTCCCATATACTCACCATTTATCGAATGGACGAAAGGTCTTTGAACCGTATTCGACGAGCCCTCGAAAAATGATCGACATCCTATAAAAAATAAAAATAAAAAATTGTAAAAACTCGCATGTACATAAGTACTGCCAATTGATGCACTTCGAAGGTTTATTCAGAGCTAGAAAAAATGTCAACTACGCTCTATGAGCGATTTTCAATTCGGAACATGAACGAATTTCAATGAAAAAAATTCTGAAAATTCATCGACTGACAAAAATGGATTGTAACGAAAATTTTAATTTTTTCATTATGATGAAGAATCGAACGGAAACTGCCGTCATTTTTAATTTTGTATCCCACCACTATCGTCCGTTTAGTCTTAAGCAATTTCCGGTTTGATATTAAAAGAGAAAGGCGAAAGAGAAAACTCGAGAACAAGACCCTCAGAGTTTTGCAGTAGTCTCGAGAGACGCTTTCGTCTTGTGCATCCTCTCCAAACCCCTTGCTAACTACCTCCCACAACGACTTTGTCTCGAGCTGCTTGAGTCTCGTGGTTCTCGCGGTTGGCTCGATTGTCACAGGAAAAGCCTCCAAGACAGAAGTTATCAAATCGTCAACGTTGCGTCTTCAGACTCAAAATAGTTATTTATTCATTGCAAAAATACCACATTTTTATGAATAATTTAATTCCATAAAAGTTTCATTTTCGCTTGAATCACTGCGAACAAAAAAATATCAATTTTTCTCATAAACCCACAGGACACCGGAGAACAATTTTCATTCCACGGTTTTTCTATGAAAAAAAAAAGAGTTAATTAATCATTCGATCGTAATTGAACGTAAATCATAGTTCGACGTTGTCAAGATGCTTAATGTTGTCCACACTCGTTGACGTGGACGAAAAAGTGTTGATGAATTAGCAGAGAGAACGTCGGCCAATGACTGTGCATTTCGACCTGCTGCGAGTGAGTCGAAAGTCAGGGATAAAATACTCGTCTTCGTGGTAGGGATGAAGAAGGGGTTGTAATGGGATGGAGGGGTCGCAGCTCTCCGTGGAAGACCGAGTCTAGCCTCACACCTTGGAGAATACTCCTACCAAACACCCCGACATCCGACTGCTATTATCATCCCCCTCCGTTCTCTCTACCGACGTCCTACAAACTTGCTTAAATAGAGGTTTGGTTGGACCGAAGAGGATAGTTAAGATATCGAGCCTTGTCTGTGAGAAATACAGAGAGAGAGAGAGAGCGAGAGAGGGAGGAAGGGGGAGACGCCTCATGAAAAGGTCCATGCCCTGTGGAATCTTTGCAATCCCTATTTCTCACATCCCCTCTTTTATTCGAACCATCCCTTGTAATGTTTTATATATTTATACATATATAGACTTTATTTTTATATCCTGACACCCCTGTTCCGATGTTCTTTGCACAGGTCTTAGTCAGGGTCATTGACCCAAGCAACCCTCTTGTATTGGAAACGAATAAAATCAAAAAAAGTCCATCCCCTACTTTCATTGAGAAGATTTCTATTTTTTTCTCAATAGTTTCTTTTCCCTTGCACAGAAATATCCGTTTGCACGATTTGAATGAAATTCCATTTCTAGTTTGGAGTCAATTGAAAATTGATCAAATATTTGACAAAAAAAAAAATTCATTTTTTTCGCCACTTGAAAAATCACAGTTTTGTGAGCAACGGTCTCAGAATTATGACTGCGAATTCTGAACACTGCTGCTCCCTTACATTTTGGATGAAAATAAAATCACCAATAATTTTGACATTTGCATGTATCGGAATTCCATGACGTGACGCGTATGCATGGGAATTGAGTGAGTTAAGAGGGACGTACGTCAAGTTAGAATAGACATTTCTCGTCCCCTGACGTCTCGTTAAAGTCCTACAAGGTGTACTCGCTCAAATTAATTCTCACCTAGCGTGTGTTCTATCTGGAAGAGAGACTTTGCAACCATCAGATATATAGACCAATGTTTCCTCATCGCTTCAAGCTACTGCTGTTTCAAGGCGACCCAGTGGGGATTATTGACACGATAAGGGTTCGAAAGCAACAATGGTATATTCTAGTCTTTTCTAACTTTGCAAAGTCAAGGGCTGTCGTGCACCATAAAATTCTCGAAAGTGTCGAGAGTAATAAAATTGGAAAACACCGAATTTGATGAATACAGAGCCACTGGAGAGCAATAAATTTGTTCTTACATTAAAACTGCTCGATGCTATGATCGAGGTTTCAACGATGAAGAATTTACTGTGAGAAATGGTGAAGAGAGCGAGCAATACAATTTTAGTTTTCGTCTTTTTTTTTATATATTTCATGAAAAATGAAAAAAATAAAATAATAATGACAGATCCTTTCGAATTGCGCGTTCTATTTTTCAATCCCCACCTATTTCACTTCGTCTTCTTATATATCTGACAAGTTGATCCGCTTTCGGGGTCGACTTTCCAGTGTGGAGAAAAATCAACGATTTTTGCCCTCCTCCATTCCACGAGCCCTGTGTACGTTTCGAGACGTGTGTGAAGACGTTCCTCTTACTCCGCATAGCATCTATCTGTCCATCCATCCATTCGATCTCCGTAGAGATCCTTCCATTCAAAATCTGACACGAAATCTCGATATTTAAGTAAATTTTTTATTTCTTCATTCCGACACGTTCACTTTTGGAGCGAAAGTTGAAAAACTGATTCTCATTTTTCCCTGGAGCTTTTTATATGACGAGAAAATAAAAATTTCATTAGTCTCGATCGGTTGAGTGTGTCGAAGACGAATGTGCAGCAGGATTTCTACAGAGCGAATTACAGGAAAGCTATGAAATTGTGAAACAGCGCTTCGATCACTCGAGATCGTTCGCGTTCGAGATGAAGTTTGAATGGAAAGTCCTCTGTGCGTGTATCGTCGTCTCAAGATAGTCACGGAGACGTACTCGGGGCTCGTTCCTCTCCGGGAGATGGTACAGGGGGTTGAAAAGAGGTTGGAGGGTACATGCGACGTGTCTACAAAATTGATTGCTCCTCGAGTCAGTTCGAGAGGCGTCCAGCTTCCTGGGAGCCTCGGGAACAGACTCGGTACAATGAAACCAGCTCGTACTGTGTTTTGACAAAAGATCTGCATGTGTGTGAAGCTTTGACTTTTATTCCCTATTTTCATTTGCCATGAAGAAGAATTTTAGAGGGTGGAGGAACTGTTCTTTATTTTTACGTTGATTCGTTGGAGTAAACTGAGAAACGTTATGAAACTTGCATAATAATTAAAAACGTTTGAATTGTATTGGATAAAAAAAATTCTGTTTATTTCATTCGATAGTCTCGGTGGAAAATGTAAATGGTGTAGGTCGAGGAGACTCTTTCTTTCTTCATCAGACACTTAGATTTTGAGGGAGGAATTCGAGGAGAAAAAAGACATTTGAAATGGTTGAAATGTTCGGCAAGCTCGCTTTAAAACTCCAATGAATCTAAATTAAATTCTTCATCAAGCTGAGAGGGAGGGAATGAGGCAATAGAGAACGAGAGGGAAAGCGAAAGAGTAACGGAGAGGGAAAGACCGAGGAGGGCGGGAAATGTATGGGAAAAGGGAGAGGAGAGAAAGACAGGGGCGCAGAGGGGGATGTGGTACGGTTAATCGAATAGAAAGAAAATTTCGAGTGCTGAATACACATACTCTGGGGGACGAAGGCTCTTTTCCGCAGGCCGATAGAAACTTTTTCCAGCTTTTTTGTTCCTCCTCTCTCTCTCTCCCTCTCTCTCTCTCTCTCTCTCGCTCTTCTGTCCACACACCCCTTTTGATCCCATATATACTGTGCCACTTTCGGTTGCTTTTATTACTCGAGTTTTTTCTTCATCCCCAACCACCCCCTCCGCTTCTGTTCGTTTCGAATTCATTTTTCGCTCAACGAAAGCGAGAGATGGATGAAGGATAAGGAGAGAAATAAAAAGAAGGTACGAATAAGGTCTGGAGGAAATGGCAATATGCTCTTGAAAGTCCTGTCCTCGTGCACGAATAAGTAGTGACACGAAAAAAACGAGAAAGGATTAAATCCTACAGGCTGTTTTAGATCGAGTTTTTCTTCCTCGTACTTTCGGGCACAAAATTGCTGAATCTAATGATTTTTACCTCGACGCCCATTATTATTATAATTATTGTCATTTTAAAAAAACGCTGAGACTTTCTTTGGGAATTTTGTTGTTGTTGCTGTTTTTTTTTCTTTTGAATAGAAACCCGAAATCCGAAACAGTGGCACGGAGAACACTTTTTTGTCACTCCGTCCATCGTATAAGACAGAAATGGATATCGATCACCTTCAGGAGTGAAAAAAACCGTGAGAACACCAGAAGGAAAGAAATGCGAGAGAATGGCTTGCAGAAAGCTGAGACTTCGATATTTTTTCTTCTTTTTTTTTTTTCTTTCTGTCGTCTGTCGTCGTAGAAACAGAATTTTCAGGTAGGAGGGTAGTCTAGCTCCTTGAAAAGCTCGCAAAAATTGTCCCCTGGGATCGTCATTGAGACTGACGTAAGAACCACGAGGCTTTCACTCAAACGACTACTCCATTTATTTTCTTTCGAGTATCAAATAAATTTCCATTGCTTCGTATGATTCGCCATTTTTTTCAATCGTGTGTATTAATATTTTGGATTTTACAAATCGTTAACTAGAACGTTGCTTCCCGAGGTCATTTCCCATAGAGACATTAAATAAATGATCTGGTCACCCATCCCAGTATTGCCCTCGCACAATGCGGCTGCGATTGAGCAATCGTCAGAGCCATAACGAAAAATTCAATTATTCATCCAAGACGGATTTTCACCATTTTTCCATTTTACACAAACGAAAATAATAGAAAAGCTCGCCAATTTGCGTAATTTTTCATGCCGGAAGGAAACTCCGCGGCATATCGATGGATTTTTTTTCGGCTTTGTATGTCTATATGGTATGGTATTATAATAATGGAACGAAATAGTTATGGGGTATGAGAGCCCTCCGGCCTGCGACGTCCGACGTCTCGCATGATGTCGTATGGACTGCATTGCACGCCGGTGCGAAATGCAGAGGATTATAATAATTCGCGTGGCTGCATCCAATTTCAATTTACCCCGAAGCTGCTCCCGCTGTACTTCGAGTTTCCTCGTGCTCTTCCTTAATATATATAAATATATACACATATTAGCATGGTTGTGATGGTTCTCGAATGGAAATGTGAGTTTGGGCACTGTTGAGTACCGGGGGTAAAGAACGGAAGCACAGAAAATGTGGGGGAGAAAAAAACGGTACGACAAGATATTCGTATTCGTGTTCCCGGAAGTGATTATTTTTTAAACATCAAAAATTTGTAGCATCGATGAGACGATTTTTTCAAATTTTTTTTATTTTCGAAATTCTTCTCCTTTTTCCTATGACTCAAGGGCGTCGTTCGCGGAATGTCTGATTCTTCAAAATTCTCGGTTTCCTGCTCATTTGGACGAGATATTCCAACAGAACTAGTCGATGATTTATTGAACTTTAGACAGAGGATAATTGGAGAGAATTGTGTAATGTATTCGAGAGTCCGGAACAGCCAGTTTGTTGGAAAATTAGAGAAACATGAGAAGAAGATCGAAATTGTCTGTGGTTGATAACTTATGACGGCGCCAAGTTCATCCTGATGAAATTTCTGTACAGAGATGCAGGGCAACTTCGTAATTATTTACAAAACCACCATAATGATTAGGAGCTTTCGAGCAACTCACAATTAACTGTTAACAATCCTATCATGTAATTTTCTGGTTCGTAGAAACAGATTTTCGTCAATGATACTCCACTGTTAGGCAAAGCACCCTAATCATCCTTGCATGACTGGCAAATGCGCTGCGAGAGATTTTCGGGATTGGGGCTGGACCAATTGCTTGGAAAAGTGCCTAGGGCACTCCTCAAGGTTTCTTGATGGCATGTGCTTCAGCGATGGTAACTGCAGACTCATCACACGCAACAGCATGCCAGATGATGACGTTGGGGATTGTTTCGATCAAAAAAATCGCTCCATGATTTTTATTCTGCCTTTAGAATATCATGGATGATTCGGAATTCAATGGGGTTGATTGGTTTTCGCCCTGAGTCTCTGGTTAGTCGACCATTCATCGCGTCGAAAAAATTGTTTGCAACCATTTCGAATTAATCGAATTGTCAAGTCACCCCATCAACGAAACGGCGCCTTTGAAACTGAATGAAGTATTTCATCCATTCAATTACTTTCCATTGGGTTTTATAGGTTTCTCAAGTTTCTCTCCCGCGGCTGCAAACATCCTGCAGAGCCAAAGGTGCATTCCAGATAACCCAGCACCGAGAGATACCCAAGGACAATTTCTGATAGAAGGTTAACCATGCTTAAGGGTGTGCAAAGGGTAAAATCCTACCAAGCATCGGACCGTCCATAAAGCCAGCTCGTATATCCTATAGGACCGGACTCTGCAACTCTGACCCAGAGCACTTGTCCACTAATTGCATTACTTATTGACTTAGTTTCGCCAGGACCGCGTGTGGGGAGGAACCGAAGGAGCAGGGGCAGCTTCCCGCTCACTGAATATTAATTATTCGGTTGTCCCGAATTTAACCAAGTGACCATCACGCACATTTGAGTTTGCTCTTCCTATTCCTCAATATACATTCCAGAAATTCCATCACTTTTCGACTTTGCTTTGTTTAATTTTTTTTTTTTTTTAATTATTCGTTTGAAAACCCTCATGGAAAAAAAAATTCACATGGTTTCAAGAAAAACTATAACCTGCCATTAGACAATATGGTAGAAGTTTAAGAAATCGTTTATTCTTCATTGCAATGTCTTCAGCGTTATTTTTTGTCCCGAAGGAATATTGAGACGTTTTTTTTTGTTGTTTTGCCAAAACCTCGTCTTATTTTCTCTTCCGAACTAAAATTCCGTCGGTCGCGTAGTTTCCGACACAGATCCGTACGCTTCAAACGAAATTCCACACAGGTATGCAAATGCTCTCACAGTCCACGTAATATCCGCTCCTTTGTATTATAACCCGTTGCCGCACTTCCGTCCGGCTCACGCAATTAGCTAAGCATACGTGTAATTTATTTCTGCATCCTACATCGATATACAGTGCACACTACACGTGAAGTGAAAGAATTTTTCTTCCTGTCCCTGCAGGATATGAGGCTCTGAAAAGCAATGAAAAACTTTCTAGACGAACTAAATGACTTGAGAAATCATTTCATTGCTCAATGGTGTTTTACATTTCGACTGCATTATTCAAATATTTTAAAAAATTGAAGCTAAGCCCCGATTCATGCGTCTGAAAATTTGTGAGATTGAAAGAGCTGCGGAAAAAAAACGAAAAACCCCTTTGAAATGAGTTTTAAAAAGATTTCGAAAAGTTTGAAAATTAACGTCGGCGATTAACGAACAAAATAATTCTGAGGTTCCAAATAATTGCGGAAACAGTGAATTCTCGGTTGAATAATTTCTATTAATTATGATTTTTCAGTTATTAAGTCGGTCACTTGTAGGATAGAAATTCTATTGGGGTTTTCAGACTCTAGATCAATTTGAACTGGAATAGTCCGATGAGGTTAGATCGGGGTGAAGTTAATCCCATTATGGGTACGTCTGCGACAGTTGTTTAATCTTTTTATTTTATTGACGAGAGGGCAGAAAAAGTACGAAACGGCTAAAAATAGGGACGATAGAAAGGCAAAATGTGGGCACGAGGGAATTCGGCTGAAGAGAGCATTGACTCCAGCAGAAAAAAATGCTCGTACGATAGTAGAAAAGGTGGTCTCTTTGGTGTCTGACACTTGGAAACAGAAAGGGAAGGTTCGAAGCAAAAGATGAAGGGGGCGAGTTGAATGAGTCGGGAAGGATCAGTGACCGCGGAGATTACGTCAATATATGTATATGTTTAAGAAAAACATCCATGTGTGTGTGCACGTATATTTCCCAGTACCTATATACGTAGAAACTTTTTTATCGTTATGTGTAGGGAGCGAAGAGGGAAGAGGCCACGTGAAAATTCTCCAAGCATGAAACAAGTCCCCATAAGCGTGAAAAGTCGCCTGAACAAAATAGCACCCCCGGGGGGTGGTAGGGGTTGAATAAAAGTGATGCTGGTCGAAGAGAAACGTGACATAAATACCAAGAGGCTAGAAATGCGTGGGAGAGAGATGACAGATGAGAGGGAAAGAAATTTCCAGGTATGAAGAAGAATAATGATTATAATTATGGCAAAAAAATGAGGTATGATGAGGACGATAGTGTGATAAGGAACGTCGAATCTATGACGTGTCTGCAATCGAAATCGCGAGCCTCACATAAAAAGTATATATTTTACCACAGCCGCGCATTTCGGTTTACTAAAAATAATATTCCACTCTATTAAATGTTTTCTTCCATATAATTTTATAAATTCTTTCTGAGGGTCACGCAGAACAAAATAAATATTACGAACTCAATTTGAGGGACAACTCTCAATCGCTTTTCATTTAGTTCGTACGTACAGATGGTATAGACCAATCGATTGAATTAAACAAACCTCGATACAGCCTCTGGCATGCTCTCACCGTGCACGAAACACGCTCACACATTTTATAAACACATTAACAGGTATAGGGATACAACGCACGTTTACAAATGGCCACATACACACACACGCACAAATATTAACTATCGATACATATTTATATGTACAAAACTATCGCATTAACGTTTATTATTCATGATCATGAAATAGTTTTATCACAGTTTACGTACTGAAGCATGGTATTACTCAATTATCGATGTTTACAGAAATGTATGACGAATCTTCAATATTATGCGTCCAAATTGCATTTTACCCTGCAGCGAAAACATAATTCCTGCGTAAATTACACGAACCTAGTTTAAACACTCACCCGACGATCGGGGTGTCCATACGGTTTCTCGTTATTCGATCAAATCCTGGATACTAACCACGCAATTAATTAGGTACTTCGAAGCAACGCTGAAAACAAAATTTTGTTGGAAAAGATGGATATTTTGTTTCATACGTTCGACTAAACGTTTTTTTCGAATGATCCCAAAAAATTGTAATTGCAGCAGGAAATATTTTAGAAAGTCTTTTCGGAAGCAAATGTTTGTCGTTCCAATCATGAATTTCGCTGATAATTTCGTTAGAAACCAAATAAACTGCCAAAATGACGAAAATTTCGAAATTAACACAAAATATTTAGTCAACCGTGTTCAACAAAATATTTGACGATTTTTAACGAAATTCCTTTTCCAGTGAAAAAAACTCAGTATTGGTTGTTGGAATTGTAGTTAAATAATGAAAATCATGTGAGAGAATACATCGGACCATTAAAGTCCGCGACGGCTCAAAGGTTTAGGCGATATTCACCTTTAAATATATTGCAAATTTCACGTGTTTGGAACGGGGAGGAAAGGGAAGGGAGGAACAATCCCAAGGGCTCAGAAATCGGAGTGTAAAAAGCCTAGTTCCGTTGAATTCCGTTGAATGGGGATTTAAAGCGATGGAGGGATCGAAGAGAGAAAATCAAGTATCTTTCCTTATCACCATCACCGCTCAACAGGAACGAACTAAGATCAGGGTTAATTAAAGATTAACTGTATGAGAAAGGGAGAGATTTTCGTAATGCTTGAAAGCTTCCACGTTTCTCATTAGAGTTGCTTGCACGAGACGTTTCGTTCGAAATTCGAAAGCTGCTTCGGTCCCTCGCTCGATCGCATTTATTTGTTTTTATTGTAGGAAAGTCGATTTTTTTCGTTATGTAGAAAAAATCCAATCTGTACGTATCGATGAATATCAAGGCCATGCGGAAATAGATCACTCCGAGGTATCCCAATCAACGAGATTAGTTATTTACAGCAGCCAAAAAACACGAGATACCGAGTGCGGACGATGGAGACGTGCCAATCGGACGCTCCACGTCACACGGTAATTTGCATCACGATTACTACATGTCCCTCCCCCTCCCTCTTTCTCTCTCTCTCACTCCGTCATCCCCTTTCGACATGTTCCACGGAATATGCAGAAAAAAATGGTGCAACACTAGAAAAGCATGCATTACGTAAAATAAGGTTTTCGCATGAACATTTAATCGATAAAAAAAATGTTACAATAGACTCTAGACTGGTGATTCGATCTGCAGCCTGTCTGGGGAGAAACAAAAAAAAATCCCAACTAAATTGATCAATTTGCGGGGTTATTTTTTTTTCGATTATCCTCGTACGAGACGAGGGTGGGGGTACGAAAAAAATCGTGTTATCGACAGCTCTGGCGAGAAGAGGATAATTCGATTTTGTAATTGGTTCCCTCGTGGACCAGCAGTGGGCAGAGAAAGAGGTCGATCGATTTACAAGGGCTTTTACTGTCGTGTAAAACTAGTAGAACAATTAATTCGATAATTACATTTTTGTAAGTGGATCAAACTCAATTTATTAAAATTTATTTACAAAAATCATTCCGCAGTCTTTAAAATCAGGCAATTGTATGACCGAGTTCAAAAGGTTAAACTCAAGTAGAATGGGATCAAGCAAAAGCCTAGAGTCAAATACCAAAAAAAGTCAACGACCATTTCAGCCTTGGCTACTGTTTCGAATAGTTCCTCAATAAAATGCATCCGTTCATCGGAGTCTGGAGACGCGACAGATTCTCGGCGCCGTGACCAGTGCCATAGGAAATTGGTAGCAAGATTTGTCTGGCGATAGCGTTGCATAGACAAAGGTCGATTTTCACGCACGCGGTTCCTTGGTTAGCATACATGCTCTAATTATAAGGCTCGTGTGAAACGCCACCAAGGAGAAGTGCAGGAATAGAAAGGGATTGGGGAGTAAACCAACCAGAGATAGCATGCAGACCCGATCTGATGGACGTGCTTTGACCAAATCTACCCAGAGAGCTAGCGGGTACTGGTCTCACCATAAAAGTGAAATAGCGCAAGAGTTGATTCCACGGGACCAATGACTCGTAAATATTGTTCGTTTTTTCATTTCACTATTTTGCTGCACAGTGAATTATCGATAGAAAAAAACGACCTTTCGTGGCCTGTGACAGCGAATTGCTGAATATTATTTCCAACAGTTTTGTGGACTAAATTCGACGAGCGTTATTAAGAAAATATTATAATCAACGGAGAACAAGCAGATACTTGGCGGTTCGTTTTCACCGGGTTCCAAGTTTTCTTTCCATTTGCATTTTGTGTGTTTATAATGCGGACACCCTGTACGCAAGACGAAGGCAAATATGATAGCGTTTGCTGAGATTGGACAATGTTGATCAAATAACGTAGGAATACGAGCCGCATCACGTTGCAAGGGTTGGGAGTGAAGGGTGATACCTAAGTTCGTTTCAAGGGAGTGAACGAGGGAGCAAGAGAGCTGTATGGATTGAACTGGACTTGCAGATTGATCGCAAATACCACGAACGTGTCGTCACCTCGTGTGCATAAACCAGCAGCAGCATCCCTTGAAACAACGATCCATCTCTAATTATTCCGGGGCTGAGAAACACGAAGGATCGAATCTTGAGTTGACGTTTTTTCCAATTGAATGGCATTGGGAAGCCTGGTCCTGGAAACACGAACGTAGAACCCACATTTTAAAAAACGTGTCATTCTTTAGGAGAAAAAAAAGTTAAAGATTCCCTTAGCCCATTGATTGTAATTGCTACGCGGAAGTATCGAAATTTCCTAAGAAGTTCTCTGGTGAAATCGAATCGAATGCGAGGTCGAGACTGGAAATACAAGGAGGACTAAATCTGTGACGTCCTAGTGGAGAAGAGAGAGGAAAATTGAAAGGGTGGGTGAGAGGTCAAGAAAGGGTCGATCCTGAAGCAACGACCGCGACGGTGTGCTTCGACGTTCGCTTCTCTGCAACGACTATATGACTTCAACTTGGAGGAAATGCAGGCACAGATCAAGCGAAACCACTACGAGCCTTTACATCTCAAGATTTACCAGATTCTCTATTTTTCTCCTCGGGTTATTTTGATGGAAGCAATTTTTTCAGGGCTTCCTGAAAAGCTCATCGAATCCCTGATCATTTCTCACGAACTTCCTGCTCACAGGCTCGCCTGCAATTAATTCTAAAGTCGATTCTCGACCCACACAGAATTCCCCATACGTCACTGAAACTTTGTATACATGTATATGCTCTGTTATCTTTTGCGATATATATACGTGGATATTGGTGTGTATATAAGAGGAGTTTCAATGTGGGTAGAGCGTTATTGCGAAATTAATTGGAAATCGATTCGATCCCAGCTACAAGGACGACAAGGACTTGGACGAGAATAGGGTACACATAGAGAACGGAACGCCTGACGCTCTTACGCGTATACACTATAGTTTAATGTACCAAAGACACCATATCGATACCACTTACGACACTTGATACCGAAATTAAATCCGAACGCCTGTCCACCGCGTATTGACAATTGTTTGTTATGTAGCTGCGAGGAAACGTACGTCGGAAACGTGCACGTTATGCACAAGAAAAAAACGTTGGACCTGTAGAATGAATCTCGATTTTTTGACGAATTTTCCTGCAGTTTGTACGTGCATCAAAATTTGTCGAGCTTTTTTTTGTTTTTCGATTAACAACGATCGATCGTAAACAACTGAGAGGCTCCGCGATTGTCGATAATTCGATCTCGAGTTTTCTCAGGAACTGATAATAAAGAAGGAAAAAAATGGCCGGAATAATTGGTTTGAGAATTGTATTTTTCTTCGTTGTTATCATGTTGAGATGGCAATTCTGGCAAAATGAAAATCCAACGGAAATGAACGAGGAAGGGATTGCGAGAGCTCATATGTGTGGCTAAAAGACGCCGCAGTGTCTCATGAGAGACAACTTTTTTGGTTGTTTTATACGTGTTTTTTTTTTTCAAGAGTTCTGTGAACGTAGCTGCTGAGCAAAGTCTTGGGGAGGCTACCTCACGTTGCTCGCGGCTCTTGACAAATTGAGATAACGCGGTTGTACAGAGAGCAGCACCGGAGATCGGCGTGGAAGAAAACCGAGGAACCGAGAGAGCTCGAGGAGTTACACTCACCCAAGTACTTTGCTCTCGAGCTCTCTACTTCCCATGGCGAGTTATATGTGTATTTCAAACTATGGGCTTTTCTATTTCGAATTAATCCAAATGTATGAAGTTTTTCATCATCATTTCGATCGTAGTATTCGTGAATAAATGGTTGGCTCGTCCAAAATCTCAGAAATTCCATATTCGACAATTTCAAAGAAAATCGAAACAAATGATCGTTGTCGACAATATGTAATGACAACATTTTTTCAATCAATGGAAAATCGTATTTCCAAAATGTTCGATGAGCCATTCTTTTGTTTGTTTTCTGTCAAAAATAACTGAATTTTAGTAAAAATGACAAGATTTCAAAGACTTTGAAGATTTTCATGAGAATTGTCAAAGTCTCGACGTTTTGGAATGAAATGCCCTTTATGTAAGTGCATCATGCGGTTGCGGGTACAACCTATCCAGTAGAGCGAGTTTCTTCTCTCCTATGGGCCATGTGCGGGCTTAGATGTTCGTATAGGTGTGTGTATGTTTCCAAGAGAGAAGGAGGAAGAAGAAAAAGGGATGGAAGACGAGAACGACGACGTGGAAATTACTGAATCTCGTTACAGGAGTTTAGCCGGATGTCAAAGTTCCACCACTCGTCTGGACGTAGGTCTTTTCTACTAAATAGTATATATACATACATAATCGAGCTGTTTTGGGTCTCGAGTCATTTGCTCTGCCCTTTCTCTCGTATACAAGCAAACTTTCCTGTTCTTGGACCCTGTCGTGCGAATTATTTCAACCCTGAACCTCTTTAAAATCAATGATCACTTTGCGTGAGGATTCAATCATCTTCAGACTCGTTGACGAAATTTTTCAAACTTTTCCACGAGGCTACACGATTGTTTATTTTTTCTTTTCTTTTTAAGGTCGAGTGGCATTCGTAATAATAATTTGTAAATCCCGCAGTGAATGCGTGAGCGTGAATTTTCAATGAAATCTGTTCCCACAGACCGCGCTGACGCGTATTTTGAATAATTTTATTTTCATTTTCAGTTCTCGTAGCTTTTGATAGATAAGGTTAAAAGCGCTAACTACGCGAGACTTCTTTTGAAAAAGTTTGTAAGCTGCGTAGGCTCTAAAGCCGCGCTGTTACGGAGAGTGACGTCCAGGCTAATATCCTTCCGCTTCCTGTCACTGGTGACGCGTGTGCGCACGTGACAGACTCTATATTCCGTAAATAGTATGAGGAAGAAAGAGCCAGAAAGCTCCCAGTCACGAATAATATACTATACGTTTTTCTTTCATTCGTTTTCGTTCTCGCCAATTTTCCACGTACACAGACACACATACACACGCCGTGTGATATTTTTTAACACAGTGAAGAATTTCCGGTGGGCTTAATACGTATATACGAGGGGACGCCATTTTTGTTTGTTCGCCTCGTCCATTTTTTAGCATGAAAAAGTGTCCTCGACTTCCTCGCATCCCTCGGTGCTGAGCAATTTTTTTTTCCCTTATACTTTTTATTTCCTTTTATTATTATTTTTATTATTTTTCATCGTCAGCTCTTGCTACGTTTTATCGTGAGCTGAGGAAGGTTTTCGACCCCTATGTCTCATCTCCATTTTCATGAAGCTCAAACTCTTTGTGATCGCGAATTTCTCTTTATTTCATTCGACGTTTTTTTTCACCCATTCTCTCTTCCTATGTGTGACGACGCCGTACTCGTGCATAGCGTAAAAACTGTAAATTTAATAATAAAACTAGTTTTTCTGATGAATTTTTATTGAGGCTCGTTGCAGAGGGAATCCAACAATTTCACGCAAAGTTCGTGATCGAGTGAATTTTTTCGATCGTAAAAACGAGAATAGTCGTTCGATTAACATTATAGCGCGACGTCGATAAAACAGAAGTTAATCAGTTTGACAGAACGATCTTACAAAAAAATGACGTAATTTTTCTAGCGTCCAGTTTTTTTTAATCTCCTGTGTTATTGCAGAACATCCCTGAAGGTCCAATACGATGAAGAGTCTCTCTACGAATGGAACTATTCTTTCATTAGCAGTATCAAAAGGTTTATTATTCATTAACAAAGGTTTGGAGAGTCTTGCGGCAATATCCGTTCGTGCTCGGTGATGAAAAACAAGCTAAAAGGTTAGGGGTTGGGATTCGGCTGAGGGTGGGAGTCAGTTTCACCGACCTGTGAGGTATGAAAGCTCGCGAGGGTGCAAAGTTCAACGGATGAATTTCAAATAACCTTTCTGAACGTCGACGAATATCATGTACACCACGTATGGGCGAGTTGGAGTTGAATAACACGCATCACATCGATAACGAGCGAAAAAAAAATTCACTCCCGTCCTTATTTCTCATTAGCGTGAGAAACGACAATAACGAATTCTTATTTTTCCTGTGTATCGAAGTGACTTCGACATTTTTCAGCAACGATCGATGAGGTGGAAGAAAAAAAATTTTGAAAGATAAATACTGCACGTTACGATAAAGCAACTTCAATTAATCAACGTGGAATCTACTCTCGTAATAACGACCTTTTTTCACACTGCGACTGCAAAGAATTAAAAAAGATTCAAAGACTAGGATGAGCATGTGGACGTAGCCTGAAATGCCCCATGCGTAAGGATCTACGGGTATTACGTTTACATATACATGATATAAAGAGGGTAAGGATGGGAAAACGTCGGTTATATGAGGCCAGTATAAACTTTCGTGTCGTAGTTTAACCCCAGCGAGAACGAGAGACGTAGCTTTCGTATTATTCTTGTTTAATTTGTAAGAACGACAGAACGTACCACAGAGGCAAGGTTTCATTCTCAGAGAAGCTCACTCCACGACTTCGGTGACGAGAAAAAAAAAAAAACAATTGGAAAATCATGTTTTATGCATGTCTTGATTTTAATTTTCGAAATTGTACTCACACTTTTTGACTGAATTCTGTCAGACTAAATGGACAGAATCGTATATCGTGAATTATGACATTTTTTCTTTTCCTTTCAAAGTGCTAGAAAAAAAAAAATTCTGCTACAGAATTTGAATGAAAAAATCACGTTTTTCGTTATTTCATAGCCAGCACGTAGCCAGAGGTTTTTTTTTTTTTTTAACAGCGTAATAATAGTATTCGTTATAAAAAAAAGGAGAAAGGTGAAAAATAACTTTGGTGAATAAATGATAAAATGGAAAATCAGGTAACGAATGCACTCGCAGGGACGGTGAACAACAAACGAGCTTTGCCAACGAAAGTAATCACGTCTAGTGGATGGAAAAAGACTGTACTGACTAACGAGCGATATCTAACCCTCGAATTTTCGTGGAAAAAATGGAGTTGAAGGGAAAAATCAAATGCTGGTTAAGGGATGTTTTTTCAAGCTTTAGTAATGGGTTCTCATACATGGCAAACGAAAAGGCACATGTAGAGTTGATGAAAAACATTGGATAAACGATGCCACGTACATACGGTTCACTGCACTCGCAAACAGACAATGAGAAAGGAAAAATGAATATGAAATGCAACATCGAGATGTGCAGTGGCTAAAAATATATTTGGTGAAAAATATTTTTGTTGCAAATTTTTCGTTTCAGGGTTTACACACGCCTCAACGCGTATTCGTTCAAAGAACTTTTTACTTTTCCCACATGGTTGTTAATAGGAGTGAAAAAATTCGATAAAAAAATCCATGAACTGCATTTCGAACTTTTTTTTCACGAAATGCAATTTGTGACGTGCACTATTTCGTTTCTAAGCCTTGCAAGTGTAAAATGGAACAAATGTGTTTCCGTTCATTTAATCAGAAAAACCAGATTTCATCAGGGCGAATTTTTGTCCCATGGATTCAATTTTTCTTTATTTACTTGTGAAGAAAAAAATGGTCATGCTCAGAGACAGCGTTGAGCAAAGACACGATTATGGCGTAAAGATTTCGTCCATCAAATCGATCAATGTAACTTCTAATGGTTGTAAATTGTATGTTCCACCGTGATACGGTCACATCACGAATCATTTTAATGGAAGGCACAAAAAAAAACCAAACCTTATAAAGTCGTACGAAACACCATACTCGTAAAAATATATATCGATGCCCGAGGGAAACTCACCGCACGAGTCGTGAGCTGAAAATATCTCTGATGGATTTACCATCAATATTTTTTTCTTTTTTTTTCTATCCCCCTGGCTAAAATGGTGAAACGTCAAACATCATATTGGCAATATACGTACAGGTAGCTCCGGTGAAAATCACCATATGTGACTGTCTCAAAAGTTAAATTTCTCGTCGCAAAAATGAGAGAGAACGAAACTTGCATAAGCAACGAGAATTCTTCTGATTACAGCCTTGCTCGTTATTTCAAGAAATATCCACATTGCATGACAAATACAGTTTCGTTGACATTCGGACTAATTGAAATGCAAAAATCATTTTTTTAATCTAACGGAGATCGATTTTCAAAGACGATGAGGAGGTCAATGGGAAGCAGAGTTGGCATGGGAGGCACACTGTTTGAAGACGAACGCTCGTGAGTAACGGAAAATTTTTCGAGATTGCCAGAAAATAAATAGTGAAGAGAATTATGAGTTGGGAAACGAGAAGAGAATCGAGAGCTTATCTCTCTCTCTCTCGCTTGATGCTCCATCTCTCTTCCCCTCTTTCGAACGATTGGTGGATGCTGCTGGTTGGAAAAAAAAAACAAAAAAAAAACGAAAAAAAAGATTTGGATGAAGAGATGAGCGATGAGGTGAGCGCGAGGACGGTCGAAAAGGAAGGTGGGTATGAAAAAAATGGAGGAAGGTGTGGGAAGCGAATAAGGGGAGAGGGAGGTATTGAGGGTCAATGGAAAGGGGTACAACGGGCATGGAAAATTCGGACGAGCTTTTTCGTCGGGACCGGAAGTCAGGGCAATAACATCGTGCGATACGCCCAACTCGTTTGCAACGATATATGGCTATGGGGAATTCAATGCTAAATTGATTCGCTTTCTACTCCTTGCTATCGATTTCATTCGAGTTTTGTCGTAACTGCACAAATATCTCGTATATTTATCGTCAGATATTTATTCCACGCAATTGGCAGCATGAATATTCGAATTTTCATTCATTTTATTTGTCCAAAAATTATTGAAATCGTTGAGAAATTTGTAAACTTCATTTTACGTCGTAAATTTTGTCGTTCCTACTAAATCTCGTCAATATTCCCATATCTTGGGAATTCGTCATGTTGCTCTCATATGGAATTTTATTATAAATATGGGAACGTAAGAATTTAATGAAATTCGTAGCTGCTCCGAACAGCGTGACAATTCGAAAGGAAAAACACACGTTGAAAAGATTTTCAGGGAACGTACATGTTACACAAGTTCGCGTGAAACAACCCATATATCAATACACGTATTTGTTTATATACATATATATGTGAAGATATATTTCAAAGAGGATGGTCCGCTCTCTGGGAAATTGGTCCCAACCGAGAGCACACAAGCGTTCCCATCAGTTTTTTAAATGCTTTTCTCTATCTGTCCTTTTTTTTTATCTCCTTCGGGCTAAAACGCGTCAATGAACGAATTTCCTGCTATAAATTGAGACGCTTTCACACATTTTTTGCTGCTATTCACAACTGCCAACACTTCATAACACAAAACAATTTCGCTTTCTGATATATTTTATTGAATTTTCATCATTTTGTTTTCATTATTAACGAAATCATTTTTTCAGCTTTTTTCGGCTCTTTTTTTATTCAAACAACTCAGGCACATCCTTCTCACGTTCTTGAACGCCGGCCAGCCCACTGGGAGCATTGAAATTTCGTCAAGTTCCATAGAGTGTTTCCGGCTCTCGAGAAACTCGAAAAAAAAGTCGAGCTTACTTTTCAATATCTCGACGAAAGTATTCAATGGATTATGCCGCAATTCCGGGCAAAAATAACGACCTTCCAATTTCTCTATTTGAGTGGAAATTACAAGTTTTAATTTCGCATGAGCTTTTAAATCTCCTCCATGCAGCCGGAAAGCTAAATTGAGTTCAATATTCCAGTAATTAATGTTCACTAAACGGGTCCGGGGAATCATTAACGGTTAATAAATAATGGAACACTGGAATAAAAATAAACGATAAAAACCAAAAACCAATCGTGTTTCGATATAGATCTATGATTCTGAACGATACTGAGTCTCGATTTTTTCGATTTACTTTAAAAACTAATTTGCTATTCACCGTATGGTATGCATTCGATCGTTTTGGCCTTTTTCGCGCTCATTCATTGCCCCGGCCGTTCTGATATTATCCGCATTCCCGTGTCATTTCCAGTGGAAATAATCCTTTCCATGGAAACTGAAAGGAAAAAAATATTGACAATGTACTTTTTTCTTCTTCACTGTACTCTTTTGGTAGACTGGCGCGACTGTCGAAACAAAGAAAAAGTTCACCGCTTTGATGAACACAAATGAATTTTTCCCTGATAGTACAATACAGTAGAAATGTCACAAAATATGCGGTGTCTTTTGTGATGCTAAACTAATCGAAGAATAAATGCCGAACGTCATGGACAATTGTAACAATCGAAACACTTGAGAATTTCGTTTTAATTGCGATTGCGACAAATGAGCCTGTACGAGGTAACGCGGTCACCCAACCAAGTATGGACATCGGTCGAGGTTATTTAAGTTTGGGAATCGCTGCCAAATACACCGGAAAGATAATTTCGTTGAATCCGTTCGATTAACAATCTTTTGAAAAATGATAAAAATTTTGTTATTCAAATGGTAAATTTTGCTGACGGTTCGGTTAGAAATAAAAATTATTGTCAAAATAACGAAAATTTTGCAATTATCCAAAATTATTTGGTTTACCGTGTTGAATAAAATATCGACGTTTTTTGACGAAATTTCATTTTCAGTGTAGCAATCTGCTGTGGCTGTCGGTTTTGGAAGGTCGAATTGAAGCTGCTCGAAAAAAAAAGTCGTATATTGAATACNGCTGCTCGAAAAAAAAGTCGTATATTGAATACGAGAGGATAAAAATGGGTAAATTGCGTAAATGGGTAAAATACGTAAATTTTGCTGACAGTTCGGTTAGAAATAAAAAATATTGTCAAAATAACGAAAATTTTGAAATTATCCAAAATTATTTGGTTTACCGTGTTGAATAAAATATCCACGTTTTTTGACGAAATTTCATTTTCAGTGTCGCAATCTGCTGTGGCTGTCGGTTTTGGAAGGTCGAATTGAAGCTGCTCGAAAAAAAAAGTCGTATATTGAATACGAGAGGATAAAAATGGGAGGGGTCGAAAAAAGGAGAAACGATCGAAGTGGTGGATGAAACTGGAGCGAATGGCTAGCGGAACGCGACCTTTAATATCCGGTGGGACTGTGTATATCGCTTTTGTACCTTTTCTGAGGGAATTTTGCTGCTTCTGCTGGAGAGCTCACTCGTCCTCCTCGGGGTAGAATACGACGTTCTCGTGGTTAATCGTACGTCCTCTTCGTGGCCAGTCAGCTCTGCAGTTCTTGAGCTTCCTGCTCTTCACGCGAAATGCCAGCTGACGACAGTGCTCACCTTCCCTTCGTGCCCTTCATCCCTTGAGCATCGTGCGGTTATTATCGTTATATATAGCTGCTCCCTACGAGAGCTTTTCTAGCTGCCCTCGACCTCTCCTCATATATACTTCCTCCGTACTCTCTGTTCTCCTTCATTTCCTGCTGGCGAGACCGACACTACTCGAATTCCACGCACATCGTAACAACACAAAACGAGGGACAATGTTACTTCGCCTTCTGCACTCGTTATAATTAAAAATAAATTATTTCATTGTCGTGATGACAAAAAATCGCGCTGTTCGCAGCCATTACATTTCATACGAATCATAAAAAATGATTAAGTCATTTTTATGAAAAGGATGCTTGTTATCCAGGCGAGTCAGACTGTAGTCAACTCTTCGTTGACACCCTGGGTCAATTTACCGGTGCATCAACTTATTCTAATAGGGATGGGTCACTAGCATCATTGACGTTTGTTTTTCCAATTATGTTTGGCTGATTATCATCAGCAAAACGTTAGAATGGCAGCGAGTGATTAATGAGGTTTCTCGATTATAGCGATACGTCCGATGCTCGTAAATTTTTCTCTTTCAAACAGATTTCGAAAAACAGTTCCAACGCTTGACCTGCGGCTGGAAGGGCGGCCCTGGAGGGGCCAAAAAAAAAACGGTGCTTACTTCTGTGGCGTTTGACATAATACTCGCATCCCCGCGGCGATGTTTCCTTCTAGCTCGATTTAACCCTATGCATTTATTTATATGTATGTTTGAATATGTATATACACGCGTGTATGTGTATATATTTTCATACAGTCTGCTAGATCGTCCTGTGGAAAATGCTTCGAGATCGTTTGCGAAAATGGCTAACGCACAGACGAGCCAATTCAACTCCCAAGAGTTATAGATACTGATTCGACTTTGCCATGTACAGGCTGTTTTATGAGAAATCGATGGAACGTCCATGGACCATAAATTTAGATAATAATTATTATTTTTTATCATTATTCATCTTCTTCATGTGTAATCGAAATGAAAATTGATCGAGGTCAATTGTGGCTCGTGGCGGGTCCAAAATTAACGGCAAATATTTTCGGCAATTGTTTTTAAAAAAATTCAACACATTTTATAATCTCCGGTGAATAGAACGTGAAAAAAAAACGAAAAAACAATCGGAAGCTCCTAAAAGCTGGAAATGTGGTGAACAAAAAAATGTGGAACGATTCGACGAACTCCGCTTTGGGAAATAGTCGTTTTGGAATAGATTTCCCCGTAGAAGGTATTTACCATTGGATACGCGATTGAACCGGACCCTCTAGCGAAATATATCGCGTTACCGTCATAGAACATACCGTATAGAGAGTCCCGATTACCCCTTTTGCCATTCTGTACTGTACGCTCGCTTGCCCTCGTTTTCCTCGTCCACCAGCACCCCCGCTAACCCTTCCCCGTACTCTTCTGCTCCTGCACTTGGTCAGGGAATATTCCTCGTTTGCCGTAAATCGTGAAATCAAGTTTAACGAGCCAGGCTCATCTATCTCGCTTCCTCCCGAAGCCTGGGGCGCGATTTACTCGCGTACACACGAGACAACTGTCCCACATCCCACACTCAGGATCAACCAGACAATATGTGAATGTAACTCGACGAACGTAACGACACTCCGATTCCGTTGTAAACAAGACTTCTACGAAAACGGAGAGATTTCAATTTTCTGCAGAAATAAAAATCGCCCGTTGACAAATCATTCTTCAAGGAGTTGTTAGAATAATTGTCATTCAGACAAACGAAACACGTGTGAGGTAAAAAATCGATTTTCCAAAACGACTGTCCATCATGGTTATTAAAAAAAACAACTAATTCTGGATCTCGAAAAAAATTGCGAACTAAATGCGATTTTTTAAATAAATGAATTTTTTGAAATTTTAAAACAACAGCTAATAATATTTTTACGTTCACGTTTTCATGGAGATTCTCGCTGACTGTGTGAAACGTGGGCAAATCTCTGTAAACAGCAACTCTTGAAAATAAAAAATGAGTAAATTGAAATAAACAAGTAAATAAAGGGAAGGGGTAGCGAAGGAGGGTGTGGAGAGGTGGATGAAAGTGTAGTCGGTTTTTATCGTCGGGGCTGAAGAAGAAAAAACGTCTACTACTGTGTAATGTACTTTTGGACAAGATAAGGGGTAGATATCACACGCGAGCATTTACCACCGGAACGGATCGGGGGTTGGAACACAAGGGGTGAGTTTGTTCACCTGAGAAGAAAAGTGTACGTTTTTCCGGGTTTTAATGTTTTTGCTTGGCAAAACGAGCACAAGAGAAGTAAAAAATGGAACGCGTTGCTCAGTGGCAACCTTCACGAAACTCCAAAAGGGTTGTAGTCCTCTCTCATGAGCTCGAGGTGGCGTATATTAATTTCCCAGACCCCCGTAATCTCGCATAATCTGTCCATGATTTAATGCTCGCCAAAAACGAGCCAAACTGAACCTTTAATAAAAGGCACGAAAAAAACGTAGACAAGGTTTTTTACCTGGCTCCATTGTACGCCGAGAAAATAAGGGATGAAGGGGAAAGACGGTGATGAAATATTTCTCAGGGATAACAGACACAGATTAGGTATAAGAAAACTCACATTCACCAACCATCAACCAAGACCTTGTCCCTATTTTCCATGCGAAATTCACTCGACATCGAATCTCATAAGTCTTCCAATTAAACCGAAAAAAAACTCTAATTCGATAGAGCAAGCAACATTATTGTTAATCATCAGTCAGCTTTTCAGGGTTTTTATCAGTTTGCAATAATTTTCACCCATCACGTCAAACTTTATTCTCGAGGGAACGAAACACCAGCAATGAAATTCTGATATTACGCCGATTTCTTTTATAACGAAGGGATCATCATTATTTCAAGATTCGTACGCTCGTGCACAAATGAGTCTGGGGAGACAAAGAGCCTTTGATTGTGGATCCCCTCTCGGAATTCTCAAGTTCACAAAGGACCTGATACGTATACACGAGAACCAGTGACAGATAAGGATTCCAATCCACCTATAAAACCCTTTGATTTGTACCGTTCGTCCAGACATTGCAGCATTGATTGTGGGCGTTCGTGTGAAAAATTATGTATGGATCGTTCCGACGAAAATCAACGAAGATCGATTTGACAAAAATTTTCTAAACTAAATATACAACAAAAGCCAAAATTCCGCAACTTTTATTATACGAAATGAAATATATCGAGTGTTTGTCTTGAAAAAATGAGAAACATAAATGTTGGAAAGATTTTGTAGTAGCGTCACGTCCATGAGGTCCATTTTGCATAGAACGTCCGGTGTGCTGGAAAAAGCATACTTGTCGGACTCCAGGAATTTGTGAATGGGAGTTTTGTTTGATGTATTAGGAGCGCAGCTTTTATACACCGAGTATCGAATTTGCATGATACTTTTAAAAATACGAGGAGGGTGTTGAAAATCCTGTATAAACCGATGTTTGTAGTTTCGTGGTCCCGTGGCGTTTTTTCGCTCTTGCTCGTTCTCTCGCGTTAGCATATTCTCTGCGAATCATGGAGTAGGCCTGATTTTTGTTAAAAGCAATTAATTGAGAATTAATATCTCGTGGTTCAGTAGTTGGAGTTCACAGTTAGGCGGATGTAACGTGTTTATTTAAAATATTGAAATGTATAGATCTCCTTGGCGTTATTTGGAGGTAAAACTGGAAAATTTTCACGAGACACAACGCGATTCGATATATTTTCTATAGGGATGACGTTAACGAGAGGTCGTGGACAATTAGGATAATACCGGAGCGCATAAAAGCGGGTGTTCATATATAATATGATGGGAGAATGATAAAGAGATGCAGGAAACGACCATTAGAGCCAGTGAATCGGCGTTTAGGGGTGGGTTCGGTATAAGGGAGGCAGCGGGTGGAATTATCCTGGAAAATGTGTGATACACACTGGACGCTCGTAAAGAGACGGAAAACATTATTTCGTAGTATAAAAAAGGTCGCGATAAAAAATTTCCATAACAATGGAAAACCTTGAAATAGAAAAAACATCGAAATTATTAAATTATTCCACTTGAAAGTACTCTTTGCAATGATTATTTCAAAAATAATCACGTTGCATGATGTTCACATGCCTGGAAAAAAAACGTCATTAAAATCTTCCGGAATAATGGATTTTTTCGGTTAAAAAACAACCGGACCACAAAATGTTGGGGTTTTAACTAATTTTTAATTTAAAAAAGGAAAATGAAAAAATACCTTTGTCCCCGAAACGGCAGAGTAATAAAAACGAACGAGTGTCGCCATCGGGTGTGGTGTTTATGTTGACCACGTTCCTCCGGGAATTCCCGCAGAAAGGATTTCATGTGATCACATGTGGAATTCCACAGGACCTTTTATGCAAACCCAATCGAGCAAAAAATCGTTTCATTCTCATCGTTCAAAAATTCCTCAAGTATTTGCAGCGAAATGAACCGAGCTCCAGAATTCGTATACACTCGAATTTATTGAAATAACAAAACGTACCTGTTTATACCTCGGACTCACGCATTGAAATTTTTTTTTCTTTTCGCAACAAAACGAAAATTGGTTCCGCATAGATCACTCCATGTTAATATCGATTTATGTATGAAACAGCGATAAGAGCACACGAAGCGATAACATCACATTTATGACGATTTGACAGCTTTATGTGTGTGTCAAGGTGATAACGATATTGACCAATCGTTCATGAATTTAATAGGTCTGAAGAATTTTTGATACGAATCGTTATATTCGAATCTGCTTCTTCTACATTAAACACATGTGTGTATATCTGTAACGACCCCCTGTATTTCTTTTTTATTCGAGGGAACATCTTTATACTCTGCTGCCTCATTTTCGTGTCTGGAAAACATATATTCCCAGGCGAGGGGTTAAAAATATGTCCATGGGGCGTTTCGGTCGCGAATGGTCAGTACAATTTTCCGGAACTTTTCGTTGATTTAATTTGTTATTTTTCAAGAACTTTCAGTTATTTCGTAACGTTTGGTCGATCAAACAATCGTGTTTAGAAAACAACCGAACATTTCTCCTAACAAATCAATCAACTTTTCTGTAAATTTGTAGACTAATGACTCGCTCCTATTATTGGAAAGATCTCGATGAAAATTCAAGTTTAACTTTGATCCGGAAAATCTAAAGTACGGAGCACGAAAGGCTGGGATTTTTATGGTGATTTCGACCTAAAAGTCCTGTATATACGTATGGAAGTCTCGGTTCTACGATGTTCTGGTATTTTATCTCTACAGTTATAACAGAAGAACTGTAAAATTGGTTGGGTGCAAGGAACCTTCGAATGGGTTATTGCTACATACAGTAACATCGGGAGAGACATCGAGAGTATTGGAATCGTCACAAAGATCGCTCATATTGGATAGTATCATCTCCACGCATGCCTATTTTTGTTTTATCTACATATGGGAAGCTGGAAAAGTGGTACATTGGGAAATTCAAATGAAATCGTTGAGCGCCATTTTTTTCACGCTCCCGCAGAGAAAAGTTTTTCAAGCAAATGTGAACGATCCGTTGATTTTAGTTTTGAGATAAATGAGAGTACGAAAAATGTGAATCTCGACGATGGAAAATATTACAAGCACAAAATATTGATTCGACTGTGAACAATAATTCAGAACTATTTCTTTGGTGCCTCGAAAGCCCCGTATATTTCTTACAATACAATACTGATGATACAGTACTGATAGAAATATTGCTCAGGGATGGGTTGTCTCATGTGGTGTGTCGAGATGATTTTTCCACGATTTTTCGATCGTCTCGTTGCGCACAGGATACGTAATATGGTTGTTACAGTTGGTAGATGGTTGGGGGTTGTTCGACGTAGACTGAGGGCCGGGAGGGGTGGCTGTTATAGATTGTACATTGACCGAGACGTAGTCACGAGGAAAGGACGTTGAAAAACCTCGACTGCATCGTCGCGACGTTTTACACGATGTATTACCGAGAGATAGGGGTTGCTTTTTATATCCCTCGGTGAAACCTCCTTTAGAAATAGCAGAGAGCATGCGACGCATATATACTGATGGAATGTTTCATCTCGTCGTGCACTTCGATTTCTTCTATCCCGATCACATTTTTTTCAGCATCATTAGTTCCATTTTTTAGAACTTTCGATTATCATATCGTTTTCATCATATAATTTCGTGAATATTTAATAGAAATACAGTTCCGAAGCAGTTTCACATTTCGACTGATTATTATTTCTGTTCGTATTCCAACTTTCGTCCAATGACTTTGCAAGTTTTGTTCGAAGAATAAAAATTGTACTTTTACGTTATTTAGGATCTGTAGTATTTTTCTACCCCTTTTGGGAGCCATCCTGGTCTACAATTCTCGCTCTTTCGACATCTCTATCTTTCTTCTTTCACCGATGTTTTGCGGCTGCGCTTTTACGGTGATGCGAACGACGATTGTCATAGCAACCAACACATACATCAATATAAACACGAATCCAATATGTATTCAAATACCAGTCGATATAGTGGAGCTGGTACCAATATGGATCGAGCAAATTGGATCATTCTCGATCTCGAGGATGATCATGAAGTATCAGGAGGTACAACCATGGAGGAAAGTGTCTGGAATTCTTGTTTCACTGCGATGTTACGGCATTCGAAGTACCGCGAATGTATTCGCAAGTGTTTTTGAGAAAAATGTTGGAATTTCGTAAATCTTGAGATCATTCGAAATTGATCGAGTGTGAATTTGTTGAAAATCAAAGTTTTCAGAACTCTTGAAAAATTGGACGTAACTTCGTCAAGTTTTTGAACAGTGTAAATTTTTTAAACAAATGAGAATGGTGGGTCTCATTTATAGTGATTATTGTGTGGATATATAAGCGAGAAAGTAGAGGGAAAAAGAGAAAGAGTATGAGGCAGGGAAAGGTGGATGTATAGACTGCGGAGGCGCGCGTCGGGACGCCCCACGTTCTCGTATAATCGTACACCCCACGCTCTCTGGCGTCGTTATATCGTATATCTACTGCCCGAACGGTTGGTTTTCCTCTGGTTCTCCTCTCGTTGTCACAGTCGTCGGGTCTCCAGTGCACGCGGCGACCGCTAACCGGACGCACGTGTGCTCTCTACTTCTCTCTCTATATCAAACCACTCTGAAAGATAATTCACGACCACTCGAAATTTTCGTGATTCCAGGAGAAAAACTTATTTTTCAAGTTGAAACCGCGAAATATTGACGAAGAGATACAGCGGGCTATAGTTTCGTAAAACATTTTCCGTCCCTCCGGGACACTTTCCATTTTTTTGTGGATCTTTCTTTATTTTTTTTCAAAATGACATAAGTTTTTTTTTTTGACTGTGTAACTGTGTTTGTGTGTGTGGAGTTAAGGGGCAAGGGTGAGGGAGAAGACGACGAAAATTCTGCCGGAGGTAAGATGAAAGTTTATCTTGAATGTCATTTTTTTCGTACCGCCTTCGTGGGCAACTGATCAATGGCAATGAAGCGATGATTAGGGATAAAGATTGAGGGGAGTCATTGAAAAAATTGTGGAGTGACGTTAAAGTTAGACCAAGAAAAAAAAACTCATTTTCATTGCTTCAAATGGTTGAGAAAATCGAGACAGAGTTGCGAAACGAGTTTGAGCAAGCCTCGTTAGGGGGTGAAGTTGTTTATAAATTTTGGACCAAGTTGGACAAACGCAGTTGCAGAATTAACATTGCGCATTATTTCGGAGAAGTTTGAATATTTTGATGGTCACAAACTCGTAATAAATACCGCAGGTTTTCGTTGAAAGTTATTCGCATCCTCATTAGGCGCTTGGAAGTTCTGAACTACTTGAAAGAATAAATTAGTCTGTGTTTCAACATGTAATTAACCGTCGTATATCATTAAAAACGAATTCCCAAGCCAGCCGCAAAAACTCGACGGAAACAATCTCGTTGCTTTTTTTCTTTGCGACCCTTGCAAAGGGGATTTGAAAAAAAAAATGACAAGTTGAGTTTCAATCGGTTCATAGACTTCTTCGCTCTACGATCATTAACACCAAATAATTAAGATGATTATGGCGCGGATGCCGGGAAACATACAAAAGTTTAGACCCTCACAACGTCAATTTTTTTTCTTCTATTCAATGAAACATACGAGTTGTTTACTAAAAATGCGAGCTTCGGAATGCAACTGGCGACAGCAGTCTTTGAATTCTTTTGAAACTACAGGAATATGGTGAACATTTATGAGCTAAATACTCAATGTCAGGCTTGGTGGATGGCTCGAGTTAGCAGCGATACGCCATGCAGATTTATAATGAAAGAATGGTGAGAACAGATAGACCAAACGTTTACCGAGTATCGTCGTTGAAGGACTATCTTGTCAGTGGTGCGAACGCCGTTAGCTCGAGGCGAAGAGAGGAAGGAGGAGATGGAGCTAGACGGTTTTGTCCCACGACCGGAAATTGTATCCTCGGGCCATTACTGTTTGCGTACGTTTGCGTTTGTTCCCTTTGAGTCCTTTGGCCCGGTCCTGTGGTCCCCAAAGCCTCGCCGGATGCCCGCCGATCTCGTACCACTCTTCTCGACCGCCTGCACAGGACGTTTAAGTGCAGATGGTTCAGACTCGCACTTCGGAAATCGCCCGAAACTCTCGAATTTTTTGAGACCGTCCCTCGTATGCTGAGGAGGTTTGAAAATTGACAATCCTTTTTCAGACGTTTGTTTTTCCGGACGGAAGTAGAAGAAGTAAGAAAAATTTCGAAATGAGAAAAAAAAACAAGATTTTTCGCGATTTCTTTGAAAATTTCGAACGTTTTACATGAAATTGCCTATATATTTATTTGTCTATGTATTCTAGTGTGTGGGTGGGCTAGGGTTTCGTGCGAGGCCTCGTATTTCCGCGTACTCTTCGCGGTGTGAAGCTCTATACACTCCTTGCCGTGCGTCTGACTATACACGTCCGTTTCTACTTGCCGGTGTCATCATACCCGTACTCCATTGCATACGGTAGAGATGCTTACTGGTGTATGATGTCGCGTGGTATGTCCACGTTAGTTTCGTTGTCACGTACACGTCAGAGAGATTCGAAACTCCTTGACAACCCCTAGTACGCGTATACAGATCGTACGAGATGACTGACAATTCCTTTCCTGAGTGTGTATGGGGCATTTTTTCAAAATTCAAACATTCATCCAAGTTCGCATAATTAAAAAGTTGTCAAATTTTCTATTTAATCGCACTGCATTTACGTCTCTAAAGAATTCCGATCGTTGTGGCAATAAAACGACAAAAAATTGAGGTGAATTTTTATGGAAATGATTTTAATCTCGACCACGTTTTCAATTTTTCGTTGATCGGAGATTGTCCAAATTCTACACGGTGTTGTGTATAAATAAAATGAACGTTTTTTAGCAGTAAATGAACAGAAAGAACGGAGGCACTTTTAATGAATGGAACTAATAATACATCCATTTTCCGTAATGTCTCGTTAATCAGCATAATGCATTTTTCGGCAATCGCGTGTAAACGATTAATCTCTGGACGAGAGACAAAATTGGATTAATGAAACGTGATAGTGAAATAGAGAATGTGTGTGCATTGAGTACTAACCCGGATTCTTCGATCTGGCACGAAATACGAGAGGCACGTATAGGCTATTAGACAGGAAATTACCCGATCGCTGATGTTTACAAAAAATACAAATGAATGCGTTGATCCATAGAATAATAGGAAATGGTAAGAAAAAATGGGCATGTAGCGATATCGATTTGACTGTCGAAATAAAAGGAAAAAAACGTAAGCTGAGGGCGAGTCGAATGCAAATTGCATTGCATCATGAATTATTTATTTTTCACGTTAATCCAAGTTTCTCCTTGGCTACCACGTAGTCGTCTCCTCTTTTTTCAACACCACGTACCGAATCGGTATATATACGAGACTTTTCCTTGAAAACATATATCTATAGAGGTGTACGCTTGAAAAGAGACAATCGAACTTTTCTTCACAGGAGGACGTGAACACCTCACTCTTCATTCTCGTTCTCTTTCCACGTCACCAACAGAAACTGAAATTCAACGGATAAAACGTGAAGAAAAGTTAGATCTCTTGTTTTCACTCTGTTGTTCCATTTTGGCCGAACCAGAAGGAACCGGAAAACACGAGAAACACAAAGCAAAAAGAAAAACAAGGGAATGCAAGATTCTTTTTTCGGTGAGGAGTAACTTCTCGAGTATGTAACGAAAGTTCACATTGTCGAAGAGCCAATGGTGTAACAGTACAAATATTTTCCAATGGAAAAGAATTCTCAGTTGCAAATAATTCGATACGTAACTTGCACTGCTTATTCTGTTTTGTTCTGAAATCAGTTTATGTTTTCGCTTGTCCCTACAGTGGTGGACTAGTTAAACGGTTTTTTTAACTGTTCAATTTTTTCACGTAGAAAAAAACTGTGGTCTGCTCGTCATGCGAAAACATTCTGTCGATTCGGAGAATCCAAACTGACATGAACAATTTTTTTGACAAAAACGAACCGACCATGCGCTTACAACTAAACAAGTTTTTCGTTGTTTTCCACCCTTTGTTTTCATTAGGTAGTCAACTATACCCTCGGTCTGATATTTTTGGCGGAGATGAAATACGCAGAAAGATTTGCGCAAATATAAGTGACATGAGGGGAAAAAACTCGAGTGGAAAAAAGGCTAGAAATGTAAGTAATTTGAGCGCAGGAGGAAATGGATTAAAAATGAAGAAAAAAAAATGTAATATGAACATATACCTGTGTAATGGAGAGCGTGGATCAGTGGGGAAAGGGTTGGAACTGGAGGAGAGGACAGGGAGGAAATGGGAGTAAGATAGCGAGTTGAGTAAATGGGAATGTGTATGATATATATATAGGATGCACTCGCATGGCCTTCGGCTCGAATCCTCAAGGGACAGCGCTCGGAAAAGCGAATGCTTGGAAGGAAGGAGTCAAGACAGTCACTCCACCAGGCGTGCGAGAGCGTAAATATATCTACAGGGGGCTGAACAACCCCTGGAGGCGGAAAACACCACAAAGACGACGAGACACGTTTCTTTTTTTTTTGTACATATTCTTCTGAACTACACAGATAGGAAAGCTTCTGCTGCCAATAGCTCGACTGTATTTTTTCACATCGAAATATATTACTAGATCATATAGAGCAAGTGTAAAATATATTTTTTTAATGTTGTCACGTATAGCGTCGTAAAGCGTTTCCTGGCTCGACTCGTCACATCGACCAAATAATTATTTTTCCCATGTCCCTGTTCCTTTTTTTATGAGACTCCCCGCGGAGTATGGTCCGCGATCACTTTGGCTTAATGGAATATCGGAACTCACTTGAGTTTCATTTTGTTAGTATATCATCAGAAACTTGGAAAAACAGTTTCTGGCCAAATGATCGCTGCAGCAAGTGAATGAAAAAAAAATCTGTGATTATTATTCTTGTAAATTGAGGGAAATTGTTTTGATATTCTTGAGGTTTTCATCATCTCGCTACAAAAAAGGACAAATCTCAATGTGACGTTCTTTCTTGACGTTCTTTTCTCTCTGTTTGTCGTGTTCAAATTTTCACTACGAAACACGTTCAACGTGAAGTTGCGCCTTTGGAATATAAATTTTGTGTACTGAGTAAGTGTTACGTAAAAGTTTGTCGTGCTGGGAAAAAAAAATAAGAGGAAGGAGAACCTCAGGGGAAAATGGGAGCTTGCTCTTTAGTTTCTGTTGTTTTTTCGTGACTTTTTTCTCTGCAGCCTGCAGCGTAACTCAGCACGAGCGAAGCAGAGATTCTTGCCCCTATCATCGTCTTGTTATTTCCGGAGAAAACTGAGTGTTCCTTTGCCCTGTTGACATCTCTCGTGTTTCTATAAACGACTGTCCAGATTGGTTTGTTCGGGAAGTGTTCAGAAGGTCAGTACAGAAACAACTGGAAAATCTGGTTGAACCTCGATGCACCGAATTTCCGGTGACACGAAGCCACTCGATTCTCTCGCTTTTGAGCCAGGAAGGATTCTGTGAAAATAAATCGAATTACAAAACGATCGCTCCCTCGTTTCCTTATTGACATTTTGTTACGTCCATCACAACTTTTTCAACGTTCATGATCGTTTACAAAATTCTAGACTCCATATTATGAAGTTAAAAAAAAAAAAAAAATTGATTTCTACATTTTTCTGACAACGCTGTATTAAAAAATTTCATTCCTCTCATGCACTTGACACGACGAGTGAGAAATGCGAGGAAAACAAATCAACAACGAAAACGCATGATAAGAGACTCGGTTGATTTTCAGTGAAAGTTCTCTGTAGATTTTTTCAACCTGCTGCGCATATCTCGTGAGCTTTTTCTGGTTCTGTCTCTTACCAGTTCGTCCGGATAGTGAGAGGCGGCATGCGAAGAAAACCCGGAAGTGTCTGTGCAGCCAGAAAGCCAAGCCCACCGAGTTTCCGGTGCTCCTGGAGGAAAGATAGAGAAGCAGGAAGATGATTTCGAAACGTATATATACATATATGTTATTTTTATTTATATGCAGGGACCAGGGCAAAACGACCTTTTCCTATCCGATTCCAACTTCGTTCTTCGTCCCCCATTCACATCTCTTTATATACATCTATTTCCTGTCGGCGGAGAACGGAAGATTCACCAACGTTCGGAATTTCTATCTCTTCTCTTGGAAAACCTACGCTTTTTTGAAATCCAAGTTTCTTTCCAAAGAAGGGCTTTCCTTTTGCGTCTATGTTTTCATACGTATATGCTGCATCGACAAAAAATTCCACTCCAAGATTCTTGAATTTCTCGTAAACTGAAAGAAGTCCACAGATAAATTGTGCACACTCAAAGTCCACAGACGATAACAGAACGATCGTGTATTAATTTTCTTAGTCGATTTTCTTATAATGGATGCAGAGAATTCTCAATTTTTTTAAGGAAAAAAATGCTGTCCAGTTCAGTTTCGAAAGGCTCCTTAAAAAAATGTTCCCCATAAGAAAATTTCGCAAAATTCAATTGCTCCGTATCATTATTTTTCAAATTTTTGTTTTTTTTTTTCTAACGATCGATTCGATTGAACGGGGATTTTGAAAATTTCGATCTCTACGGTAGAAAAAAAGCGGGTGCCGTTCAAGATCCAGGACGTTTTTTTTTTAATTTATCGGGTTTTTAAAAGGAAATTATTCCTCCGTCATTTTCTACGCAGTTGTGGTGGGAGCGAGTGGAAGGCTGAGCACGGACGAGAGAATAAAAGAAACGACAGAAACTCTTTGCAGATGCGAGACGAAGATAAAAAAATGAAAAGAAAAGAGAGGGGGAGGGAAAGAACGAAAGAGATATTCGAGAAACAGAATTCCAAGGATCTTCGAGAATTGTTTGCCGCGACTGGAGGTTTGAATAAAGCATCAAAGTTCAGCTCTTATGCCTCGAGGAAGGAATGAGGGAGAACGAGGAAAAGAAAGTTGAAAAAAGAGAGAAAAACGAAGCCGAAAAATGAACTTGAAGGAGGAAAGGGGAAAACTTGGGGTTGGGGTGAACGAGAAATGGGCAAATAAGCGAGAACCAAAAGCGTCCTCAATATTGTCATCTACCCTTTTCCTCCCCGTCCTCTCAGCTATGCTCAGCCATCAGAGCGCGAGCGCAATTAATTAAGCGTCCAAACTTTCAAGTTAATCGTTCTATAGCTCGACTCGGTCGACCAATCGTTCGTTCAACTTAAAAAACGAAACGTTCGAATGAATTTTTAAAGGATTCGTACAAAGACTGGAACGAAGCATCTCCGAAGAATTAAGTATCGGAATTAAAAAAAAAAAAAGCAAATCAATGAAAACAATACGTTTGGATTTTTTTTCCTAGAATAAAAAAAAACGGAGTAATTATACAAATGCAAGATAAAAATGATCATGATGCAACAGTGATAACAACTTTCACTGAAATGATAAGGTATTTTACTATCCGGTACGTAGAAAATAATAAATCGACAGAAAATGTGTCGTTAGTGTCGATCGGAGACATGGAAACCGTATAAAGACATCAACCTCTTTACCCCTCGGGAACGGCACCCTTCACATGACTGAACTAGAGTCCACAAGGGTATCGCGTGACAGCGAGTCTTTGTACACGTACGTGGTAAAAAAAGGGGCTGAGCGAAAGAAAAAGCGATACTATAAACAATACACGTGCGCGAGGTCCTCTTCGATTTTTTTCAACCCCTAGAATGAGTTACTCGTAAGGTTTCACGATAGAAAAACAAAGCCACGAAAATCGTGTGACTTGGAAACTTTGAGGAGAGAAAATAGGAATATTATTTTTTTGTAATTTGCTGTGGAAATAAATCGTAATGGAAAATATATTCGAAGGACTAAAAAGACTGTGAGCAAATATTTTTCATCAATTATTTCTAAAGACTAAGGATAATTCGTTCCATAAAAATTCTTATCTCGCCCGAAGGTAGTAAAGATCGTCGGCCAATGAATTCGAGACCCTACATTTCTTGCTACCAATAAATAGGAGTAGTCGGTCGCGATGTAAAAAAGCGAAGCTCTTACATACGAGGTCTCGGGTGAAAACGATTCTAAATCGACTTTAATTTCTTTTCGAATCTATTCCAGCTCCGATCCTGTAGTTCGCTGCCTGCTGCTCGGGTGGAAAAAAAACCTCGTAATTTCCAACCCTTCCCAGCTCTTTTGGCTGCTAATGTCATCTCGATCTGGCGCGGTCTCGTTAATTTTCAGCTAGGTTCTTTGATAGCCCGCAACCCTCTCGAGCAATTTCTATTGCAAAGAGCGCTCGAGATGGGAGCAGGCCGCTAGAGGGGTGGTTGACTAAGGGAGGATAAAACTGGCGGAGAGACAGAAAGCGTGGGGAGAAACGAAAAGAGAGTAGCGGAAGGGAAATGGGAGTGGAAAAGAGAGAGAGAGGGAGAGAGAGCGGTATATTCGCTATAAGAGTAGGGGAAGGTAGGAAGTCGCTATCAATTTTCCTCTAATGGTGGCAGAGCGTAACGAGGTCGAAGGACCGAGGAAAGTGTCACCTCTATCCATATATATACGATCACAAAACTCGCTTATGCAACCACGTGAAGTCCTGCACACCTCCGGAGGACGAAGTAACCAACTTACACCGGAGTTTCCTCCATCCACACACAGCCAATACTCCAACAAGCGTTTTCGCACCTAAGGAGATCACAGGCTCGGATAATGCCGGCTTCACGTCCCTCGCGCTTGTCCGGAAACCTACTTTTTAGTATGCATCGATGACGGTCAGAGTGAAATTAAAAAACATCCGAATCGGCTTGTATTTTACGTAATTAGTAACCGAGGAATCGCCTGCTGGAAATTATTCACCCTCCAGTTTCTTTCACTCCCAACTGACAAGCTATCATTTCGGTGAGCTAATGAAAATTCGTTTTTATCACGAATCAACGTAATTAGCTGATTATTGTATAAAATTACGGCGGGTAGCTTATTACTACTGGAAACAGCGAGCAATAGGTTGTTTATTCGCTTCGCTGAGTGCACGATGAATGCACTCCAAATAATTAACGTCCACCATCTTCGGTAGCTTGTTTGCTCCGGAACTCTGTATGAATTAGCGAAAGCGTCGCTTTTGGAAATCTGGTCAAAACCCGATATGGTTAGTTCAACTTGTCCACACTTCCTTCTGGTACAAACGCTCGAAACCATCATCCCTTAAATTTACGAGGAAACTTCTCGTCTCGTCTCATTACGGAATTAGCCAGCCTCAGGTTTCTGCTTTCACAATGACACACGAGCTTTTCGTATATACGATCACGCGTGAAGTTGATGTCGTTCCATTTCCTTCCACCTGCTGTTCTACCAGCCACAATTCCTAATCATGTGGCCCGTTATATTGGATTTTGTGGTCCATGTTTCTTCAGCTTGTCCTCATTCCAGGACTAAACATCAATACAAAACCGCAGTCTACACTGATCAAAGAACTTTCCTCGTGAAGTTTTTTTTTTTTCCAGAAACGAAAAATATGTGCATTGATTTTTAGCAGGCTCTGATTTTATCATGTCCACCTTTCTTGAAGCTTCACCTCGAATGACACGAAGGCCGGGAGTAGAAAGAGCAAAGGACGGGAACGTGGAAGATGCCGCGCTAAGCATGTGCCAAGTGGATTCTGGCAACGTTTATCCACAGCAGACTTCCCAAGAGGGAGTTATTATTTTCTTATCTCGAAAGCATGCATGTCGTGCCGCTTCCATGCTACTTGGGAGAATTTCCCTTCGCTCTTAATACCTTCTGCCACCCACTTACGCAGTCTGACATTTGTCCGACCCAAGAAAACCGACGAACTTTTGACCCGCAATGTACGAGATTGCACGAAGCAGGAGACTAGGATTTAAGGAAGCATGCTTTAGGGCCTTCAGGCTAGAGTAACACTAGCAGATAAGAAAATAGAGTACTCGCCGGCTGAAGATACTCGAGATCAACCCAGAATTCAGCTTCTATTGTCCCGGGGCCTTATTTTGAAGCCAAACAAATAGAGTTGAGAAAATATTTGGCTAAATGGCATTAAGCCATGGTTAGAGTAACTTTTGTGCAGACGGAAATTCAAACCAGCTGCTGTTGAATTTTTTATCAATTTTTTCCCATCAGAAATGGTAGCCGGAGGCATTCAAGACAAAGAAAAAAAATAGGGTATACC
Organism: Hyposoter didymator; assembly: GCA_037952995.1. NCBI lineage: Eukaryota > Metazoa > Arthropoda > Insecta > Hymenoptera > Ichneumonidae > Hyposoter > Hyposoter didymator. The sequence continues at coordinate 1,210,077 of JBAJMU010000003.1, forward strand.
AGTGAGCACAGTAAGTCGCGATTAAGGTAACGTAGGCGAGCGAATCAAGCTCCGCAACGATACTTTTGGCAACACATCAACCCGATGGATCCCGATGGTGGTTTAAGGAACACATAACCCATGAAATCGACGAAGAGAAACTTAACCTCTCAATATTCTGTCGGATTCGAAGGCAGCAAGTTGATTTCAAGAGTTGCTGATCCTTCGTCATGTACTTGAAGAGACTTCTGGAGACTCACGAATAACTTGAATGGCAGATGGGTTGTCCGGGTTCTTTCGCAGAAGCTCGGCTTGACTAGCGCACGTGCCAACTGCGGGGGTTACTGCATCACTTGGATCGTCGAAGATTCCAAGTAGGAGAGAGGAGTGAGATTATAGGAAGGGCAGGAGACGCAGGGAGACATTTTGAGATGCTGTATGCCATCAAGGAGAGTTGTAAGGAGTTGGTGTAATCCTTGTTAAAGCGGAGCTAGAGCGAGGAATGAATAGAGCCCAGGCCACCGGGACAGACTTTCTCACGAGAAGCTCATGGATGCTGAGCTCGTCTTACTAACCCTAGAATCTTTTAATTATGGTTAGCTCCAAGTATCAGCAGTCTCTTTCAGCCCTCTATCTTTTCCTCTCTCTCCCGACTTCCCCCGCGACCTCCACCGACTTGGGAATTTTCGTTCTACCTTCTACTTCTCTCATCCACCGGAAAATCCTACCCTCCCAACAAATGCATTCGCTAGAATACTTACGCCCACCAAGTTTTCACTCTGGTGACAGAAACGAGAACTTATCATCCTCTTCGTCCTTGCTACGACCCTATTACCAACACTTTCGGGTTTCTATGTATATGACGAGAGAATGAAACTTCCCTAGAGAATCTCCGCGGCTTCTTAATGAATTCTCGAAATTTGTGACGTTCCCACGTACCTCGAAAACGAATGGAACGACAATTCCCAATAGTTTTACAGATTGAATGCCGTTTTGCATTTTTGTTTGTTTTTTTTTTTTTTTTTTAATTATTTTTTTTACGAAAGAACCAAACTGGATACATTTTTTCGAACATTTCTAACTGAAAAAAATTGTGATAAAAAGCTGGAAACTAGCGTTAATATTTGTCTCATGGTGCACTACGATTTAACAGAGAGGAATCAGTAAATTAAAACAAAATTGTTGTGGTCAGCACTCCACGAAATGGCGTGAAATGCCTCATGTATTTATTTCCATCGAACCTACAATTAGTGTCTCTGCCAAAATTATCAACATCGATGGCTCAGGGAATATGGCACGAAGTGGTGTACACGATCGCCTAACAGAAATATAATTGACCGCTGATGGTAGCATTTCCATTCCAGAGTTCAATCAACCGAATCATTCACGTCACCTGGAAGAGTTGACGATCATTAACGCCCTGATTAATTATCTGACGTTCCGCACATCCTAGAATATTCAAAAGGCAATTATCAATTATATGATTAGAAGATGAAAAGCAAGTAATTGAAACACCAGTCAGCTTGACAATTAATTACTACAAATTTATCACCTGAAACCAAATAAATCACTGTCATCTATGATTACCGCAAAATTAATTCGCAAAACTTAATTAAGAAAACTGTTAAGCGATCATTGGCTTTGAGATTTTTTGTTTTTGAATCAACTGATCGTTACCAAACGACTAGATTCTTCAAAAATCAAATTTATTTTCTGGAATGATTTACGAATTGCGGAAATTTTTAGTTACATGTCAGCACCTTTTTCTCGAGGCTTTTCACGCCGATTTTCTTTGTCACGAAACACTTTGAAGAAAGGCGGAAATTTCGTTTGTGGCAACGAGTTTCCTTCAATATACTCAAAGTTTTCTCAGAGGTGGGCTTTAGCCGTTTGCAAGCACGGGAGATTCGCTTTTAATTCGTAAAACTTGGTCGACGAGTCGTGGAGAGTACTCTCAAGAGGGATGAGTGCTGTTTTTGTCTGAGACAGAGACAGAGAGAGGTGGAGAGAGAGCAAGAAAAAGAAATAGCAATTCGGTTGGTGTCTCGAGGAAAAGGGCTACCACGGGAACTAATTACGCGCGACAATGAGGCTTTTCCAAGTCCCCTTGCTTCGTGAGAAGATGAAGAAACCGAGCGCAAGAATAAGACGAGCGAAAGAGCTCCCTCGAGGCCAAGAAGATGACCTCGATAACGTGACAAGAGTTACACGAGAAACTCCATCGAGAATTACTCAACGAAAATTCAATTTCACCTCAAAACGTATAAGCGCAAACAATATTTTTATTTTTTAGTTTAACGAAAAAATAATAAATTTCTCGATTCTTCAATATAGTCACCAACTTCCCTTCGACGATGATTTATTTTAAAAAGTCGAGGACTTTGCTATTTATTTAATGGTCGTAATGAATGCAAAAATCTCCGATGAATATTTATCACCGAGTAGAGTGAAAAATTGACCCGTGGTTACAAATTTTTTTATTATTTGCATCGAGCTCAATTATGCTGTGCAATTTCAATTTCCCACGCCACACATCCAATTTTCCATGCAAATTTTAGTCATTATTTTCCTGTTTTTTTTTTCCTCCGCCCAAATCAATTCTATAATAAAATCACGACAGCTGAAAGTCTCCTCCCTCTTTACATTGAGAATATTTCGTTATACGAAAATTTAGATATCATCTTACTTTTCCAACCCCTATATTTGCGCGACACCATTTGCCTACTTGATAATGCATTTTATGCACGAAACGTAGGAGAAATAGTTGAAGAAAAATGTCTAAACGAATCAGACAAAATTATAAAACTTCTCATTAATTTTGTACTCGAAGTTCAAACACTTGTTGAAACTGATAAAAAAATGTTTGAGAATTCCGCGAGTATTTGGTGGACATCTGTTACGACCTCTATGACGTGGTATCCGGTGGGAAAAATGTAGATGTAAAAAAATGTATTCGTCTTGAATGCGCCCATATATTTTAAAGCTCGTGAATAAACGTGAAACGTTTTGTTGAGGGAAAGTGGCACAGTATAAACGAGGGTTATATCGGGCGTGCAGAGGATTTCGTAACAATTTGCATAAACATGGAGATTGATATGCGCGAAATAACGAAAAAGTTTTTTTTCTCTCCCTTTCAGGCTTTTTTTCTCCATGGCCCAAACTCTCGTAAGACTTTATCCTATTTTCCATCCACTTTCCTCGTTCTCGTGCCTCGTTCCTCCCTCCGTATCGCTCATACAGTGTAAAAACTTGTACCTCCTTTAAGTACATCGATTCAAGCTTGAGCGTAAAAACGTGAAAAAAAATATATATAACGTTCTTGAATTCGTAAACCTTCTCTTGTTAATGCCACCATTTATTTTAGCAAAAAGTATCGTTCGCTTTAAGGCTTATTCACTTGATTTTATTTCATTCTCGATATTCCGACATAAAAGTCCTTGGAGAATCCCGCGAGCCCCTCTCGTCAGTTTAAACAAATTTCCCTAACCCCCTGTTCCCGTTTTAATGAGAGCCCGCAGCTATTTTTTCGAATGCATCAAAGTATCGAAACTTTAATTGAGTTTCAGTTATTTTCATTGTTGAATTTTTATGTGTCGAGGAAAAAAACGATAAATATTCTTTGCATACTCGAATAAATTGATGAAAAAATTCAAGTGAATCTGTGGGAAAAGAAACGAGAAGATATTGATAATTATCGATTGGGCTGGTCGATTCACAAAGAGGATTTCTGATGGAAAGTCAGAAAAAAAATGCCTGACTCTTGAGCTTTTTATTACGAGAAAAATGGGGTTGAAGGGGGTAAAAGTAGCAAAGCACTCGCGAATTAACGATGGTCGAGACCGATAAAGCTATCAGTCCGAACGTTCTCCTTGTGGCATTTTCTCTTCGTCTGTCTTTCTCCGAGTCGTTGCCTCATAAAAGCCAGGTTAGAGAAAAGCGAGAGACTTTTTTGTTGCTGTATTTTTTTATTATTTTTTTCATCTAGCTTTTTTCGAACGTCCGCTTTTCACTCAACTGCGACGAAGACGACGACGTCGACAACGAAGCTCGAGCAAACGACCTCAAAATAGAAGATAGCCAAGGAAAAAAGGAAGTGGACCAAACGAGAGGAAATCTGCACTAGTCCTCTGCTGCCCTTTCTCTCTCTCTCTCTCTCTCTTTCTCCTTCTATCTCACTTACCCCCTCACTCCTTCCTCTGTATCCTTCGTCTTTTGCTACCATGCACGAGCAGGACAAGAGAGCCAAGTCACGTGTTGCCCACCCAACAATTCGTGACCTCTTTTGTTCCCCACTATAACTTTTTTCAGGACCTTTTTTTCTCATCCTCCAACCTCAACCTTCCTCAAGCCCACTTTACTCAACTATACTTTGCTCCTTTTTTCTTTCCCTCTTGCACTCCAATTGACCCCCTATCTCTTTCACAACATTTTTTTCCACTCCACTGCCCTTCACTGACCTCCAACGAGACACTAACTAGTATATTTCTTTTCATTTCAAAATCAATTAACACTTCATTCTCAAGGAAACGTTGATGGATCGTTAAAAAAAAAAAAATGTACTCGTTTCTCGTTATTGGAAATGAAGTGACGACCAGAAGACAAAGAAAATTAAAAATATATCATTGGATGAGTTCGCGCATGTTTCAAATATAATGAATATTTTATATTTAAAGTCGTCGGACGAATATTGTATAATTTGCAATGTGAAAACGTAATATTTCAGTGGAATTTCGTTCTGCCTTTTCCATTTCCTCTATCGTTTCAATGACAATGAATAACGTGACATGGAAACGAAATAGAGAAATATATAAATGGGGAGCTTTCAAAATATTGAGAAAAAGAGACCCTCGGGCATTTTGTAATGTACGTTGAAGAAAATCCCAGTGTATCCTCTTGCTCTCGGACCGTAGAGCCAAGGGACTCATCTTCATTCACCCGAGAATCCTGAAAAACGTCTCAGGGCCACTTAAGTGCCTGTGGGCTTGAGAAAATCATTGTCGTTTCTCGGGCAAATGATTCGACTGGAAACAGAGAAGAAAAAATATTTCTTTTCTCCAGTAGTGTCGAGGGAGAAATGTTTTTTTTTCTCGTGGGAAATTCCTTTTGAATTTTTTTTCAATTAGTTATCGTTTTCTCCGTTGGAACTCCGGCATAATAATAATTCCGTTGGAAAAATAACGATGGTTATTTTTTCGGATATACTTTCGAGTAAATCCGGGCACGGAAAAAATGTACGAAATTCCAAGCACGTTTTATGTATCATGAAAGATTTTGTAATAAACGATTCCAACAAATTGGAAACTTTACGAAGGTCGAAAAACGCTCTGGATTTGTGGATGTGTACTTTTTTTTCAAACGTATACTTTTTCCTCATTTTTCTTACCACCTCCTCCCCTCCCCGACGCTATCGAGAAATATCCCGAAAGTTTTGATCTCCCGTTATCGAGGATTGGTGAGAGGCCATCCACCAGAACGATAAGTCAATGAGGACGGATACAAATAGTGGGCGATACATTTCGTTTTCTAGGACGACGTTTCATCCCCTGCAGCATTTTCGTACCACCTTAAAGTAACTGTCCCATGTACTGACTTTATATATCAAATTCTAAAGGACAAAAGGACTCAAGTTTACTAATTTTACGATCAACTTCCGCCCTATTGTTTACAAGATAAATAAACGGAAAGAGTAAAAGGGCAAAACGAAGGTAAAAAGAGCCAGGGAGAAAGAGCAAGAGAGAGAGAGAAGCTTTGTCAGTGCAAGTGGGAGTTTCTCTCGCAAAGAAAATCGTTTTCTCGCTCGAATCGTTTTACCGGAATGTATTTGTTTGTACGTACTTCCCCGCACGCTTTTCTATCCGTTTGAGCACACACAAAATCTCGCATGTGTGCGTTTGTTTGTTTGTGTGTGTTTTACCAGGTTTCCTCTGTAGCGCGCGAGCTCTCGGTATGAGAAAAGTTTGGTGGGCGAAAACTCGAGTAAATTCGCGAAAGAGAGAGAACGAGAGGAAAGAAGAGAGAGAGATAAATACGAGACAAGCCGAAGGAAGGGTATTTGTATATAGGAGAAAAAGGAAAGAAGCAAAAAGAAGGCGAAATAAGAATGTGGTACGCGGAAAACGTGAGCTCTTCTCTTTTCACCGAGAATGTGCTCGGAGTCTGTTCAAAAGCGTCTTGGAAGGGGATGATGAAGGATATCTGTCCAAAGGAAACGTGAGATAGCGTATAGATGTATGGAGATATATCGGGAAAGAGAGGAAAATAGAAAAACAGAGAGATAGAGAAAGAGGGCCGGAGTAAAAATAGAGTGTGTATAGACCTTTTCGATCTTCGCTTCCCCACTTGAACGATTTTTACGAGAATCGAGACCTACAAGACTTATGAGAACTCGTGCAACTCATTCCAGAACCCAATCTATACGTCCTTAGTACTGGAACAAAGGATTCCAGTTAAAAAAATAGCCTGCTTCGAAATAATTTATCGTTGGATTGAAAATAACAGCTTTCCCTGCACAGTGATTTTAATTCTGTGCCATTTAATGAAAATATCGGTCGTCGTATGGCATTTGTATTTCGAGCACACATTCCAGACTGTGAAAAATTTAATTGACCACTTCCTGTTCAGCGTCTATTATTTTTGTGCCCAGATTTTTAAAAATTCGTCCCAACGTAATGACCAAAACTTGGCGTGCATTTGAGGCAAATTAAAACGAATTAATTACGGAATATTCGTTTTTATCATTGTTGCTTTTAATAGAAAAGCTCTTAACGTGTACGAGATGAAAAAAATGGGAAATTGCGGAATGAGCTATGCATGCATCTGCGTAGAGCACACTCTTCGTTGCTGCTTTCTCATCCGCCTTGTCCGTGCTCTTTTGTACTGTCGAACCAAGCCAAAGTGGGTCGAGATGACTGACCGAGAGTAAAAACGAGAGAGAGAGACAGGAGATGGCTTAGTACGAGCCAAACTCTACAGTCTGGTTAATAACATGGAAGTAGAGTGTTCGCAAGAGCAGGGAGAAAGAGAGATGAAGAAATGATGAGATGCCAGAGAGAGGAGTGAAAGAGAGCAAGAGTTTGCGGCTCGCTCCAGTGTGTGGCTTCTTTAGTCATCCTCTTGTTCTCCGCAGGCTTTACCTACAGATATATAACTATATGGAAAAATATACGCTCGAATTTGCATCTTTAGGTTGGTAAGTGTAGAGAGCGATGTGTAAGAGTAATGTTCCAAGCCATGAAGCTTCCGCAAGACTGCAAATAATAAAGAATACGTAAGGCTAAAGGATGCGGTGGTTTCATGTTCGATAGAAAAAAAGTTCTTCCGGAAGTGCATTCATTGGAGCGGAACGTGCAACAAGTTTTTGGTGGTGTTTCGAAAAATCAAGGGTTGATTGTCTTCGACGACCGCGGGCATTGACCTGAGTGTGGAATTTGTTGGTGATCGATGATGAAGAAAGGCCAAATGGATAGAAAAATTGATACAATAATCAGCATTTCCGTAGAACTGTACAGTGTGCAATCAAAGTGAACCGTATAACCCCAAGTTGCCTAAAATAGCCACGAAAATCATGGGTCCCATTTCAATCGACAAAATCGTTCGATAGATCCGTGGCCAAGAAACTCCAATCTTCATACCGAGTAATTCGATCAGCAGAGATGGAAAAAGTCTCTTGAGGATCCAAAAGCTTCATCCGAGTGTATATGTGTGCGTGTGTGTTTCGTTCAATTTGCGTCGTTGGATTCTCCGGACAGTCGTGAGATTTTTCGGGAAATAAAAAAGGAAAAGAGGTTGCACGTACTTTTTGCAAGATCCTCGCTCCATGTGTCGATGTTGGAAGGACGCGACGTTGTTGCTGCTTTTCCATATAGATTCCCGCTCGGGATATCTGGGCGATGGGCCAACACACTGATGCTCTCTCCATGCCGATGCAACGGCGCCTTTCACACCGCACGAATTTCCGCCTTTCAACGCGCCCAAGAGAAATATCTCCCACCCCATTTTTTAAATCGTTTCCTGTAGCGAAAGCTGTCGTCCTCTTCGGAGAACCCCCGCCCAACCCCCGACCCTACCCTCGCTGTCTCTCACAAGCCCCAGTAAACTCTCGCGGAGGCCGTCTCCTTTTCTTGTATTCAACCGTCCCGGAGGATTCTCGTGACGTCTTTGGACCCCCCGCTGAAATGCTCACTGCTCTGGTAAACCTGGCCAGCCTCCAGAGCTCTCAGTGCCTTATCTACTCACTCAAGAGACGAACGTGAATGCAACGCGTTCACAATGCTCCTTATTCCTACTTTCCTCAAGCCTCTTAACCCTCTTCGATCTCACCATCACCCGATCACTGACCCATTCATTCATACGTCGATGTTTTTTTTTTTTTGCTCTCAACCAGTTTCCAAAGTGTTGTCCCCGATAAATCTGATTTAAATATTGGTTTCAGCCCAAAGTGCAAAACCTTTTTTTCTATACCTGCCTGCGACGAGCCCAATTCGATCGTTGGGATCGAATCTCGTAATTCCTTGAAGATTACTCATGAAACTTTTGAAAATGTCGGCGATAATGTGACATCGTCCAAGTGTGAATTTGCCAGTAGAACGTCTGGACGCATGTGTCGTGACGGGTCGATTGTACCCAGGGTGACTACCATCGGTCAATATTTTTTAAAGTTCAACTGTCGTCAAAGCTTAACACTCGTTCGGCCTGCAGTGGGAATGCAGCTCTATTTTTACTGGAAACCTCTGATGCAGATCCTATTGGTCACTTGGGTAGAGGGTCGAGGATTTTTCCTCTAGAGTGCGAACCCTTATGGGTTTCTAAGAAAGACACTGAGCCATGTAATCTCGTATAATCGATGATCCAATTGTTGCAATGTACATTCAAATGTTCTCAATAACTGGGCGCGAATACGAGATAACACGTTAAATCAGCAATATCTAGGGGTCTCTGGGTAGCATGATTCGCGAGGATTTACATAACCCAAGCATTGCGAGACTATTCAACACATAAGTGGCCCAATGATGCCCCCTATATTCTCATGGTTGCAGCTCGTTCGTAGGCACACACGCCCCCTCTAGCCCAGGCAAATGTAACGGTATGAATCGTCGAGGATATAGGAATGGTGGTCCGTAGGGGAAAAGGAAAGCCGGGCAACGTTATACCGGGATTTCGAGGCACTCACGACGTGCATGCACGTTTAACCTATACGTTAAATTGCATATAACATTCTCGGTGAAACTACCAGTGGGGTCCGGGTACGAGGACGATAATCCCGATACTCCTAGCGCCTCGTATTGAGTCGACTAGACGCTAGCAGAGCCTCGGTTTTCTACCCTCCAACGCTTTACCCACCGAACACCGAAACCAGAAGCTTTCTATAGTTACAAGATATTGGAGAAGACTCGTGAAAGGGCGACACCTACCATCATCCAAATGTACACTCTCTCTCCCATCCATGTAACTCACACATAGCCTGACTACCAAGAGTCTGCTAACACGATCCCGAAACCGATATATTTCATGTGTGTATGAACGAAATGTGTACCAAGTCCTGAGAATACGAACGTTACGATGTGCAAGCACGGATATTGCACAGTCGAATTTCTTGCAAAGTCATTATTCCCACTAGTCTGATAGCCTGATATTTATGGTACGACGGGCGCACTAGCTATTATTTTGTTTATCAGACGTTTTATTTTTGAGGTTTAGTTCGACCAGTTACTCTCTAGAAATCAATCAGCAGTTCTTAACGAAATGCAGTGTTTTTTTTCAGAGCATTTACGTTACCCCGAACGAGCTTCACGGAACTTCGACTGTACACGTGTACACCGCGTGCTCCCTCCACAATATTCCAAAGTTGTACACGTATACCCATGCAGACGAGGTTTAGTTATAGGTTATCGCTTATCCGTGTCATATACACGAGCCGTATATTCGCATAGAGCCAATAAAGTATATAGGACACGGCAACGAGGGGGATGATATTGGTGTCAGGCGGAAGAACGAGAGAAGGGGTAGTATAAAAGCTTGGTCGGGCGAACAATCGGAACGCGATTAATTTCACATCGCTTCGATAGCCTCGATGCATGTGCATCACTTTTGAATACCTGCTTGCGTTAATCGCCGCGTACGCGAGGCTTTTGCGAAAGTTATCGGTGAATGTCGACGAGATAAGAGTTTGAGGAATGCCATTTTTTTTTATTCCTCTCGCTGCTTCATTTTTTCTTGGAAATCCGTTCATCATCACTATTCGATCGAGAATATACGAGAGAGTGGATGGCGCTTAAGTCGATCGGAACGAGTTGGTTCGAGCAATTTTTCAAGGAGGGGCAGGAGAGCGAGCTGTGTATTGCGACGAGAAAGCGCTGCTTTGGCTTGATTGGATTATTTGCTTACTACCCTCGGGCTTGCAGAAACGACGACGACGACGACGACGACGACGACGAAAGCTCGAGAAAGGAAGGACTTTGGGGAGGTGTTTGTGGAATAAACTACATGTATAGCGACCGTATATTCCAGGTTATACTTATATACACAGAGCCTTGGGGTTTCCGGAAGCTATAGTCCGTGGTATTCGACGATAAGGGAAGCGCCCAGAACTCATTGACGTCGAGAGCAAAATGCTTCTAATCTCTGCTCAGTACCTTTTTCTTCAAGAATGGTAATTTATTTTTGTTGCTTTTTTTCCTATCTCCCTGTTGCGATTTTTCCAAGAAAATACGATGCCATGTTGGAAGTTCGATAGCATCGATACTGGCATATTATTTTTATTTCTGCAATTCTGCACAAAAGTTCAGAATGTGCTATGCGTGCACGAAAAGTTATTGAGACACGTAAGGCATTTTTTTTTTCTCTTACATATTTATTTTACGGTCAGACTCGGTCACAAAAATTAAATTCAAGCGGTGAAAAAGCGTGGGAAAGTGAGAGCGCTAAATTCTATAGGGAAAAAGCGATCGTCAGAGGAATCGTCGAGGGGGAAAATGGGATGATGCAGTTGCAGCGAGGAGCAAAGCTCTGCAGCAGCAATGGGAGGGATTGCCTGCCATCGTTTGCTCCAAGTTATGCGAGCTATTTCAACAACGTTTTTCAAAGGGGGTTGGCCAAGGGATTGAACGGGGGTTGAACGGGGTGAGAAAATTAACGCGTTTACGATCGTACTCCGACACGTCGAGAGAAAAATAACGTTAAATAAACTGAAAAAGAGTTTTTCGTTTATATAAGTAGCCGAAACATGAGAATCAGAGAACAATGGCGTGGTCGACAATTGCATCATTTTTCGATCAATAAATTTATTACGAATTGAAAAAAAAACNTCGTTGAGGGGGAAAATGGGATGATGCAGTTGCAGCGAGGAGCAAAGCTCTGCAGCAGCAATGGGAGGGATTGCCTGCCATCGTTTGCTCCAAGTTATGCGAGCTATTTCAACAACGTTTTTCAAAGGGGGTTGGCCAAGGGATTGAACGGGGGTTGAACGGGGTGAGAAAATTAACGCGTTTACGATCGTACTCCGTCGTACTCCGACACGTCGAGAGAAAAATAGCGTTAAATAAACTGAAAAAGAGTTTTTCGTTTATATAAGTAGCCGAAACATGAGAATCAGAGAAAAATGGCGTGGTCGACAATTGCATCATTTTTCGATCAATAAATTTATTACGAATTGAAAAAAAACGAGTTGATCAAATTCTCGTGAATTTTGTTGCTTTCAATTTTATTAAGGTCGGTACAGCGTCGACGATTTGAACTCGGCCACAGCTCATCACACTACCTTAAAAATGCAGGCTTTCTAAACGGGGAAACAGAGCATCTCGGACGTTAGCGATGTAAACGAATAGAGACGAACAAAAGGGAACCGATAGGGAATGACGAACCAACAAACGACGAACGAAGCGCGTTCGTTGAGGAAAAAAGTATCTCGATTTTTACGGAGGTGTAAATGCCTCAGCACGAAAAAAGCGTCCCTTTTTGTGCATCCGCTTCCTTCTCCCTATTTATATATGACAGTATTCCTGGAATATTCAGGAAACTCTTTTTCAAGAAAGTTTTATATTCTTCTCTTTGACGCCAGTTTTTTCACAGTCTTCCCTCCTCAGTTTTGCCAACACCCAACAGATGTAACAAAGTGTTTGAGCAACTTTTATTAAAAAATAATAATAATAAAACAAAAGTAAGGAGCCCCAGGAGTGTAAGAATTTTTGCACGTAATCTTGAAATTCCTGAACTGAGAGAGAACGAGCGTGAGTGGAAGGAGGAAGAAAAACAAACAACCCTGTATCAGGTCATGAAATAGTATTACCTAATAGTATGAAAACTGCAGGAAGTAAAAGAGTCAAGACAAAGTGAGTGAAATGAGAGAAAAATGCAAAAAAAAATAGAGCTTCCTTGGAAGAATTTGTTTTTACGAGAGAATAGTGCAGACGACGAATGAAAAGAATTTTTCAAGCAAACGAAATAGTCTCTAGGAAAAGGAGGAATCGCACACGCTCGTATTCAGCTACCGTTGGGGTAATGCGGGTCATTTATGGAAAATTATTTTTTTTCCAGGGAAAATAACTTTGTAGTTGAAAAAAATTGTGTGTCACATTTTTTTGAATCAGAATATCAAGCATTTAGTGAGTTTTTGCGAATTTGTATCAAAGTGCAGTCGCAGGGTTAATTTTATCGACTGACTCTCATTTCCCCCTTTCAGTGAAAAAAGACAAAACAAAACGAAAGATAATCTGGATTTGAAAAAACAAAAACAAAAATTGTGCTTCGCGCAGTATTTCGAAAGATTGATGAGTCGGAAATGCAAATTTTCCCCAGTGTGCAGCCGGAAGGTCAATTTTTTCCACTGACCCTCATTGCCCCATTTTCCTTGATGTACGAAAGTGTCGAGCTTTTATTCCCTCGGTCTCGGGTACATTTTATTTTACTTTTATCGACAAACACTTAAGAGCAGGTTGTGTATGCATTATCCACAACGTTTCATATCCTTTTATGGCATATTTTATACAAGTCTGCGTTACCTTCGTCACTCTGCGCACCTGATGCCAATTTTTTTCTTCATTTATTTGAATAAGCATTTTTGCGAAGGTGATAAGAAAAAATAGATGCAAAATCGGAAGAAACAAAGTTTCGAGGCGGAGCAATAAAGGATTCCCAATTAAAAGCTCTGCAAGTATAATTAAACGAATTCAAACTCTCTGGGGATCAGCATCCCCTGTAAAATCATATCGGTCTATAATATTCGTTAATAATAAGCTTCTGAAAGCAAAGCAAATCGTTTTTGATAACGAGGTATAACCTTTATCGATAATTGGCCAATTATCGGTTCATTGTAATGAAAACTGTTTTGGCGAGCTTTTGAGCTTTCCTCGTTAACACAAAACGATTCCACATTTCGAGAGCTATCGCATAAAAACCAACGCGAATTTTAATTCTAAATATTTTTATTACAAGAAGTCGTTCTTTTTTTTTACTCTCGAAAAATAATTTTGCAAAGAATTTCGAAAAAACGTAACAACTCTGTAGGAAGATTTCTTTTAACATCATTAACAATCAATCATTATTTTTTCAATATATCAGCGGTCATCCCAGCCTTTTATAGTGCTGATTGAGCTCGAAACTCGTGGCTGATGGCGCAAAGTGCGAGAATTTAGGGGATGCAAAGCAAAAGCGAAAACCAGACGATGTGCCACCACGAAGCGACGCGATGAATTTAAGCAGATTTATAATTACACGCCACTGCGAATTTTCGCACGAGCGCTGCACCTGCAACGCCATCTGACGGTACAGAGAAAAACGGCACGAGGAAAATTTGTATATGGACTGCAAAACGACTTGTATATGCATAAATATACAAACTCCTTACACATACAAACCCATGTATAAATATCGGTGAGCATTTATCCAAAATGTATGGGGATCTTCGTTCCATTTTTCTCAGAATTGCAAAAAAAATAGAACAATGGCTTAAATTTGAAAAAATGAAATTTCTGATATGAACGAAAATACCAAGCATTTTTCATCGAACCTTCAAATAATTTGTGAATGAATTATCGCTTATGTGTACCGTTTGAAACCAATTATTTTCCATAACCACGTAATAATGGGTCCAGGAAAAAAAACACCATATACTCCATGAATCTACGTAAATATATATATTTATATAAATTTATGAGAGTATGCATTTGTGTATATATAGATAATAGGCATGATCGTGCTGCCACGTTATTTACGGCTTCTCTCGTAGTTTTGGGTCTCAAATGAAATACGGCTCGCTGCACGTTGTGTGCCGAGAGGAAAGCTCGTTCAGAAGCAGGAGCTTGAGCTCCGAAAACGAGAGAAACACGACCAAGAGGAGGAGGATTCGGGCCAAAGAGAGAGGAATAACCTGAGTATATACATCTGCGAGTCTGCATGGGCTCTTTAACGCCAGATTGACAATATTCATTTTCAAACGTGCACCGCACGTGAATAGACCATTTTTCGTTTTTCCAGAGCATGATTCGCTATTTTTTTTTTTTTTTTTTACTGAATCATTAATTTTTTTATTGGTGCCACCGAATATTACGTCCGAGGTATTTCGAGGGCTCGATTAAATCGATGCATCAATGTACTCTTTTCAATCGGAAAAGTTAAAAAAAGGTCGTGATCTAAAACACAATCCCATTGACTGTAAAAATCGCATGTGTTCGAGGTACAGTCGTCATTAGTTGTAAATGTACGTTCGGACAACATAGACTTTTCCTACCATGAGGTATATGGGAAGCAAAATGGCATGACCACTGGAAAAGCTTTTTTAATTTCTCGTTCAATGCAAATTGGAATAAACGGAGGTGGCTTTGAATCGAACCGAACAGGGCATTTGATGTATAATTTTCAAATGGTTTGTTTATTTCTTTTAAATATTGCAATTTATTTATGGAACTATTTATATCGTTTAATATTCTTTGAATGTGTACAAATATTGCGTAAATTATTCACATTAAATACGGGGGTTTAAGTCAATTGGATTCGAAAACGAGAGACTGTGGATGCATAAATTGCATTCTGTTTGTGAGTTAATATGCAGCTGCAGCTGAAAATGGTAACTCTCATGTATAGGATTTTGTACGAAACATGTCTCGTGTGTGTGTGTATAGTTGAACATACAAATTTGTCTACCTATGGATAATAGTACGTGCGAGAGTACACGAAGGCACTTACCAGTCACTCATGGGTAGGTTGTGCGCTACCAGTTACGTACCATCGACGCGAGAGACATACGCACAAGGCTGAGCGAATGAAACACCCGCGGAGGGCTAAATTTCGTTGGTACACACTGAACCTCCAATTCGTGCTACAGCTTCCCATTTTATCACAGATTCATTCCTCGCTTACTCCCTCACTCTCTCCCTTGATCTCTTTTCAGCCTCACGCACGTGCACGAACGCACGTACACTCGCTCGTACCCGGAACTGCGAGAAACAACGTGTGTTGTCCTCAATGACCATATCCAAGCGACCCTATGGCACGTTTCATGAAAAATGTGCCACATGCTCGTGAGGCTGACTCAGGGCTTTTTTTTCGTAATTGTTGGGGTTTACTCAGCGTTCCAATAATGCAGTGCTCATCCTGGATTCTCATGACCGAATTCTGGAGAATAAAAATGCGAGCGG
The DNA here is from genome assembly GCA_037952995.1 of Hyposoter didymator. Classification (NCBI taxonomy): domain Eukaryota; kingdom Metazoa; phylum Arthropoda; class Insecta; order Hymenoptera; family Ichneumonidae; genus Hyposoter; species Hyposoter didymator. The sequence goes on from JBAJMU010000003.1 coordinate 1,225,685, forward strand.
ATTCGGGAGGCTTAAAAATTGTTGCTTCCTCGCGTTGAACGTGTGTTATAATTTTATACAGAGTAAATACAGTCGGTATGCACGTGATGTATAAAGGCTAAATCCATGTGCAGTATAACTCTGTTCACGCATATAACCATTTGCCGTAATGCATTGTGCGTTTCCGAACGCCTGAACGAATTCGAGACCGCGCCGCAGCCCCTGCCGAGAGAGTTTCCCTAATACCAGCGCCGGACGTTGAGCGTGCGAACCGCGAAATGAACGCCCGAGACAATAGAGGAATCTGGTATGCTCGCTCGTGACATCTCTGGGTGGAAATTGCAGGGCAGTGCCAGACAAAATACTCACAAAAATACAGATCCACATGTGCACATATATTTCTTTTTCCGCATATCCGAATGTGTATAGAAAAAGAAATCTGCATTTCGTCTTGAATTTACCGACAGCCGTTTCAAATTTGTGAGTTTGAAAATCCGAATGTTAAAATCCTCCGTGCATGTGTGAAAAGAGTAGAAAAAAAAAATTCATGACCCTTTGTTGCCACACTGGGTCATTTTGACCCGGACAAGTTCATCGTTTCAAATAAATGTTTTTTTTTCATGGAAATTCAATTTTTTCGAATCTCTCCAAAAATATTGTCCCGAAAAACGACCAAGTACAAAATTTCAAGCACGAAGAATACTTCAAGTTTTTTAAAAATTATTATTTATTTATAAAATTGCAAAATATTTGTTTCGCCCATGCGTAACATGTCAACGATTTTCTCTAAAATAGTTCGTGTATTCGCGTACACGTATAGGCCACCTAAATGGGTTATTCAAAGTGCATTAAGGGGGGCGCCTGCTTTATAAGGCTTTAAAAAAGCGTTTTTTAAATAATTTTTTTGTGATAGGAAGAAAAAACCAGGTCTAGCGAAGTTTTCAGATCATTTTACTACATTTCCGAACGTCAAAATAAAAAATTATGAGAGGATTATGTTGAAAAGTAGTTGACGTTCAAGGCACATTTGTGCCACACCTCGCAATCGCAGTCTGAAATCTGCGGGCAAGATGGAGCTCCTGATTTTCATCTGAAAAAAGAAATCCAAAAAGTTTTTGAATTTTCATGTCTCAACCTTCTATATGAACTAAAAAGATTCACGAGTAAAAAATTCTGAACAACTTTTTAAGCGAGTTGGAATGATTTTTTTGTTGTTGCAAAAAAAGTTTTTTTTTCAAACCTGTGAAACTTTTCGAATTTCACAAATTTTCGAGTTCTTCTTAGTTCATATAGAAGGTTGAGACATGAAAATTCAAAAACTTTTTGGATTTCTTTTTTCAGATGAAAATCAGGAGCTCCATCTTGCCCGCAGATTTCAGACTGCGATTGCGAGGTGTGGCACAAATGTGCCTTGAACGTCAACTACTTTTCAACATAATCCTCTCATAATTTTTTATTTTGACGTTCGGAAATGTAGTAAAATGATCTGAAAACTTCGCTAGACCTAGTTTTTTCTTCCTATCCAAAAAAAATTATTTAAAAAACGCTTTTTTAAAGCCTTATAAAGCAGGCGCCCCCCTTAAGGCCACGTGTGTTTTACACTCTCTGGCGTCAACGAAAAAAAAAAAAATAATAAAAAAAAACGCTGTCTAAAAGCTCGCTAATTGCTGGAAGTTACAGCACTAAACACTTTGTGACGCAGCTATTATGTACCCCGAACAGCCCCTGCTTGCGTGGTTAGGGTGCACGTATATAAACGTATGCACGATGGAGAAACAATCGTTTCGAAATGAATTAAAAATATTTTTTCCTTGCCTCTTATTCACTTCTTTAATTTTTTCCCCTCCAGTGGGAAACCCGACACGTATACGAAGCATTCTGCGGGTGAATTTCATGCATAAGTGTTTCAAAGGTAAATTAAAATTTGTTACGCAGCTGAAAAGTCTAGCTACTTCGTCGACGTTGAATGATCGTGTGATAATTTCATCAGAATGTAATTAAAAAATCACTGAAATATTACGACCATTTTCTAAAGATCGTGAATTTTTTTCTCTCGTCTACTGATTCCATGTTTTTTGCCATCCCTCGAGTTCGATGCGTGGGTGTGTGTGTTTTTCTGGTGAATATTTTCCAGTGGCTTTTACGAGTCGAGCGTTGTGATGTCCAACGCATCGAAAACATGAAGTGAACGAGGGAACAATATGCCATTGCTGAGAGCCACTTTTGGCTGTCGACAGAGGTAGTTCCCTTGAAATCTTCGATCACTGCTTTTATCATGTTTTTTTTTCTGTCGCTGCACTAGAATGGTCCAGCTTTGGTGAAGGGTGTTGAAGTAATATTAAAAAACGAGTACCGACACGCTCTTATGCCTATTGCGTTGAAAACTTTTGTCTTCTCTCTCATTTTTTACTCGTCGTTTCATTGAAATTCTCGTTATTTCGTTCCTGCTTCCGGAAACGTTTAAGTCCTCGGAACTGTCTCTCGCGTCTCTCTCGCTCTCTTTACGTTTCACATAATTCTCTGTGATTTTTGCTGCACGCATTCAAAAGTAGATTTTTCAACAGACACTCTGCGCTTTTACGGAACGTACAATTTCGAACCATTTGCAGCATCTCTCCGGACACTGCAACGCCAAGCCTTTTGTTTTCGACGCTATCAACCTGTCAAACTTTTAACTCGATGGTCACTTCGAGCTCGGGTACGAGGCTGCACGTTTGGTCAAGTGAATATTCATCATTTTTCCATGAGGTGCTAAATGATGATGAATCTTTTTTTTCTATTGCATCGACTTTTTTTACGACTCGGATTCATAAACGTTTTGTAAGGAGCCCTGGTTGGGCGTTCAATTATATAAATACGACCCCATGCATTCGCTTAAATCACGAGCATGAACTGAGTTTGTGAATTTCATGAATTTAATCGAATAACGAGTCGTCGTCTCTGCTGAAATGTCGATCTCTTAATTTCTTAGTAGTTCTTTTTATAATAATAAACTTATGCAACACTAAACAATGACAGAGCCATTGCACAACATTGAGATTTGAAATTTTTCGAAAAACGAATTTTTACGAGACGTCTCGTATTTTTGAAAAATAAAAAGAGATTTCAACCGGAAGTTGAAAGAGGCGAAGCGGAAAAAAACAGTGAAAAGCAGAGTTGGTGCATTGGTGCCTGCTGCTCCCACCCTCAAACCCTCTGTCATCACCCCTTGAATGGATGCGCTTCCCGGAACCCGGGAGAAATTGAGAGAGAAGTGGAATTGAAGTTCGTCGATGCAGACGGAAATCTCGAAACGTACGAGCTTTCGGCGCTCGTTCATCGACGGCGATCGCGGGGTTCTAGCGACGAGTGAAGCAGGAGTTGGGGAGAGAAAACGCGAAGGTTCGCCTTTCATTTTTGTTTTTTGCAGTCCACGAATTCCAGGCGAGGCCGAAATTTGCATTCGATCGTTCGACATAATCAAATCGGCTCCGCGAGAAAATTGACGATACCAAATTGCTATCGAACCCTGAAAGATGAGACGAGCTCATCTATAAGCAGCATTTCATTTACGTACGTTTCACGTCTATGAGCAATCTTCCATTATTCGTACCAGCGAAAAAATATGCTTCGGAGGGTACAGAACCATCGAAAATTCGTAGAAGATGAAATTTTACCGGACAAAGACTCACGAGTGTTTGTCGAGGACGAGAGAATCGACAGAGATTTTTCATCTCAACGAAATATCAATAAAAATCCGAAAATTCAGGAAAAAACTAATTTTATTTGAGAGTGCTCGAAAAATGAAGCGAAATTCCTTGTTAAAAACGAAAAAATTAAGTCGAACGATAAACGAGCTCGACGGATACCAGAGAGAAATTTCAACACGCCTATATCCATATATATCCGCGGATTTTTGTCCTTGGAAATTCGTATCCAGGCGTTGAGATGTCGTCAAGAGAAAAAAATGAGAAGAAAAAAAAATTCTCACTTTCCGATAACGGCCGCAATTCTCGCTGATAAACGGCATGGACGAGGAAAGCAGAATTCGTAGGAGACTTCGACAGCGAATATGGAGGTGGAAAGCTTATCCCTTTTTGAGAAACGTATGGGGCGTGCCGAGCGACATTGGCCATCTTAAGGCTCACAATCTCGAATAGTAAAGATAATTTAAAAAGCCTATTTCTATGAGTGTATTAATAGCGTCATTTCAAAAAATGAAATATTGATAATTCAATGGAAAACGGAGATAACCATAAAGAACCACTATCGACAAGAAAAAGTTATTTTTGGTCGATACTGTACCATCGAATGCTCCATACATATCAAATGGGAAATGAGAATCTCGTGAGCAGCGATCAAGACTTTTCCACCCTCCAGCCCCTTCCTATTCTACTCGTCTTGGCAGTTTTTTCCCTACGACCACGCGGTAATCAGTGTTTGTCAAAGCTTCCGTCTTTTACTGTTGCCATTCGTTTCAAAAATTTTTACTATCACGTTAGAATGAAAAAAAAAAGATAAACTTAGGGATTGCCTTTTTTGTTCCAGATTGCAATTATCATCCTTTTTCGCCACAAACTGAATGCATTTGTAACCAAGTTTTTAAAATTTATTTCTTTATAATTCTGAGCATCCCGTTGCAATTGGCTCGTCGAAGAAAAAACATATGAATCAATCAGTTGATGTAATATCATCAGGAGGAAGGAATTTGCAGACAGGTAGAAACTTTGAAATTTGTGGATACAGTGGAAAGATTCTCCATTTCAAATTTCCTCTCGTAATCCAAAATCTCGTGAATTAAGTATAGCCAGAGGAAACGTGATTAATGCCTGCGTCTGGCTCGACAGAGATAACGGTGAGAATGATATGCAGAGGAGTGAATAAGCTTTTGGAGGAATTCCTAAACGCGGATTATATTATAGCACATGACAAAATACGTATATATATATAAACATACACAGATGAACGTGAACAATAACTTTGCCAACAGCTTCATCCGCGCGACATTCTAACGAAACCTCAAGTTTTTAACAATTCCGTTTAAATGTAAGCTTCCAACTGAAACCACCAATTGGTAACCTCGGGATGTGAGACGTAATGTTGCATTTTTGTATGAGTGACGACGAATGAAATGAAAGTTGCGGTCACCGAACCGAATATTGAGCGCACACGAGACTGGGGCAAACGGCATAGATTGCCAAAATGAATTTTTGTGTTTGTAAAGAAAATATCGTGGAAAGAAATAAACGATGCTCATTATTTGTTTATTGGAATATTTTATATTAAAACATTTCGTATCGGTTGGCTTGCACGATTTTGTTTTCTTATTCGGCTGGAGCGCGGTAGATAGCGGTAACATGCATTCTGTAAACGGTTTCGTCTATTTTGCCATCGAATCTGTGTGGTTATTGATGGATTCGTATCCGAATGGTCATGAGAAAAATATCAATATTTTGGTGCTCGGTTTCGTAAGGATGCTGAGGCGTGTGCGTTCGGGAAATAAACATTTTCGGAAAAGATGAAAAAATTCTTGCCCGAAAATGTTTGGGAAAAAAAGATCAACATTGGAGTCTGCCTCGTTCGTTTGCATATTTTGATTCGTCCGTTGCTCTTCTCGTCTCTGTCTTCCACACGATTTCGAGAAAATATCCGTAATTATTTTCGTATCTCAACCGCGAATCAAAGAGGAGTTTTTTCATATAATTATAGCGATTCCTCCCTTTCTCCATCCTCGAGTTCTCGCGGAATACCGTGAATGAATGAATATGCAAAAAATATAAAGAAATAGGAGGGCGAAAAAAATGAGGAGCGAAAAATGAATAAAACGCACGTATATATTATTTATTTATTTTTTCCTTTTGCCTCGCTTGGCAATCTCTTTCTTTCGCCTTCATCTTTCCATCGAACTAGTGCCTCGCTCGTACTCCTCTCTTCCACCCTCTATGAAAGGAACAGGCTCTCATTCTCATTTATGTATTCATACACATAGAGTGAAAAAAAATGCTTACTCATATTATAACGAGATCCGTATTCGTGAAAAGCGATCCTTTTGCTTTCCTAATTCCACCTCGGATTATACCATTTAATCATGACTCTGAGCAAATTTATTTATATACATGTATGCAGCATTTTTTTTTGCAGCGTGAAAGAATTAATTAAACCAACTATGGCTTGAAAAAAGTTTTCATATTTTTTCCAAACCAAAATGAAGCGTCGGAAAAAGGTATAAAAGAAAAATATTAACGTGGTTGAATTAAACTTAAAATTCTTTTGAACCAACACCAAAAATTGAAGTATAATAATTAAGGATTGAGACCTGCTCGATTTTGCATCGAACTGCCCGTATAATATTCAATATTCATCCATACGTGTACGCGTTCAGACGTCTGTTATATATTTCAAACTGTAATATTGACACGCCTCACTACACTCGGTTCTCATTCACAAAAAGCTTTAATCTTTGTTTCACACAGAGCTGACATTCATGGAGTCGGTCGATGAGAGTGCGACAGTCATGGAATTTACTTTTTTTCTGTCTCTCATTTATTCTCTGTACTTTGAATTTTCGATCAGGAATCATATTTCTCTGTTGGAGTGTTCTGTGGTCACTGAGTATTATTCGCTATTGCATTGATTCCGAAAGCAGGACTTTTTGTTTCGAACGAGAAAACTATCAGCGAGAAGACGGTTTTTCATGCGTTATGCGAATTGAACCAATTGAGATGAGGATTAGTAATTTTAATTAAGAATCTAATCGCGAGTATTTGAAAGTCTAAAAAGTTTGAAAAGTATTCGCCAATCGTTTCGTCGCGGAAAGTCCGATAGGTTGCACTTAAGAGCTGAAAAAAGGGAAGGGTTGGTATATAAAAGAGGGTGAAGCCTTAAAATCTTTAATGTCCCTCGTAATTTTAATGCAGCTCCGCGTGTGCTTGTTGCTGGTACAGAAACAGTGCGACGAGGCGAAAGCACTGAGCACCTTGGGAATTCTGAACCAACACGCTTCCCTCGCTATCCCTCCCTTCTTTTCCCTCTCCAACCTTTTCTCAGTTATGCCATCCCCTGGACGGTCTTAAAATCTGCAAACGAGTTATCCTTCTCCTAAAGCACATCTGATATGCGACCGTGCGTCCAAAAATATAAAATTTTGTGATTTTATAATGTACTCGGTCCTCGTAAATTTTGAGTTTCATTGCTATTTTTTTTTCTTTTCTTGCTCTCATGAAAGAATATGGCAGAACACGAGAGGTGGAGAGGGCGAGGTTAAAATATTTAAACTCGATGTTAAGAATTTTGATATGTTTTCAAATCTCGAACTATCAGCCTCCGAAAGGTTTTTATTGACCAAAAAATTTACACGAGTTTATGAAATAAAAGAATTTTGAAGGCAATAGCAAAAAATGGCACTCGTTTGAAAAATGTCAAAGAGTATTGAGCGATTTGGAAAAGAATGGAAAGTTGATCGATTTTGGGTGGAATAGCCAATACACAACATCGACCATTATTGAATACCTGAGGTGCGGTGCACCACATTCTCCCACACACATGTTTCGATACACACAAACACACTTTGAGTGCAATGCACCCTATCTGCAGGGATCTCATGTTATTCAAATTTGGGGATAAATCAAACCCTTCTCGAGGCAAGACGAAGGCTTAGGTCTGTGTATATATTCATAGGTATATAGATGCATGGAGATTCACCTCTATGGATTTTTGCAGCAAGAAAGATCCATATCGACCGCAGCTTGCTCGGATAAGCCCTTCGCCGGGGGCTTTTCGTACTCCATGTACATAAACATATCGCGGTGCATTTTTCACTTCGATATCATGCAGCTCGGAACGACATAAAACACTTGTACCCATTTCTCAAAAATAGTGCACAAAACTGCATACGACTTTATCAATTTTGAGAAAACATTTTCCATTAAAAAACAACAGGCAAATTTGTGTCGATGGTTTTTTCTTCAACGTCGATCGCGAGATTAGATCGGAAATGGAACATGAAAATCGAGGTGGAAGGATGCTCACTCAATGTTAAGCAGGAATGTCAAATTTGCGTGGAATGATGGTATAAGTTCCGTTGGAAAAATGTCAGGAATTTGGTAAAGAAAAAGGATCAAGTTAATTGATGGATTGGGCTTCGATGAAATATAAAAAACTTAATGAAAAAGCTCAAGCCCAAGCACAACGACGGTCACATACTAGTTTATAGAGACATTTTACTGCACCTTTGTAATAGCAATTTACATGAAATCGATATAGCCCTGAGCCAATGGAATGGAATCTTTGAGCCACCTGCGTATAGCCACTTTTTTTTCTGCCGTATTTTAACGTTAATCTGCATTCTCTTCCCTTCTCTTCTTTCATCCTTCTCATTGGTACCTAACGTCGTATTTTTCAACTTGGCAAAAAAGCACTAGAGCACAACGCAGCCATCAGCCTTTTTACGAAAGCCTTCTGGTCTATCGGTTCTGGATTTCCGTCGAATTTCCGCAACTCAACGAGATCGGATCGCTTCTCATTCTGTCGGAGCAACCTACACGAATACACGCTCCACGTCTTTCATGGAATAAAATTCGAGGTGCAAAAGTGCATCGGTAAAATCTTATTGACTATAAACATAGGGAAGACTGGGGTAAAATGGGACTGGTCTAGCGATTTCTCGACTAGTGCTTCGTCGATCAACAGCATTCGTGCCTGGGCATATTTTTTTGAAACACATTCAACTACTGTTCCTTTATTTCCCGGAAGAATTAATGAATTGCTACCATAAAATAGAGTCACCCAGGATTTTCTTGTGTTTTATATTTTTGTTGAAACTTTGCTTGATGCAATTCTGTTTCAATTACGTGCTTGAACGTTTAATTTCTTGCTCATTCGATGTTGCAGTGAAAAGCAATTTGCTTGGTTTACGTCGAGTACGCCATTTTGCCCCACCATGTGCTATCTGCACCAAGAACACGAATTGAGAAGCCCAGATTCAATATTTTCTTAGGTCGTTTGCACAATCGACCTCACTCCGCCCTTTCTACTTAACATTCCACCTTGGCTTTTGTTTACAGCCCACCACTCCCCGTGGATTCGAGCATCAGCTATTTCCAATCCTTTCCTTGCTCTCGTTTCCTTCATGGGAATTATGAGGTAGGAAAAGAGGGTGGAAAAAAAACTTGCTTTCTCACCGTCTGACTGAACGCGGACCGTATCTACTTGACGCTGCAGTTCTCAACGATTTAGACTTGGAAAATCACTGGCACTTAAATGTATCGAACTTCGGCTTAAAGTTCAGGCTGCAAATAAACAGCTTGAGGAGAAAAGAAGCAAAAGAGAGATTTGAGCAGCATCCGGGAGCATAAGCCATGGAATTAATTCAATAATTGAAAGCTCTCGTGGATGCTGGTTAGGGTAAAGGGAAAAGCTGATGGACTATAATGGCCTCCTACGGAGGCCAAGCGCACACGTCCTCTCGCGGTCAGCATTAGCGCAATAACGTGACGGAAGTGAAAACCCCCTTCGACAGGAGAGATTGGAGAGGTTGAGTAAGCCCGAGAATGTGGGAGCTGACCCTTTGGTCCTGCAATTACGTTGCTGTGGGACACCAGAATCCGCGACCCCGGTAGACACCACGCGTGTGTCACGCTGTCCAATTCCTCGCCCCCGCCTTGATCTGCATTCACCTTCACACACGTACATTGTACATGTGTATGGGCTTGATTTGTGTGCCCTGAGGACCAGCATTATGTTAATTACGCGAGAGGGAAGATAAAACAGGACGCGGAATGTGAGCGAGGTTTTTGACCTGGTCACGTTACATTCTGACTCAGTGTTGATTAATGAAGATGCTGCAATGTGCTTTATTCATTCCATTTTTTCTAAAGCCACGGATGACCCTGCGAGGGTCCGTTAATATTGATCTAAAGCTCAAAGTCAACATTTCGTCCGAATCTCTAATTATGCATTAGACCAGGCAGCGCTTGGATTACTAATCGACCATAACAAAGGTTCCATTTTCATTGAAGAATTGGTCGGGTTTACCGAACAACAATTCTGATGATTGAGCATGCAGCTGTCTCCGAAATATTAACTTGCAATATGGACATTCCAGTAGAGAAAATTCAATGCTAGCTCTGCACGGGTCAATGCACATCCCAATTGAGCTATCACAAATCGTCCGTGCCTAGAGCAGAATTAAAATCTGTGTGTGAGGTGGCTCTATGTTGTGCAGATTCTGCATCCAGATCGCGTAGAGAATAGAAGGGATTGTGGGCATCAAACAAAAGCAGCAGATGGAGAGGGCGAGTGAGCAGGAGAGGAGGTGTGTCCGTGAAGTGAAAGCTTCCTGGTGCTAGTTCGAAGCACAACAAACTCCTAAACTACTCAGTTCAAGTCCTCCATTGTATTGCCTCATTGTCTTCCATTTTTATTTGAATCCCCATAGAAATCAACAAGCCTGACTAATCGCGTCTAGATGTTTGGAGGCAGTTCGTAGAAAAGACTAAGAAGCGCGACGAAGCTTTGAATTCTATTCAGACTTTTCTCGTTGTTTGTTTCAGGTGGTACTGGAAAAAACATGGACGTCGAAGCAGCGTTGCTGGTGACCTCGCCGACCTTGTCGACGATCTCGACGACTTCTACAACGACCGAGCCCCGATTGGATGAACAAAATTTTCCGGATAGCCCAGACTCACCAGAGTGCGAGACTAAATCTGTCTTGAGGAAGTTGAAGGACGATGAATTGACCTTGACTCCAAGACCGACACCAAGGCATCCACTGCCCCGAAGGAAACCAAAGTTTCGAATACGACCTCCGTACCTCATGATCTGCATCAGTATCATTGAGGTAAGTTTTGCTTCGTAAACATTTCTCCGTCTTGCTTGTGCCTGGACCTGAGGAAAAGGATCATCAGTCTCATCCACCATCAAGATTTTCTCACTCATAAATCAGACTCCATTTTTGCCTTCTTTAACTCGTACGTACCTGGGTCATTAAGTGGTTGCCACAATGTACTTCGGTGTACACGCTATATTATCCCGGCATCCTGTTTGCCGTCTGGGAAAAAAGAACCGGATTTCCTACACACCCGGATCATGCTCTCCCGTAGTAGCTTCCACTACAAAAGAGACCCCAGTGAGATTCGCCGGAAAACTATGAATCCAACGAGCTAGAGAGCGAGTAGAAGAAAGATGGAGTCGACATGGATGTTGTGGGTCGACGAGCGGAAGGCCGGAAAGCACGAGAGAAGTAGGTTGGCGTAGATTCAACAGAACAAGGAGCTTCAATCCTCCAGAGCTAAGTACTCGGGGCATGGTTCGAGGCAAGAATCTGCCACAATCATGCCTAAACCTCAACACAATCCTCCACAGCTCGTAGATTATTGCGATTCCGCCACTTATCCGAGGCTTACTGTCGATTCTAGGATGGGCAGCCTCCCAAACGAGTATGGGCAATGGGTAATTTCTGGTTCAGCGAGTCAGATCGTCTTCTACAACACTGACCCTAACCCAAACGGTCTTTAACAAATAAGACCACCCTTACGGTTCGTTTGATGCCTAAATCACGAAGGGGAATAATTACCCCTACAACTGATAGTTTCAGCAACCCCGAAACCACTTTCGCTCAACCCAGTAAATAAAAAAACATTCTGAGCGCGCGAGAATACAGAGAATTGAATAAAGGATTTCCCTTCCTACAGGTGAAGAAATAAATAAAGTACATAATGGTTCACGTGTGTACGAAGCAGTGCGAAACGACCTCTCGAGCTAGTCCACCATAATGAAATTAACAAAAGCGACCGGCTGACCGCCTCGGAGGTAGAGCAAAAATCAAAATAATAAAAGGCACAGAAGGACGAAAAAAACATGATAAAAGATGAGGAACATTGGGACTTTTGTCCATGTAACGCGGAATGAAAAATTTAGACAGGAATGTACGCCAGGACGAGAAATATGATGGCAGTATAGTGAAGAAGTGGAAGAGGGAAAAAAAGGCGCGAATGGCTCCAGGCAAAGGCAAAAGGTCTGGGCAGAATGAGAACGAGTGTGAGGAATTCTCCCGCGCTTCTGTTTTCCATCTGCCACGTAGCGACCTCTTTTGATATTTTCGTGTACTACCTACGATTCGCTCTAATGCACGACTCCCACTCTCTTTTCCTTCTTTCGTCCTCCTTTTTCCTCTTCTTGTTATATTCGAGGCGAAGTTTTTCTCGCTCTTGTCTTCCCCGAACATCAGAGATGGCGCTGTCTCCTTGGCTCCACTATTTCCCACGAGAACTTCTCCAGACCACACCGGAAATAGACATTATATCCTCGGCACAGTGGTCTCCAGTAACGCCAACTTCCTTCTCGTACTCGTTTGTGCCCGATATCCACATACAAACGAAAAAGCAAAATTGACGCCAGAACTTTTGCTCATAAAAGTCGCAGAAGCCACGCAGAAAGGAGAGATAATTGGAATCTTCGATCATCAATCATGACTTTGTTGACTGAGGCAAACTCTCCAAAACGAGAGATAATCATTGCAAAATAAAATAAAACAAATGGCTAGCAATTAGTTCCTCCTAACCTCCCCGTCTCATACAAAACAAAGCCGTGACTGTTTTAATAAATGCACCATTTGTTTAGAGCGAGAATCTCGCTTGATTCGTTCAAAATTAATTTTCAATCGGAAGCAAAATAGCTCCATAACATCAGCAGACATCTGTTACGTTGCAAGGAATTCTTTGCGTTGCTGTAAATTGGATCAATATCACAAAATTTAAAATTAAAATGGTATCGAATTTATTCTGAAATACGAAACGAATGGTTCGATGTATAACGGTTTGAAGGGTGCTGGCATCCTATGCGGTGATAGTTTAAAGAGATATGATGCATTGTACGAGGACACAGGATGACGCGAAATGGGCGTTCGTGTTGGGGATTGTTAATATCATCGTGTGAAATGTATAGGTAGGGTTACATCAGGGTGGCTAATATTATTTATAGCTCCTGTAGTAGTCAAACCCCCTATAGCGTTGTACGGTTGCGTGGTCTACGCACACATAACACTCTCTTCAATCCTCATTAACGACATGCTTTGGACGATGTACAATAGCGTAGCGAGTATAGAATCCTCCCACTCGACCCTCATACTCTTTCACTTCAACCAGACGCACGCTATAATGAATAATCGAATGAACAAATAATTAACAATGTAATCAAAATGAATGCATAATGCACAAAGAGTATCAAAGAGGCAAAAAAAAAACGAATGAATAAATAAATAATTTGCTCGACGATCTCCGTCACAGAATTTTCCACGTATGAAAGTGTTGAGGAACAAAAGTTAAAGGTGCCTTACCATTTATTGGATGCACCAAGGTATCTTCTCATTGCTGAGGGCGAACTGTACGAATAATGAATTTTCATCGAGTTCCATACGCTAATGATTCGCGGCTTCGCGTTACAATGAACAGAAGTCTCCCTCGAACCATCCTGCGTTTTCCACCAACTCCTGCATATTCCTCTGCATACATATACGTATGATGTGTATGAATCTATACATGCATGTGTGTATATATGTGCTCGTCTGGGAGAATCACCGGGGATGCTCGAGTCCTCGACCTCTTCGCGTTTCAACGAGTTTGCATACTGTATTATGCACGGATAACGTATAGCAGTAGAGAAAGAGGGAAAGAGTGAGGGAGGAAGAGAGCCAGGGTAAAAGTTGTAAGGGCTGTTATATATGCACGAGAGCGTCAGTCGTGCATTGATTTTTTTTTCGCCCCAGCCTTCTGGTTCTCGTGTATTATCAGCCATTTTCACTCGAGGCATGGATGCACTACGTATATGGCATCGGATATCCAGCCGATCGCAAAATTACCATGTGACAGTCGTCCGAAAAGAAGTTTTCGAAAAATAATTGCCCATAAAGTCCGGTGACACTGGACGTGTCAAAGGATCCGTTAAGTGGAAACGTTCATCCTGAAGGGCATAGAAACTCTAAAAATAACACTTATCAACAATTTTTGACAATGGATAAAAAAATTGACAGATTTTTCGTCTTAATCAATAGCGTGTTGATTCATAATTTTTTTGAACGAATTTTCAGTCAAAAAATACACATGAAAAGAATTTATGTAGGAGCGTGTAATTAGAAGTCCTTTGCAGTTTAATTGGTAATTAATCCAATTCGCAAAAGTCAGAGGTTGTATATAAACAATAATAATCATCCCCTTGTAACGCACTCTTACGGCTTGTCACTGCAATTTCTACGTCTTAGCCTTTTCCCCTCTCAATTAAATCCTTTTGCAAGTACATTCGTCGGCCACGAGTCACGCTACTGTCGAGAGCCTCTCTTTTGTTCGCGAAGGAGCAGCGGGTGAACCGAACCGATTCATTCTTCGAATTAAATTAATTAGCGAGTCTCTCTTTCCCTATCTCTTTCTGTCTCCGCTCTCCTGGGTCTTTGTACCTCGTTTCCTGGCTCAGGAAAAGGACCAAGCGAAAAGGAGAGAAAAACAACGAGCGTTGAGTTGTTCCACGCCGAGTTGCACTTCAAATAAATTTTCCACCAAGCTTGTTCAAGGATACTCATGCGACAATGTATGAGACATTTTCTCTGAGAATTCCCATTCTACTCTCTCTTGCCAAAGAAAAACTAAATTTATTGAATCAACAAAAGTATTTGTTCAAACAACAAAACTTCTGCTGGATTTATCAAATCAGCAGTCACCAAACCATTTGCTTCATTCCAACGAAGATTTTTGACTCTTCGTTCATTGCGATAATATATTTGATTAAAGTTAACAAATCACATTTCGTCCACCACATTCTTTTGCACGAAACCCGAAAGACAAAGTCTTTGGAGCTGGAAATTCTTTTGAAATGGACAAAAATAACATCGACCTACTCTGCCAATTGAACATCCAAACTCAAAGATCGTTCGATCTTTTTTTGTTCCTTCATTTTTACTCAGAAAGACCCATGCACAAAAAAATATAAATTATGAAAGCAGGAGACGGGAGAGAAAGCGGTAAACAGCACTGCACGCCTTCTTGCCTGAGCTTTCCTAGTATTCGTTACGCGAAAAATAAGCAAAATCTGCACACAAATGTAACTATATAAACTTACGATGCTCGGCGGGTATTAAAATTTCATTATTCACGTTTGTGAAGTAATAATCAGAGATTCTTTAGGTTACAAAGCAGAAGGAACGATTTTCTAGTGCAACAAATTAATCGTAACATCAAAGAAAATTCATTCCATCCAAAGCATAATTAAATTCATTATATTAATAGCTCATTTACGTTTCCGACGAATGTATCTGCGAATATTAATAATAATTAATATAAGCTTTGAAAAATACTTGTTCGGTTAATAATTATAACGTAATAAAATGAACAATCTGTGGAACGAATTCCAGGTTAGCATTCATTTGCTGTGCGACACATCAATCAAAGAATGGTTGGATTACCATCCTCGAAGGAGAATTCAAGGCTGGAGATTCGCGTCCTACATGCTCCTGCACGCGGACGCAATTCATTTGGCGTCTAACGTCGTTATTCAGCTCGTACTCGCTACTCCACTCGAGGTAAGAATCCGCGCTGTTGTTATAACGTTTTGCCCTCGATAATTCATCATCGTTGATTAGCAATTGGCGTTTTTCGTATTTTGATAAAATTTTGATAAAAATTTGCAATTTTTTGAGAAAACTTAATATTTTTCTATTTGGTTTTTTCCTGTTGAAAATATTATTGCTGCCGGTTGAATTTATCGAAATTTTCTGTACGAATTCTCGGTGCAAGGCTCGGAAAAATTAGCTGGCAGGTAATTTCTAGTCCAACGTTCTCGGGCCCTGTATTGGTCAGTCTCTCGGTCGAGTTGATATATCGCGTTTCAGAGTGGCTGGATACTCGAAGTGGAAGGGTAGTCTGAGAGAAAAAGCCAAACGACCAAGTGAAAAAGGGTATAAAGAGACAGGCACGTATATACTAGTCGAGGGCAAAGCTGCACAGTATTAGTAATGCTCGTTGCATTCGTTTTAAAGAGATGGAGAGAGAGAGAGAGCGAGGGTTGGAAAAACGAGGAACTAGAAATTGGCGTAATCGATTGAGGAGGTTAGCTCTCTCGATCCTCACAAAGGAAATAAGAGCAAAAAGAAAAGAACAAAATAGCTGGATGGTCGCAAAGGACCGCGTAACTCACTCATGCTCGTTAATTCGTTTGACTAGAGACATATCCAATTTAATAGAAGAAAAAAATATGCCTCCGTCAATCTATCCAACTTTGTGGTTTGCAATGTAAATGCCAAGTTACGTTGGAACTAGGCGACCGTCAACGCTTGATTCGATGAATTCTTATGTTTGTCATTACATTTAATCGAAAATCGTAACGTAATGATTATTCAGCAAGATACGTTTTTTTTGTTCCAGGTCGAACAAGGGAGACTGGCGGTGGCTACGGTTTATCTGGGTGGAGGTGTTTGCGGAGCTCTGGGAGCATCTCTTCTGCATCCGAGTCTGCATCTCGTCGGAGCATCGGCAGGTGTTTATGCTCTGTTAACCAGCCACCTGGCTCACCTCTATTTGGTAATTACCCTCGCAATCTTCACTCTAATGTCTCAAAACTCAGTGGAGAATGGAAAAAAAACTCTTGCAACTCCAATAAATGTTTCCACGTCGTATAAATTCGGACGAAAGACTATTCACATTATTTTGTTGAAGAATTTGAAAGGAGGAGAACAAACATAAAGTACACTAAGCGACAGGCCAATTCCAATTACAATTCCTATACTTAATCCTTCGTCTCTCTCGCTCTCTTCCCTTTTTCTCTTTTTCACTGTATCCCATTTCCCTCCGCTTCGTGGGTTTCCCGAAAGTTGTCTTTCGTGGCTTCCCACCGTGGATTACCATCTCTCTCGTTCAATACAATACGCCGAGCTCGATAGAATTCGTGCTGCTATTCCGAATGTATGTCTACGAGTAGCTCCATACCGAATCGACCAATTTTCATGCTGAATATTTCCATTGCATCTTGAATTGCTCGAGTTTTTTCATTCAACGAGTTTTAATAATTAAGTTGTTGTAATCAGCATGAAATTGATTGCTCACGAATTATTCGATAATTTTTTCATTTTCGCTATTTTTCGAACCAGTTTCCGGCATTTTTGTCACGCATATAGTTCATTTCTTGAAGTTATTCGATGAAAAAGTCTACATGATCGATTTAGCATGACACGGCCCATACAATTCGACCTGAAGATTGCCAGCATTTCCGGAGCTTTCGGTAGATTCACATCGGCGACGAAGCGTCGTTTCTGTATCCTTGGAATTGTAAACCAAAAGGAAGTGAGGGTTTGCTTTCTTCTGGCCAGCAGGGGCAGGGAGAGGAGAGGAGATCGAGGAAGGAAGAGGTTGAGAGATAGAGGGCAATACCTTGTGGGTTGTGCAAGTTTAGCCATTTTCACAAGCAGCTATAAGACAAAAGACGTTCTTCCTGCTCCGAGTAATTTCCTCTTACCTCTCACCCCTACTCAAGAACGTAATGTCCCTTGCCGTGCCTCACTTAGAAGCTGCATCTTATCCATAGACAGTGAAAACTCGGTAGAGAAGCTTAATCGCTTGCCACCATTAATCTAACTTCTTCATGGGGATTCCTGTGACTTCCAGGTTTCGGTCGTCTGACCATTCGTTGCTTTTACTACTTGCTTCCACGATATACGATTATATGACGCTTTTTCTCATTCCCAAATTGCCTCACCACCATTTTGGCTCGACGATATTTTCAACTGCATTTGAAACGAGAAAATAACCATCAATTTTTAATTACAACGTTGTTTCATCAAACTTTTCTGTATTTGGCATGATCCCTCGCCAAGACTCATTCTTCGAATGCATGCCGTTACGATTCTGCACCGGTGATTGAGCATTTTTCTCGGTTTTGTGTGAATTGGCGAATATTTTGAACATTTCGCTCGTACACGAACAAATAAATAAATAATCAAATGAATTTCTACATGAAAATAAAACATTTCTTGTTTCCAGTGTCATGGCGAGCTGCGTTATGCTCGCTGGCGCCTCTGTGCTGTTCTTTTACTGGCTGGAGCTGACGTCGCTGCCCTTCCGGTTCCGGCGTTGCTGGGAATCGGAAGAGTCGGTTGGCCGGCTCACGTGGCAGGTGCCCTGGCGGGTCCTCTTCTCGGTCTCGCGGTATTCCCGCAGCAGAGCAAAAAAGATGCACGGGGTCGTCGATTCGTTGTTTTCGTCAGATTCATCTCGGCGGTTAGTCTAATGTTACTTATTATTGGAGCGATACTCGGCAACGTTTACCTCATCGCGCTTCCGCAGTTACACGATCCCTCATGACAGAAGTACGAGCTACTTGTCCGATTCTGCAAGAAATCATTTCTCATAGTCAAAATTCGCGAAAGCGTTCAACGAATTTTCGAATAAAACGACAAATCGATGAACTCGAGGAAAATCGAATGATTCCAGGAGTAAACAAGCCCATGGATCCACAAATCAAAGAGTCAATAATTTCATGATTTGAATCTTAAATAGAAAAAAAACACGAGTCAATGATTTACAAAAATTCACAAAGTCAGGCTGCCCAAAATTTTTTATTTATTCGTCATTTTCTTCTTCAAGCGAAAGTAAGCGTTTGAAGAATCTTGTAAATTATTATAGCAACGTGAGACCGTCATAGATATAACAAAATTAAACCAGTATGTCCATCGGGTGAGATTTATAAAACGTTGTATATCGTCCTCGAGACACTGGCGAGTTGATCTCATTATTATAATTATTACCAGTAATATTGTTATTAATATTATGACGATTATTAATATCATTGAACCCCCGAATTCTGGCATTTGATGAAAAACTTCCCTTGTAAAAAGTGAATTCATTAGCAAGCATGGGTACCGGCACATAACGACCCAATCAATCAAAAGAAAAAAACGTTAAACTACACAGGAATTTTTTTTTTATAAAAATGAATCTCGACCGCTCTCAAAAGAGTTTCGACATTCTGCTATCTGATTGATTATGGAATAATGTACAACTTCCAACCATCAGGTAATTTAACATAGAAAAATTAGTCACTTAACGAACAAAAATTCATTTATCGTCTTCCCTTGTGCATCGCCTGACTGATCATGCAAATAAGATAAACACCTCTTGTCCTTCCTCATTTTCAGGGTATAGCTGATGAATTAGCGTCATGGCGTGCGTTCAAAAACAGTCATTTCTAGACATATCTCTCCCTCTCTCTCTCTCTCTCTCTCTTTCTCTCTCTCTCTTTCGTGTTTTCCTTCCTTCAGCAGGTGACTCCTATGAAACACTAGGAAAGTAAGTGCTCAATTTTCCAATGGTCATGAGCCTGGTGTACTATAGGAATCCGATGGAAAATTGAAAGTTGCAATAATGATTTTGAATCGCTGCATGACTTATTAACGTAGAACAATATTAATAACGGATCGAGCACTTATTTGACCAGGGTTTTACATCAGTCACCTGCTCCAAGTCATCGGCAGGTCAGTCTGATTATTAACAGACAGACTGAGTCCTCAAAAAAAATACGAGAGGATTTTTTCGTCAATTCGGATGATGATTTATTTAATTGAGTTCTCGATCGATTTTAATTCATTGTACGAACGCACGTCGCAGACACACGCGTAAAATAGATAAGGTGAAATAGAGATTGAAAATTATGTTGGATCACAGTATTAGACGAATTCCAAGTGAAACGTAATTGCTAATGGAAATAAAAAGTTACAAATTCCCTTTGATCTCCGTTCGAAATAATAAGGAACGCTATCGCTTTTTTCATTTCACGGTTTCGTTAGCAATAAATAATGTGTAACAATTGTAAATTACTTGAAATTGAAAAAAGCTCACGATCCAAAAATGAATGCCCGTGATGATTGTAAAAAAAAAAAAAACTTCATCACTTTTCATTCAAAATTCGTCGCTACCATGCATGATAAAATCTAGACAACAGTTGAAAAATGTGACAAGACACTCGACAAAGAATTTGTAAGAAAAATCGTCAAGTTTCAGAAACAAAAACTTAAGGTCGAAAAAAAAAAACTTTGAAATGGGACGAAAAATACTGCGACAATTGAGAGTGGAAAAAGTGTTTATCGATATTACGTAAAGTAAACTGGCTGTGATTATTTTAGACTTATCATCATCGATCAACACGAGCTTGTGGATCGTTGAAATTTGTAAATAATTGATGATTAATCGAACGCTATGTATACCCCAATCATTACTGAATTAATAATCCTGTACTGCCAATAAGGATATTCAATAGCCATTAACGGTATCATTATAACAATAATGATAATTAAAAAAAAGTACTTAACAAAATATCGTAAAATTCGTAATCTTAATACTAGCATTAACACTAAGAATAAGTAATAAAAGAACTCTCGGTGGTGCGTGTGTCTATCAAAACAATCAATAACGTGCAATAATGAAACAAAATGTTGGATGAAAAAATAAGAGAGAAAAATACCAAGAGACGAGCGACAAGAAATACAAAACGTCCAATTAAAACAACAACAAATAAACGAAATGTGTTTAAAATTTGATTTTTACCTTTTCCTCGAAGAATCCTGGATCGCTGCCAGCGAATTGGAGGAGAAAAAAGGAGCAAAATCTCTCTGCCACTCGCGAGTGTCACGAGAGGCTAATTTCCTCGATATAAACTGTCTATAGTTGCATCGTATACGATATCGCCTTTTCTCGGAACGATATCTCTAATTTAGTTCGGTAATCGATATTCGTCCAGTTTTTCTCATTTCCACTTCACTCCCTCTCTCCAGCAGCTTGCCTATTTCCCACATCGATACCTTCCTTTTCAAGCCCAAACGGAATTCATTGGACACTCAGCTATGGCAAGTTCCAGACCAACTTTAACAGGTATGTGGAAACCAATTCTTATTGATTTGCCCATTCGAATAAAATGGTTGAGTGTAAACTTTAACGAAGTTGGAGTAATTTCTGAATTTCATGGGCAATCGAATATTCGAAGCATTTATCGAAAGCTTGTTCACGACGAAAAGCCTTCGAAGAATTTTCCATCGAAAGTAATTTTGTGCACTGGCACTTTGTAATTTACTAAATTGTGTTTAGCAAAATGTTGAGGAGGCAGGACGGAGGTGAACCATTAGACAAGCATGAACAGCCAAAAAGTACTCTAACGAGGGGAAAAATAAATTGGAACGTTGTTGTCATTTTACTGTTGCACTGTGTGTAACAAAGACAAAAATTTAACGAGCAGGAATTTGGAAAAAAAAAATTGGTTAGAAACAAGCTTCGCGACGAATGACCCATTCGCGAGCTAGCGGCCGCAGTCGTTTGCGTTGAATATGTCGATAATCCTTTTTTTCCTTTCTCCTCGTCCACGATCATTCCAGTCTCGTTTCCTCATAGCAATATCATATAGAGAGCAAAAACTATATAAATGAAAACTCGATATTGGCGAAATTGATGAACATTTGGTAGGTCTGTCGTGCATACAGAAAACGAGTTAAGAGGATTAGAAAAAAAAAATCTCGTTCCAATATTAAGCTCGGGAAGGTGAAGTACTAAAAAAAAACTATTGCAGTTCGTTAGGTTTTCTGCGGAAATGAATAAATATCTGAGCGTCCAATCAAACGCAGACGTTGATTTGTTTTTTATCTAAAGAATTTTTTTTCATTACGCCACTCGCGTCTTTTTATCATGCACCAGATTCTCACGTGAAATTTCTGATTCGAGTTTATATAAAAATGTTGAAAGCGGAAATGAAATGGAACTGAAAAGATGAGAGGAAATCTTTTCGAGGGATCATACGTTCGGCAATATGTTGAACTTGCCGTAATTCTGGAGCATATAGTAAAACATGTGGCAATTAATCAACGAACAATCATTGGCCCTTTACTGGTTGATAATTAATCAACAATCCGATTCTCACATACGTTTATAGGCAGTGGTGAAACACGAAACGAGGTACAAGCGTGCATTTCCGTGTAAATGGCTGCCATAACTTTCTATCTTGCTCCACGGTCACATGTTGTTTTGTATTGATCGCTCTATGTTAATTGGTGAGTCCGGACCACTCCTAACTGACCGGATTCCAATTTTCGTTTCCACTGTCATCGTTTGAAAAATTGAGGAAAATCGTTTTCGTTTTTGATGTTGAGAAAAAAAAATCGATTCTAAGGAATGTCGCGAAAATTTCAGTTTCAGTGATCAGTTTTTTTTTCTTGTAGAAAATTTACCGAAATCGGTTCAATAGCTCTCGTGTCACAGCGGCAAAACTATTTTTCCCTCTACAGATTTATATATAGAAATATAAAGCCGTATATACATTATCCTAGAAATTCCTAGCTGGTATCGTTGGAAGAGACACGAGAAACGTCCGGGTGTAACTAAGCTCGTTATCTCGGACAGTTTGTCCTGGAGGTACACGCGAGCTAAGCAAACCAAAAGAAAAGTGTGGGAGACTCATGGATATAGATAGAAAGGAGAGACGAATTCATGAAGCGTTGCATTTTGCCTGCGGTAAAAGAGGAGACTGCTTCGACATCTATTCCAAGATCTGATAACTATCTTGAAGAAGGTCCTTCCAGCAATGGGCCTTGAGAAGGCGTACAAGCCAGATTCTTGCCCGATAACTCCTTTTTCCTCTCTTCTTCTTTCCACGTAGCTCGGGAAAAGTTATGCGTTGATATACAGCTCGTTCCAAAGTTCGTCAGAAGAACAAAAGCATTGAAATGGAGCGATCGATTAAAATCCCGCGGATGAAAATTCGAAAAAAAGTTTCAGGATGAAAGTGTTGGAAAATCGAGTATAGTTTTCACGCTTTTATTTATTTACTTCTATATAAACGAAAAAAGTAAAAGTTCAGTGACAACATTCCAGATTTTCTGTTGATTCAGGAACGAGTTGTCAGTGCAGTTAAAAAAAAAAAACAGATCGAAAGAAACGTATTATTCTAGGAAGAACAAAAAATACAACAAGATCGATGACACACTCATGTACACACTCACACACGCGCCAAAAGTCTCGGAAGTATAAGGCAAGCGAGAACTCTAATTCCATTGCACGAAGGAAAAGAAAAATAGATTGGAAAACCAGTGAAAAATAAAGCTTGCACGTCGCTTGTTCAGATTTTTTTTTCTCTATTTACAAATTTTCTACCCACGAGAGGAAATACGTTGAAAGAATGGTCTCGCTCATTGATAAAAGCGCCTCCACTCCGTAGTCATGAACTGAAATCCAAAACATTTGAATTTGTTTGAAGCTTCGATATTTTCATGCAGATGGAAATCCGATAAATAATCATCGAGAAAAATAGTTTCGAGTGTAATTGTGAGCGTATTATAAATAATTTTCACTAGCTCCCGAATCGAAATGGTGCATATTATTCGCAACTCTATGCTTGACTTCTGCAGAGATTCAATTTCATCGCATAATAACTTATCTGGGTCGTCTAGGCTCTAAATTTTGCTTCTCGATTATTGAATGCCAAAGCAATTTAAAATTTTCATCGACTTTCGTATATAAAAGGTTATAAAAATCCTAACAGTCTTTTGAACGTTATTTTTAATACCAACGTTTTTAAAGGAGCAAAGGAGAAAGATCAGGAGAAATGGGACAGGAAGAAAAAGTGGAGGAGGTAAATTTACATTTACCTACGATCGTAAACCTCCGATGTAAATCGATTGATTTACATCGGACGAGTGAATGATTTCATCTGTACCCTGGGAAACATAAAAAACAGAGTAGCATGAGCACAGAATGAAAAAAAACCAGAGCTGAGGAGGAACGACGAACGTAAGGAGAGAGAAAGAAATACAGAGAGAAAAGGGGAGAGGTGTTTCAACACTGAAGCTGTTTGCACTGAACTCCAACCTCTGTACATCGACATTCGAGGCAAGGGCTGGAAAGTTCTGTGATTATTCTACCGACCCGATACATTCGACCGTAAATATTGCAGCCAGCGAGCTTAAGGAGACCACTGACTGACGTTACGAGGTCATTGTCGACCGATCCTGTTGCGGTTGTCTCGCGTGAATCGCTATTGATCCAGCTATCATCATCTTCCGGAACTGCAGTGCTTGTTCTTTGGGCCTCTTTGATCTTGATCCAGGTGATGGGTTCAGCCTTGGTAGACATTCCAGGAGCGATTGTGGTTGATGAAATCGAGGAATCATTGATTAGGTGTTGGCTTTCTGCAGTGGATGGCCTTGCCAATTGCCCCGGATCAGGCTCTCCGAAAAATTCTGGAGTTGCGTTGATTCTCGTGTCGAGATTGGCCTCGAATGAGAACTTGGAAGGGCTAGCAGATGGAGTGGCCGGCGGAAGCTTGGGAGGGAAGCTAGAGGGTGAGTTGGCAGAAAGAGCTGGGAGTTTATTCGACAATTTGTCAGGTGGAGACTCTGGGTTATTTGATGATTGTCCAGAAATTGTGGCTCCTAAAGTGTCGGATGTCATGTTGAACTTGGAGTCAGGACCAGTCTGAGAGTAAAAATCGAGGAGAGCACTCGGCGATATAGTCGGTGGGTCACGGGGGCCCGAGTCAGCCGGTTTATTCCCGATAAAATGAAGCGGCTGATTAGCTGGGTAAGTGGAAGGCACGTTGGGTATTAAATGCGGAGACATGTTGGCTGTGGGCTTGGACGTAGACTTGTGCAAATAGCTGGGAGTTTCAGTGGTCCCTCCGGATCCTGAGTTCTCAGAGAATAAAAGATCAAGGACACTGCCGAAGGAGAAGATTGAAGATTCCTCGTCGTTATCCACGGCTGGAAGTTGACTCGGGTTAATGGGTACGGCTCCAATGACCTCTGGATTTGTGGACGTCTCTTTGTGCTGTTGATCGTTGCTGCTGGTCGGATTTGCGACATCAAAGACAGAAGTTTTGTGGGAAACCTGGTTCATCGTGGTGTTATCGGCGTTCGATGGCTTAGGAACATGAGCGTTGGTGAACGGAACTTCCTGGAGTTCAATTCTTCCTGGATCGACTCTGTGATCTGTAAGTCCGTCGAAATTGCCAGCTACGCTGGACCCTAGATTGGTAGTTGGTGCTTGTGTCGTCGGAAGCATTGACGGTTTGGTTATTCGATGTTCAACCAAGTACGGAATCATGTCTTCGATCAGAGATGGCAAATCAGGAGCAGGTTTTGTTTTTATGACATCTCTGAATGGATCGGGAGATGCCATTCCGTCTAATGAGGGCAACGGTTCTCTGGGTGACGGGGCGATCGCGTCCGCACGATCCAGAACCAGAGTTGGCGACTCTTCAGCGTTGACTGCCAAAAAAATGGATGTCAGACAACTTGGAACCTCAAGGTACTAGGGAAAATAATAATTTTCACAATGCTTGACGTCTTACCACAGATCACCTTGCCACAGCAAATCTTGTCGTTCTTTACGCGACTGCAGCCAATTTTTAGAGGCGGACATTTCTCGTCGGAGCACGCGACTTCGCCGTAATAACAAATGCAGATTATGCAGTGTCCACTGCTTGGCAGGATATCACCGTGACGATAATTTCGATTCTCGAATATGCAAATGCCTGCCAGCTCTCGAAAACGTAACGAAAAATAATTACACGGAGGAACAAATGAAATGCAAAGCTTTTTCGATCATTAAATGCTGTTGAACCAATTTTCGATTCATCATTTACAAGCGATTTCAATTTTACTCGTTACCATCGTTTTTCCTGTGGGGGTTCGTTATATCCGCCGGTATTGAGGTAACTCCACTGTGAATCCCGACGTTGTGATCGCTCGATCGAAACGGAGGATCGAAGTACGAAGGCTCTCGAGGTACGAAACCACCTGTTAATTCGAAACATTCACTCCAATCTTGAATTATTCAAAATCAACCCTCATTGTGTTTTCATTGCCATTTAGTCTTGTATCGTTATCAACAAAATATCCGGATCTATACGGTCCATGAGACATTCATAAATGTGAAAATAATGTGGAGAGTGAAAATTTGTTCATTTTGTAAGGACAACACAGGACTAAAAATTCATTTTTCATCAAATACAAAAACACACGAAGAATTTGTAAGAAAATTCGATGAGTTACTGATTTTGAATAAAAAATAGTGACCTTCGGTTTCGATGGGTGGACTGAATCGATTTTTCTGAGTGACGATGTCGTAAAAGTTTTCCCTGGTACCGGAAGCGACAGTTGCACCAAGATCCTGAGGTGCCAAGCCAACCGGAGGTCCAAGAGGATAATTCGTCACTTGTGACGAAACTGTTTCGTCCTGTTTAACGAGAGCGTCCGCAGCGACGAACGGAATAATTCTGGGTTCGGATTGAAAATTCCTCGTTAGCATAGCAAAAATTTTTAACAGTGAATAACAGACTTTTTCATAAATCTGTAGAGATAAAAAATAAATTAAAAAAAAAAAAAAAACTAAACAGAATGAACGTTGAAACGAAATGATTCTGTTCCCGGCAAGTCTTTTATTTTTATTGGACTTTCGTGAAACGCGAAAATTTATCATCAACAGTATAAATACGCGGACGAACTCTTCGTTTCCGGTTGGAGCGGAGTTTGGAGCTGTTTCCGCTTTTATATAGTAAGCGCTCGGGCTCAAGGATTATATGGAAAATCGTACGCCGAGGACGAAGGGAGTTTAATATTTCTTTGTCTCTCTCCATCTCCCGACCAGTATTCACCATGCTATTATATAATCTCTGCTCAAGCACGAGGAGTCAGCTTCGGGAATTAGTACTGCTTCTTGCCTTCTGCCAACAGCTGGGACCTAACCACGCGGGCGAACGGATTAATTCGAATTAAGGTCGTTCGTCGGTTGCGAGGAAGCACAAGGCAGAATTATCCCCGTTACGAAACCATGTTTTGTCAGATTTTCTTTTTTGCTAAGCTTTTGCAGGACTGGATGTCGAACGTAACATGTCAATGACTCCCTTGAACCTGCTAATTTGGCAGTATTTTTTTTAAATGCGTAGAATCGCATTTTTTGGCATCACTGACTTCAGTTTCTCTGGCATTCGAAGAGAACTTGTTGGAAAGGCAGAAAAAGATTGCTTTATGACTACGAATTAAAAAATGGAACTTACCTGACGTTGGGCAACGATGGTGGCAACGTTGGTTGGCTGTAATCGTAATCGTAATCCTCTCCTTTCTTACGATTGGTTATGTTGAGTATTGCCTCGATATCCGGTGAAATGGACCTGACAGGATTCGACGTAATACCTTGAATATGTCCGACCGAAACGTTCGTTCTCAAAGTCACGTTAATTACGAACATATTGTCGGGCATAAGAACGGTCGTGGGTGAGCCAGTGACAGGTCCTTTAACCGAGATGACCGAGGACTCTCCAATGCCAAAACCGGCCAAGGGATCCTTCTCTACTTCGGCATTATCTACCCTGATGTCATTGGGCTTTGAATATTTCGTTGTACTCTCGATAACTCTTCGAGTCGTTGTTTTTTTTTCCGAATTCTTGGAATCGACATTTTTTACGAGTTCCATAAATTCCGGAAGTGAACTTGTTTTCTGTTCTTCATATATTTCCGTAGTGTAATCGATGCCCGAATAATCCAAGGTTGTAGTATCGTTGTTGGTCAATGTGGTCGTTATTTCCACCGGGATCAACGACGATTCGGACGAATCTTCTCGAGTCCCGAAGGAATTGGTAAAACCGACGGTTTCATCGTTCGTCAGGGTGGTAGGATCGCTGGTCAAATCAAAGCTCGTTATCGGTTCGAGGGTTGTAGGGGTATCTGTGCTTTCGTTGTTCATCCAGTCCATGGGGAAGGTCGTTTCTTGCTGGTTCGAAAATTTATCAACTTTTTGGGTCTCCGTTGGTATTTCATTGTTCATCGTCTCGTGATCTTGGTTCGAAGTCGTCGTCAATTTTTCTGTCGTATTTTCAAACATGAGCGTTACATTGTTCGTCATTAAAGTCGTCAAACTTTCCACGGATTCTAAGATCTCGAGATCGGTGGACAAGGATTCATTGGATAGTTTCGTCGCGTTCACAAATCTGAGCAATGATTTCAAACTCGTAGAATTTGTTTGTGATTGCTCCTCAGCATTTTTGTGACCTCGACCTTCGACGGTCGAATTCCCAATGGATTCTTCGACCCCTTGGTAGGGCAGGGACTGGCGAGAAAGCATGTAATTTCGATAAAATCAAAACTCGATTACAACTCGTTATTGATAATGAAAAATTGACTAATTTCAATGGAATTGAGAAAACCTACGTAAAAATTAGTTTCTTTTCGGAATTTGGCGTAGTCTTTGCTGATAAAGGCATAAGATGCATAATTTTGAGCAGCCTTGACCTCGATATTTCCACCTGAAAAAACACGCCGATTTCGATGGAAATTTAGCATATGCGACGAAATAAATTACACTGGTGATAAGATCGGGCTCGTCGGAAGCGACACAAAATGTTGGCGTGGGAAAAGGACGAGAAAAAATGATGTTGGGAAGCCATCGGGACGGAGGGCTGGTATATAATTTGTATACCGGAAGCTTAACGACTCACTGCAGTTGTATGTCGAGGGACAGCAATGTCCTTGACGTACGATCGGTGTGCAGCCCTGAAGTGGAGGAGCGCATGACAGCGGAACGCAGCGTACACCGCCCATAGCGCAAAAACAATTGTCGCATGGTCCCTTCCATTCTGTATCCTTGACCATCTCGCCCTCCTTGTAGGTTCGATTCCCAACGCGACAACCTTGCACATTTTTTCAATATTCGACGATCAAGTGATTGAAGTGTTTGGTTAGTTTTTTCACACGTTGGTGAATGATTGATAAGAAATAATTATTTATTACCGTCGATTATTGCTGCACTTGAACTTATAGAGTTGGCAAAATATTAAAAATATCCTATAACGTTCGTACTCGACAAATTGCGTTGATTTTTCAAATAATTATCAATTATTGCAATTATATTTTGAATGTGGAAAAAAAATAGAAAACGACTAACCGTTTCTCGAGACAGAGGACGAGTTTGCGACGCTTGGAAGCGAGTGATGAGGAGACTCTGGGAAGAATAAAATAAAAATAGAATCACTATGAGATCGAAAAGAGAAGAAAAAAATGTCAGGACAAATGAGACTCTTGACAGCTCTGGCGAACTTTCCTTATTAAAAGTTGAGCTACGAATTCTTGAAATAGATTTTGATTGAACTTATCGTGCAGTTGAATGTGAAAAAGAGAACTTTTTCACCAATGTAATCGCCGTTGAGGAACGATGAATCATCGATATCAAAAACTACGAAAAAGTAGTGAAAAGTTTAAATAAACTAAGTTCGAAAGTTGAGAATTAATGATTTTTTTTCCTTGACGCCAAACGGAATAATACTGACTGGTACAGTTGTAAGCAACCGGGCAACAAGAATATGGAGCATAGAGAGGAGTGCATCCAGCCAACGGAAGTAGACATCGCGGTCTGAGGCATCTCCTAGTACCGGATATGCAGTAACAGTATTCGCATCTCCGCGAACCCATCATCGCAGAGCCTGGACCGTATCGTACACCCTCATGAAGACATCCTTCGAATAGATAAATAAATAAATTCATACATGAATAAATTTGCTCATGTTCTCATCAATGAACGAATTAATTAATTAATAAACTAAATTCAATCACCAAAAAAGCAAATAAATACGACAATCGATTACGTAATCAATTGAATAAATTGATGAGTAATTTTGATGATGATCGTGAGCGATAAATGATGATGATTCATCCGAATAATCCGAATCATTCGCGAATCTCATTTGGGAATGCAAATCAGTGAAAACCACGAAGCTTTTAAAATTACTATCTGAATTTGTTCTTTACGAGGCAGGATATCATTGGTGGCTTTCCCATGCATTTAATCGCATCTGTGTATGTGTCTGTATCTGTGTAAGTAAAGATTTAGTTCCGAACACGTGGAGAAGACAAGGGAGCATTATATGTCTTCGGAAAGGTGGAAGGGAAAGGACGTGGAAAGGGAGGTTTTTAGTTTCGTGGTGTTGGTTGGCTCGGTTTTGTTTCTGTGTGTAGCTTGAGATTCATCGGATATACGAAGTGAGCGAGGGACTAATTACAAAAGACACACGAGACTGCTAGAGCGAGTGAAAGGGAGCAACAGAGACAGAGAGTCAGAGATGGAGGAAGAAAGAAGATGGAAGGGTTGAAAGCTGTAAAATTAGCTGTGCTGAGCAGGCAAAATACTAACCCATGATTATTTTGGCCAGCTGTTCGATATCAAATATATTGTTAACAGAATCAAGAAATTCGATACACTCTTGATAAATATTCCACGCAAACATATACATTTCGATAAACTCCGTACCAGGTTTATTTATCAAATTTCCATCGACCCAACAAAAATATTATTCCAGCTGCCTCTTGGCTTGAAATTTGAATTTGTGAACACCACAAAAGGGATGAAAAATGAGGAGATGAAATACAGACTAAATTTTTACCTTCATCCTGGCGTCTCATATCCTTGGAAGGATCACGTTTCGCAGTCACGTTTCTCTCATCTGCAAGAATTTAATATACATAGTTTCAGCTCAAGATGTAAATCTCATCAAGAGATATAATGATGATTCTTGCGTGTAAGGGAAACCCGGACGAAAGAATAATTTTTTTTTTGCATGAAACGGAACAGGCAACACGTCGAAAAAACTTCGACAGTATAGTCGTGCGATATATCTTTTGAGATTTTTTCCTGGGATGTTCGAAAACTTTCGAAGCTTCGGCACTGAATAAAAAATTCAGTTCATTCAATTTTCCAATTGCAAGTGTAGCGAATTGTTCGAGCTAGAATCAATAATAGGAATATGGAGCTTTCACTTACGCAAATCACCGCAAACAAGTTCAGCACAGCACGCATTATTCCGGGGAGTTCTGGTGGTACAACCAAAAGGCACTGGGCTTGGTAATCTCGGGCATATCCGAAGGCCACAGCGCAACGAGCCTTCGTTGCATCGACAGCGAAGACACGGTTTGGTAGTGTTTACCACTTGACCCTCCTGATAGCGTTTCCCCTCGTACCAACAGCCTGGATGACAAAATTCCAAAATATAAAATATCTACATCGAGCTCTTTGTATTTCCATTTCTCAGGGGAACAGACTTTATATCGAGCTGATGCGATGTTATCGATCTCAGAGCCACAAAGATATAATTGTTCATTCATCCCCCTTTGTTTTTGCATTTTAGTCACTCAATTTCGTGCCAGTTCGAACTGACCGGAAGTCGCTCGTTTTTTTTCTCCTTTAACTTCAATAAATCTCGCACAGTTCTCTACTTTTTTCTCTTTTTCTTCCGTTCCGAGTGAAAATCCAGCGGAAACCACCAGATTTGAATCTCGTTTGCCCTCGTCTGAAGATTTTGCATGTAGGAACGGGTTACAGCTCATATGACGACGTAATAAAATGGCCCAAGGAAAAAAGCTACATCCGGTCGGAATGCACTAATTATACTTGTTGAATTACTTTTCACGCAAAAAAAAAACGTAATTAACGAGTGAATACAAATTAATCCTCATTTAATGAATATCGTTCTCTCGTGCATCACGATCGGATACAGATGCTCCAAATATTTACAGATTCATATCCAAAAACGAGCATATCGATGTTTCAACGAGCATATTTGGAAAAATATGCTCGTTGGAACATCGAATTACTGTGATGATGAATGTAATTACAATAAAATACAAAATAACTTCCTACTGAATGCACGTCAGGGGAGAAATTATTCGATGGTTTGAATTTTGACGATCAAAAGAATTTTCCAGACGAGCATTATTTTTTACCAATCGATTTCGATTAATAGGAAGTACCAACTTTTCGAACGGGTCAAGTGTGCTTTTTCATTCGGAGCAGAAGGCCTTGTATATACACGAACTTTGTACTCTACTCCCGTGTATAGCTCTGGCAAGAGCGACGTGCAGAAAGAAAGAATAGTTGGAGGGACAGGAATAACAAAGAAAAATAAAAAACGGAAACGATGAAACGAGAGAAAGGAAGTTCACTGGAGCAGCACTGCAATTAACGCTACGCAATTAACGATTAATTACGACGTCTGTGATAGGGATGTACGTCGACAATGTTTTCACGAGATTTCAAAAGATATATACGTATGCATACAGTTGCCAGCGTCATATAAGTGGATTTATTTTCAACCCTCGAGACTGCGTGGCTATACAAACGCTCGTGATAATTGTTTAAATGTTATCTGGTCTGTGCACCTCTGCTTTAAATGAAAGAAACTTAATTACGACTTTCAAAAATAATCCTTCAGACCCAACTCAGTTATTTCATCTCTATCCCAAGTAAATTGCAATTCTGTTTTGTCTGTGAGTAGAAAAAGTCTAACGGCACAAAAATTTGCAATCATGCAGAAAATAAACATGAAATAAAAATAAAAATCGATGTCTTTACATGAAAAATGCCATCAGTAATTTTCAAATTCAAAAGAATATATCACACGCGTTCAAAACGTATTGCACATTTTTACACAGCACTCGATATAATCAGATAAAAAACTGAAAAAATTGATATTCATGATTGGTTCGTTATCGGAATTTTGCATGAATGAATTTGCTTCCCAATTCCGTGCACAAAGCTTGTCTTTTTCTGCACAAGCAGCGTCGGTTGTGTGGTTTTCTCTTTGACCATAAATACTATTTACGCTGTAAACTGTAGACTCTTTGCTAAAGGGACCAGCGAAATGCACGAAAGCTACTGAGTGTATAACAAATATATACGTCGTACGTGTGGGTGTGTGTATATCAATACGGGCTGTCTCGGGTTGGATGGTCAAGAACGTAAAAACATGAGCAATGTACGACCGAAGCTCGAGCCAAGAAAAGTGGCGTGAGAGAATCCCATAATCTCTCCCCTCTCGCGATGACATAAAATGGTAATTAACGCTCAAGAATATTCAGCATCGCTTTGACTTCAATTGAATTACGAAACAGATCCTGGAACACGAAATTCCGTTCAGTACTTCAGTTTACATTATTGGTTATTCAAGCTGAGACGCCCTGTACGTACGAAGCCAAGGACGAAAAGGATAAGAGAGACGAGTCATGGAAGCGTTAAAGGCTGCAGAGCGAAAGAGGAAGGAATCCACACAAGGATGAATCTCTTCAACGAATTCTCCAGAAATTAGGTGAACCCACGGAAGAATTCATGGATGCAGAAATGTTAACCAAAGTAAGTTTCCAATCGGAGAGTTTATACTCTTCAGAGGATTTTGCATGTACGTACGAATTCTATATTTTCATTTTTGGAAAATTATGTCCTGCAAATGATTCTACGATTAAAATAGAAGAGTTTCCACCAAATGCGAGTTTTTATTGGACAGAAAAAAAATTGTTACAACTTTCTTGATATACTTTGATATACGCTTTGCTTCATTTCATTATATTTATATTCCTCGTCACTACACTGGAAACAAAATTTTGTTGAAAAAGATGGATATTTTGTTCGATACGTTCGACTTAACGTTTTTTTTTAATAATCCCAAAAAAAGTGTCATTACATCAAGAAATATTTTAGAAAGTCTCTTCATAAGCGAATTTTAGTCGTTCCAATCGTAAATTTTGCTGACAATTCTGCTAAAAACTAAATATTCTGCCAAAATAACATAAATTTTGAAATTATTTAAAAAATATTTAGTTTACCGTGTCAACAAAATATCGACGATTTCTGACAGAATTTCATTTCTAGTGTAAGAAAAAAAATGTTAATTCATACCATTATGTATGTGCTAAAAAGACTAATAGGTGAGTTAAATTATTAATTAGGATACTATTTGACTTGGAGCGAACTGTATGTATCTTTGAGATCCTCCACTGCTAGGTACACATATAAGACAAACGCCGTTCAAGTGATTGCAGAGAATCTCTCTCTCTCTCGTTGTCCCTCTTTCTCACTTTCTTGCTCCTTTACTTTATGGATATTTCTCGATGTTGAAGATGCAGCTGAGTAAGTGCACTGTGTACATATATACAACGTGTTTTCGATCCAACCAAGAATAATCTTAATGCATGCAAAGCGCCAGCGTGGGAATTCGAAAATGATAATTATTATCAAATGTAAAGGGCTCTCGACTGTTTGTGCCAAACTATTGTTGGAATAAATAGAGTTCCCCTTGTTCCACAATGTTTCGATAACATCATAATTAACGCGAAATATCATCCACCAAGTTTTTGATAATCGAATTTCAAGGACTGCTTTTCAAAGTATTGGACGAGCGATTTGCCAAGTGTATGAAAATAATCAGGAGGCAAAATAATTGATTGAGAAAATAAAACGATGCATAAACGAGGCACCGAGCATATGCGAACTGTTAAGGACAAAAGTTCGACGAAAAACTATCATCGGAATCTCGTATTGTCGTGCAATGCCCTCGTCTTCGGTATTAGGCATTAACTTTCGGAAATTTTGATCCCAATGCAACGTCCTGCTGCTCTAATCGTAGAGCGATCGATATGTGTACACAGTTCTGACTTCCAGTGGAGAAAAGAAAGAGAGAAAATCGACAATGTTGGAACAGGGGCTGATGGTTCTGTATATATCATAGAAGGAGCTATCAATAGCGTTCTTCTTCTCCTCCTTCTCCTCGTCGCGTCTTATTCGTGTCGAGTTTCGAACATGATCACGCGCGGGGATTCCCTTTGATATAAATCAGCTTACAGCTAACCGTACGATAAATTGACGACGTCTGTGGGTACACACAGATCTCAAGTGACTGTCTCAACTTGCGGATTATCAGTATTTCATGAAATATATATATGGATATAACAAAATGAGCATATATGCGGCTTTTCATACGGAATCTCTTTATGAAACTTTGGATAAATTCCTTCGTGCATGTCATGGAACGTCATGAACGAATGCTTGATAGCAATTATCTTGAAGTTTGCATCTTTGGAATGCAACGAAACTCTGTTCTTTTTTCAGTGGAGCTCACAATTATTATTCAATATTTGGTCTGGACAATAAAGCGAAAATCTCTTGCGATCTAAAAACTCAATCGACACGAAAAATTGCCACGAATTTTAATATTCAATAAATAATAAATGCACGGAATATTTTTCGTTGACTCTCAACGTTGCAAACTTCAGAGTCGTCGATACCACTTTTTTCTAACTCTCGTTACGTTTAATTGAGAATAATTACGAATTGAGGTTTTTCAAGGCTTCTCGTTTGTTGACAATTGTTTACAGTTGCTTGAAGGTTGGAGTCAACTTTAGTCGTGCGCACTTGTGACTGGAGATTGCTACGAGAGATTTGGAATAATTTTTACTGGATTTTTGCAAGTGGAAATGAAATTGTACGAAATTTACTCTCTACAATTTTTTTGCAAGCGGGAATAATGATGAAATGTTGCGTCAATCATGAGATTCTCATTGGTTCTCGATGATATGGTGATCAGCCTAAAACGCCCCATATAGTCTCGATAAGATCGCGTGATCATGAACGATTAATGAAATTAAATAACTGGTAGGTAAAAGTTGCGGTTTATCAGCTTCGCCCACAGTTTCTTTGAATCGCTCGTTTTACATGTTTTAATTACCGAGAATCGGTGGAGATATTATCGGAGGGAAGAAGACAAATGGAGAAAAAATGGCCTAAAAAAATTTCGTCTTTTTTGTGTTTTGCCCACATTTTCTGTCGCTCGACAATCTTGCAGGTTTTAATTATAAGAAATCAATGGGAATCAGGAGTAAAAAAATGAAGGAAAAAAAAAATATTTGAAAATAATTACTGCTCGTTCGTTTAACTGTCATTTATTATATTCGATGAACGTGAATGAAGTGATATGCAAAAAAACCTTTTCAAGACACTCTTGTATTAATGAATTACTTTTTTTCGTTTTAACTCGAAAAAATGATTTTCTGAATTGATGTCGTCGCGACTTTTTCTGACGTACTATACACTTGAGTCTTTCACTTCTTTGCGGCTGGGTATATAATCGATCCGGCCCATCTGACCCATCGAACACTCTCCAGCCATTATGTACGTATCTACATATCAGCATTTCCTCTTCTCTTCCTCCTCATCTTCTCACGGTTCCTCCTCATCATCCAGACGAGTACGACACGTAGGGAAAAGGTTCAACGTCCGATTATAGCGACTCTCGGTCACCAAAGTGCAAGAAGAATATCGAGTGATTTATTTGAGTCTCAAATTTAAAAAAAATTTCATTTGTTCATCAAGCATTTTGTAAACATTGCGAAAATGGTTCAGTGGAGTCATTGAATTAATTTCAATGTGCTAAGCCGTGGGACTGATTTCGCTGATAATGCGAAAATATTTGGTCAATTTATTGTGGAAAAATTATCATTTCAAAACGATGCTACGAAACGTTTCACTCAGCTGATTTTTGGAGGGAATAAAAAAAGATAAATTGAAAAATACGCTCGGCTGTTAAATGGCCAGTGAAAATTGGATTTTACTCCTCACAGTAATAACCATTAAGTTTAGTGGGAGGAGTGAGAGAAGCCTTCTCGTTCTTCCACCTTTCAATTAGCACAGCTCATCCGAGACGTTTTTTTTAATTCCTCTAGTTCTTCCTCTCTCTCTCGGGCTTTCTTGCTCAAAATCGTTTTTTTTTCTTCTTGTTGCTCTCTTCGTTGAATCCTGTACTTATACACTATTCAGCAAATCCATTCGTCTTATTCAACAGTGGCGCGAGACTCGATTCCCGTGCTTTTTTCCCTCGCAGCGTCTCTTCCTTGGAATAATAAATCACGAAGGGGTGGGGCAAAGCAAGGATGAAAATCTAACCGGAAGAGTCTACCCAGAGTAGACGAGTACGAGTAAAAGTAAAAGAAGAATTAGACGGAAAAATCCCCTTTTAGAAATCCAACCAATTTATGAGTTTTCAAAAATTCTTTTTCCTCGTAGCAGATTCATCGTAAATCTTGCGGTCAAAATAATATTTATAGTTTTTCGATTAGTCGCAATCCTCAAGCTCGTATTTTTGCAATTGAATCGTATTTTTCAAACACGTTTCCACTTTAATTCAGAGTTTCTGATAAATTTTCAATTTGAAAGAAAAATCATAGCTCTCGGACGATCGAGGAAAAATTTCTTTCCCCAAAAATCGAATTTTCTACTATTTCTGAAAACCCGAAATTCCATGAATTTCAAATATTCATAACTAATTAAATTCACTATTATTTATGGTGTTACACGATACATTTAATATATTATGTTTTTTCGAGACTGTGGTACGCGGGAGACTAAGAAAACGATAACCGCGTGTGGGTGTTTCTGGACACGAAAGGGACACACCTGGCGAATATAACCGCGGGAGATCCAAGAGCCCGATGAGATTCCGAGGGGGGTCTCGAACGTATACGTCTATATATAGCACATAAGCGCGGTAACTCGACAAACCGAAAAAATAAGCTTTATCGAGCCACCAAACATTTTGCAGCTGTTAATTCTATTTTTAGAATCGAAGAAAATTCGAAGAATTACTCCGAATTTATCGACGAAATGAATATACATATTTCGAATGATACGTAAATTGAGGGGACGAGAAAATTTATAGTGAAAGGGCCATACGGAATTAATTATGATGCAGAGATTTGGAAAATGGTCGATGGGAAAAAAAAATCTTTTTTTTTAGAACACGTTTGCGTGCTAATTACTACGAAACAAAAAAAAAATGGTGCCTCCCCCGTCGTGGCTAAACGAGCACGAGATAAAAGTCTTGACTGGAGGGAAAAAAGGAGAATGACCGTAGCGCCGTGACCGTAGAAATACACGAGTTTTTTGAGGGAACGCACGGCGGAGGAGGGAGAGAGAAGAAGCGATATACAGTATCAGGGTCTCGATCATGGAGAATACTCGAGAAGTCTGTTCTCCACTGGATGAATGGAGTACCGGAACAGGTTCTGAATCTTATGCAATAATAAACGAGTCGTGTGTGCGCGAGCGCGCGTGCGCTTCTCACTCCCACTCTTTTCTCTTTCTTTCTCGATGTACCATCGAGAGTTCCTGAACCCCGTGTCCGATCATATCATGCGGGCTCAGCTTCGCTAACAATACATGGCACAATTTATTTTTCATGAAATTTTTTGTCAACTTTGTCATTTAATTGTTTATTATTTTTTGAGGAATAAAATTTTTATGATCTTTGTGAGTTTTTGATTTTTTTTACATTCCGATGATCATCACTGCTCGGACTACGAGATACGATTAAAATTTCACACGCAGGACCGTCGATAATTAAGGTTCAATTATGAAATATCTCGAAAATTCCTCGTCGGGCTGTGTGTGATTAGGAAATGTATTTCCCAGAGCACTAACGATGAAAGTTTACTCAGTTTTTGTATCAATTGTCCATCCGGCGGGAAAGAGATCGAAAATGAGAAAAAAAAGAATAAAAAATGAAAAAAAAAAGAAAAGAAACCAGTTCCCAGTTGAGTGAAGGACTTTTCTCTGTGTGGCACACGAGTGCGCGGTGATCGATAGTCGAAACGCGAGGACGCGTGACTGCTCGTACGTGTCGTACGCGTATTGCATTTTTCCCCGCGCGCGATGCACTTTTCCCGTCTCTTCGTTCTCTGTCAGCTGTACCAGAAATTTGCCGAACGAGAAACGAAGACCATTTAAAAAGAGCAATTATCAGGTAACGTGAAAAGAAAAGTAATAAGGATGAAGATAAATTGGCTGCCTGAAAAACCCTCGAGACAAAATTAACAACATAAATCAAGCATTACTTTTTATTGGCATTCGGAAATAAGAAAAATGTGTGGAATTACAAAGACGGTAAAACGCTATGAGAAAACTGAAAATAAATACTCAAGAGCCAGAGAAAAAAGTAACGACTTTAGAAAAGACGAAAAAAAAATGAATTATTTAATTTTCGTAACGATCGAAAACTGAAAATAAAAAAATATCAAAGTCCGACGCTTTTCTTTTCCACAACAACAACGAAAACTCAAAAAAAAGGCAGAAGAGTATGCGCAAAATTGAATTATGCGCCAAGATATATTCATCGTTTCGACAAAAGAATGGAAATAGGGAGAAAGAGAGACGAGCAGGTAGCTCCTCATCACCTGGCTCATTCATTCGTAGACCCGAGGAGAATGCACGTAGACACGCAAAGTGTATAGAATTGAGTGCATTCTATCTTGTCCATTTGTTTCCCCATAAAAACCCAACGAATCAGCAGTCATAAAACGAAATAAGGTCAACGAGATATACACAGAAATGAAAATACGTTCGAGAGTATATTGGAATGAGAATGATAATAAAAACTGATAAATCGTGAAGTTTAAGGTAAATCGTCAATCGAGCATTTCTTAAAAATCGTCTCTCTGCAAGTTTTTTTTTCACCTTCGTCCAAATTTGAAAAAAATAAAAGTTTCGCATTTTTTTTGTTCTCTCGAAATATCGCAATCGGCATTGATAAAAGCGTGAGTTCGAAATCAAGATCCTGAATGAGTTGGCTAATCGGGTCGAGCAACGAAATAGTTGCAGCGATTGAAGCTGAAGCGATAGTGACGACTCAGCTTCATTACAGTCGACAACAAAAATAAGGACAATGACGGTGATTACTATAATTAATTATGGCAAACACGATGCAAGAGAGCAGCTGGACATCACGCCGTGAATTAACCCTGAGGTTGTGATCGCTTTGGTCGTACTAGTTTTTGTATACAAAGCGAAGCACGCGGCTGTGCGAAAGCCGGCGTCATACTATAGATTTTCTCGGTACGAGTAATTAGAAACGAAATGAACGAGCGACCGAGAGCGCGCTTCACGTACACCCCGCGACTATTATACACACAGATATATGTAGTTGGGATTATGAGAGTTCTTTAATTCCCTCGGCGATCTCCGTCGACGATTTCTTCGCGCATCAGTTGACTCTCGAACTTTCGATAANCTTTGGTCGTACTAGTTTTTGTATACAAAGCGAAGCACGCGGCTGTGCGGAAGCCGGCGTCATACTATAGATTTTCTCGGTACGAGTAATTAGAAACGAAATGAACGAGCGACCGAGAGCGCGCTTCACGTACACCCCGCGACTATTATACACACAGATATATGTAGTTGGGATTATGAGAGTTCTTTAATTCCCTCGGCGATCTCCGTCGACGATTTCTTCGCGCATCAGTTGACTCTCGAACTTTCGATAATGTAATTGCACTCCGAACCACCAATGAATGTGAGCACGAGAAAAGAGCCGAGAAAAAATTAGCTCCAGCGAATATTCCGACTTATCCAACTAAGAAAACTCACCATTAATTGTGCACAATGTCGAAGTTTATAAAAACGACTTACTTGACCGGCCAGCGACTATAACGTGCGCTCGAAAACTGAAGTATCCCTTGAATTTACTTTTTTTTTTGGAAAATCACATTTTTTCCTTCCCTTAAAATCCTGTGCTCATTTACAACAGTATTTAGGATGATGAACCGCGAGCAAAGTTTCGTGATGATTGATGAGAATTTTCTACTCATTAACGAGAGCTAACTATACAAAGTTTTTTTTTTTTTACTTGTCCGACCGATTTTTCTTTGTCGGGTATTTATCTTGCCAAGATTTGGTTAACTGTAGAATGTGTAAATTGGTTGAAACACGATGAACCGCTATTCCGTCGAATGAAATAAATGAATAAGATGTAGTAACGAAAAAATAAAGTTTGCAGAGTGTCTGGGTTATGCAAAAGCGTTAAAAGAAGTGCTAAATTAGATGTAACCGAGAATTGGCCTTTTCACGTTTCTCCACGTCCAACTCTCTCACATACAACCAAACGGAGCACTCTCTCTTTCTTTCCTCCTTTTCTCATCATCTCGTCTCGTAGGGAGACAGAAAAAAGGAGGAGCGAGAAAGAGAAAAATAAAAGTGTGCGCCACTGCCTGCCATAAAACGTAATTCAATTGGGCTTTTACCATTTCCTTACTGGAAGACTTCTCACTGAGTTACTTCCGGCCACAGAATATATATACATGCACGCGTTGCATGGAACACCTGCCAAACCTCGAAATGGAGTGCGAAATATTCTCGAAGGAAATTACGGAAAAAATATCGTTCCCCATTTGATCGTAACAATTGTGAAAAAATAATAATTCACAAACGGCAATAAATGGAAAGTAAATGAAAAAATCGAAATACTTGCCCGGTCTCGTTTGCTGCGGTCTCGCATCAGTTCTCCAAAAGCACAAAATCATAATGGAAATTGTTGAAAATACGAAACTTCCGGTTTTGAGCCTCATTTCGTATCAAATTATTAGCAAGTGATGATAAGAAATGGAATGAAAAGGAAAAAATAAGCACGATTTCCAATTGTTCAATTAACTTAATTGTGTTGTCATTCACCCTCGCTCCACACACTCTGCCACCACCGCGACTCGTTAAATCAACGGATAATCCATTGTTTTGCGGAACAAAGAAATGTCCTGAGGGATCGATGAAAAAAGGGGATGGATTTTTGAAAAATCTGGGCCCGCTGTCTCAGAAGGGTTATCTTTACACTGTTGGGCGCGTGGCGGGCTTTCACCGAGTTGGTCGTCACGAGACTGGATAGAGGCGCACGTGAGTGCGTGATATAGTGAATCGAAAGAGTTTCCTTCCCTGGCAAAGAGAGCTTAAACGAGTCGACGACGAGACTATGTGAATCGTGAATTTGTACTGGTGGAGAAGAAACGTACATACACACGCATGCATACATACGTGTACGAATAAACGTTTGGAACAGGCTTGTGTAGCGTATAGACGCACAATATAATACATATACAGGTAATTTGAGGTCAAGTCGTCAGGTCTGCGACCCCTACAAAATTTTCGTATTATTTTTCTTTCTACGTCAGCACTGTCCCGTATAGATATAAAAAAAAAATCTGCACAACTCTGTAGACTGTGTATATGCAGCAAAGCACTGATGAACTGTGGCCGCAAAAAAACATAATTTGTTATTATTTTTAATACGGAATTTCCCATGAATTCTTCGTCAGGAATCTCTGATTCGCGTAAACGCGAGGCTGCGCTTATGCGAAAGCAACTATGACGCTGCCACCTAGCGACAAAGTTGTTTTCTACAAAATATACACTGGAAATGAAATTTTGCTAAAAATCGTCGACATTTCGTTGAATACGGTAAACTAAATATTTTTTAAATAATTTCATTTTTTTTGTTATTTTGGCAGAATATTTAGTTTCTGAATTGTCAGCGAAATTTACGAGTGGGACGACTAAAATTTGCTTCTGAAGAGATTTTCTAAAATATTTCTTACTGCAATGACACTATTTTTGGAATTATTCAAAAAAACATTTAGTCGAACGTATCGAAGAAAATATCCATCTTTTTCAATAAAATTTTGTTTGCAGTGTACTCCATTTTTTTTTTTTTATGGTCGCCATGCTGTTGCATAGGTTTTCATGGGCTAAATGGGCTGAGAAAGGAATTTAGAATGATTCGTTTGTCTCAGGATTGAAGGATGAGATAAAAATTGAAGTTGAGTCGTGTCTCTGACGATTGGGTCTGAAAGTCCCGATGTATATGCATATTTATAGATATATATGTCGGGGCCCGAAGCGCGAGCTACTACTCTGCCTATACTGCGGAAGAAATGGTCTTGGTGTACGAGCATACGTGCGCTATCAGGAGAAAGAGGCAGAAAGAGGTGGTGGAGCAGGAAGAGGAGGAGCGGAGACGACGACGACGACGACGACCTGGGGAAACATCGGTGATGCGGGGCCCGCGTAAGCCACGCCAGGAAGAGTGAAGGAAAGGTCCCGGTGTATCAATGAGTGTGGTTGAACCTATATCTTTCTCTCTTTATCTCTCTTTTTGTCTCCTTCGCACGTGAACGAAACAAAACAGCGAGGGCAAACGAAAGACAGCGCGAGAGAGTGAGAGAGCACGGTATAAAAGAGGATGCAAGGAGGGAGAGAAAGAGAGAGAGAGAGAGGAGTGGAAGGGAACAAAAAAGACAAGACACCTCGTGCGATCAAGGCGGACCAACCTGACCGGCTCCAGGACCTTTTTATCTCGATCCGTCTATTCTTATTCCTCTTGCTCAACTTCTTCTTATACTTCTTCTTCCGTCTTTGGCCTTCCGAGACCCTTTGCCTCTTTCTTCAACATTTTTTCTCCTTTTGTCTGCAGTTCTTATTGTGATTTCTTGCATTTTCTCACTCAGCTATTGGAACTAAAGTTTTTTTACGTTTTGCCTAATTCTTGACGTTGATCCGTATTGACGGATTCTCACCGGCGGATGCTCCAGAAAAAACGCGGAGCTAATTCAATTTTTTCAAATTGCTCGATAAATTTTTCAAATCCAAATTTCGTTTCTGAGGAAAAATATTGTTTGTTTTTTTAATATTCCTGCTTATGGCTCCCTCGTCCTTCGCCTATCTCAACTCCCATTTCTGTTCCATAGATAACCAATGAACTTGCCCGAACTTGGCGGTACATCGGAACTATAAGCAAGCCGGGAGTCATCTGTTTTGGTCTCTCGGACTCGAAGTTTAATTAATCGGGTTAATTAGAACGGTCTTAGTCATCTCGTCTTAGAGTGAGCAACTTCTAAATGAATCCACGTATAACCTCACGAATCGTAAACGAGAGAAGTTGGTGTAGCAATTATCCGGAGAAATAAATTCACATTGATACAAAATGATGAACACTGCTGGTCGGTGAATCTTTCAACTGCGCAAATCCAAGTCGATTCGTGAAACTTTTTTTTTTGAAATCGAAACGTATCCTGGATAATGTTGATCCTATGAAAAATTCTCTCCAGCCTCATCAAATTTTCACTCAAATTTGATTTCCTGATTAATTAGAAATGCTCATCGGTTCATCAATTTTCATCGAGACGTTTCACGCATTTCTAGTCATTCGATAATCCTCGTTGAAAAAAAAAATCTTGAAAAACCTGTTACTGATGACTTTCTTCTGTTTTTCCTGTCTCGGGCTCTACAATGTAGAGAGACAGTGAAAAGAGTTGAATAAAGGGACGGGGAACAACGAGACACGATCATTTTATGGTAGTCCCGTCATAATCTGGTTCTTCAGGATTTTCCATGAGATAGAGCCGTTTCAAGCAAAGGGGAAAGCAGAAAAGAAGAAAGAAAGAAAGATGGACCTCCCGTGAGTATCCAGAATAAACTCTTCCGACTGATAATCTCGGAAGTCGGCTTACCGCGAGACCCCCGACGAAGACGACGACGGCGACGAGGGCTCAAGAAACGACTAGCGAGCAACGAACAACCATCGGGAACGAGTCCATACAGCTTCCGAGAAATTAAATGTAATATGCGAATCCATAATCAACTACTCATCGTCGTTGAAAAAAATCGACTACCTGTTTCTCTCGTTGCCGCTATTTAACCAACTCTTTCGATCTGTTGAAAAAGGGATCGAGATTTTTTCAATCCAGAGAATTCTCTCCCGAGCTATCCTGTTGATTTTTGTCAAAATTTCGAAATTAATGACAATCAAAACTTTTTCCATTCAGTCCTGAAATTTTTCACATCACAATACTTCGTCCTTTGCCAAGTATATAAGTCACAGTTATATGGTAATTCGGGTATTGAATGTGAAGAAAAAACGGTTCCCACGAGCGTCCAGTTCGCATGGAATAACCCGTAGGCAGTAACGATCGCGAACTCATCGTTTATCGATGAGACACGGCATATACAGCCAGCTAAT
The DNA here is from genome assembly GCA_037952995.1 of Hyposoter didymator. NCBI lineage: Eukaryota > Metazoa > Arthropoda > Insecta > Hymenoptera > Ichneumonidae > Hyposoter > Hyposoter didymator. Next base: position 1,270,295 of record JBAJMU010000003.1, read on the forward strand.
TTCCTTGAATTCAACCACACGCCGGGAAAGATTTCTTGCTAATGGTAAATTCTCTCGCGGCTAGACGGAACCCTTTTGCTTCAGGGTGTGTGCACGGGAAATCATCACGTGTAAAATGCAATCTCGATCTCGTGGTGGTACACCGATTGCACAAAGAGAGAGAGAAAGAGAAAACGAAAGAGAGAAAAAGAGACGCAAGGAAAACGAAGAGTGAGCATTTCTTTAGCGCAAGCTCATCAAGAAACGTTCAATCTTTCATGAGTCTTTCATGAGACTGTGTAAATGAAAGAAAAAAAACAGAGCAAATCACGAGGCGTTTATCCTCAACTTAGTAAAAGGCTCGTTGCTTTGTGAAGTGCGTTGCTTAATCACGAGTAACAAGTCAACAAATCTAAAAACATTATAGTCCCAGACATTTATTGGCTGAAGTATGTTCAGCATTTTTTATAGAAACCCGAAGACGATAATATTCAGGATCTGCAATTTTGATAATGCTTTTCTCCGTGCAGAAATATTTTCACGATTTTTCAAGACAATATCTTTCGCTCCAACTGTTTATCGATCGCTCCGGGTTCTCCTTAAATAAACAAAAAAAAAGGTTTGAATTTTCTATGGATAAAGACGTTACATGAGCGAGAAAATCCTCGAAAGTTATGTTTATGGCGGCTCGCCACGTGCCCTTTTGTCTCTAAGCCATCGACACATTTCTGCACGAGTTATTCCATTCTAATCCTATCCCTTCCGATCCTTTTCCTCATTTTTTTCAGCTTCCTATGTGTGTGTGTGTCAAGGCTATTGAATATTTTTGTTTTCACAATTTTTTTAGCTGAAGCTGAATTATCGTTCCCTCCGGTAGCTTGGCTGTCGATAGTTGGGATGCAAGAAGAAAAAAAAGAGACAGCGAGGAAATTCAAACATTTACGTACACCGAATTTCGCCGATTTCTAGAAACGATTACACTGCAGATTGTCATGTAATGAAGGTTATTTCATGAACGTTTACGAGTTTCCGACACTGGGCAAAGAGATGTTACGGTCCAGGACTCGTCTTCGCATCTCACGAATTCCCTTTTCCACTCGTGTCTCTCGTATTTTTAAATCATTTTTCCTGTCTCTATTTCCATCTGATATTCGTACCATTTGACTCGCCATCTTTCTCTCGTCGAGATATACGCTTTGACGTGTTCCTGTATTTACTCGTGTGGCACACAGCCAAGCATCCAGGACATAGCATCGCTCTGTCTGTTTCGCTCACTCTTTCGGCTTTTACCAGACTGCAAACATGTTCGGTTGCTGGCGGAAGATCGGTAAAGCGGAAAGCAAATCTCGAAACTTTGCAGCGTGAGGTAGTGTTGACCCTGATAGTACGGAAAAAAAATGGATCGAGACTACAAAACGATATGTGATTAGAAAAATGGACGAAAAAAGCGATTGCAAGTGCAGCGAAAATTTGAATATATCGAAGTATCGAAGTTCAGAATGTATCGAAGTTCAGGTGATTGAAAGTTTGGTTGTTCGCCGACAAAGCGCGCACGTATCTCAAACGATAGCTTCTTGAGCTTGGAGACAAATTCTACAGACGATCGAGCTGCAGTCGTTGCTCGTAAAATAAAAAAAGGACGTGAATGGGATGAACGATGGTCGTAATGTTCTTTCGCACCAACGGAAACACTATATGCGTTTATATTCATTCCTGTCTGGCTTGGCATCTTTCTCAGTTTTCGCATTTCTCTGGCTAATATTTCCTTCTGCTTTTCAGCCCATCCTCTTTTTATCATATTATGTTCTAGGCAAGACGGTCATTCTCTTTTCCCACTGTCTTACGAGTTCACAGAGAGCACATGCACACAGCATCCAAACCCTATTCTCATGTTCTCTCGGTATATACGCTGTATTCTGCTCGTTTAGATCTGCGAGCTGGTAAGCCCTCTAGCTTGATTTTATCGCACAGAAGCTACGACCAGACGCACCCCACCTCCTCCTTTTTTCTCTCTTCTTCCTTCTTCTCATTCTCGTGCTCTCTTCCTTAACCCAAGCGACGCTAGCGCTTTCCGCGCGACACTAAGGTTTAGTACTATACTATAACACTAGGCGGCTCTAACGGCACGAACCGCCGCCGATCCTATTTACGGCCGTTGTAAAGTCTACCCGGCAGAGAGACCGCGGTAAATTTTTATCTCAAACTCCGAACGCGAGAGCTACTCCTCGACTCTGCTATTCTCTATTTTCTCTTTCTCCCGCCTTTTTTCTCTCTTATCTTTTTCCCGCTTGACGTCGTCATACCGACGTTTCTTCACTTGTTGGTCAGGCCGCGACAGGATCCTCTCATCCCTTCTCCCACGTATTCTTTTTTTCCTTTGTTCCAGTCACACAACGCAAGTCGTACGCGATCTCACGTAGCAGCAGGTATTACCCCTTGTAACTTTGACCAGAAACCTATACGATTTTTTATTGCCCTTCCCTATATATACGCAAGCATTTCATTTTTTTAGCTTCGCCCTACGTCCAAAAATTTACCACTCATTCCTCTACCCTCTCTATATCTTCCCTCGTAAGTTCTCATCGCACGTGACTCGCCCCAAAAAATTGGAAATATCGTAAACGATCCAGAGGAAAATCTTCTGGGAAATAGTGTTCAATATTTTACAGGATCGACCAACGACTAGGGGTCGAATGAGAAAAATGTAATTTAGAAAATTTTATCATTTCCGATTTTGTACAGAAGAAGTAAATATTTATCTAATGAATATATATCTTTACGTCTTACTCAATGATCGTTTGCAAAAATAAGAATCAGTCGAGATTGCCACAAATATTCGAGAACTGGCCGAGAAATTTTTTTATTCGCATAATGTCGTAAATGTTCACGTCCTAAAGTTGCATTCCATGTGATGCTCGTACCTTGTTATGTTAAAAGTATAGAATTCGAAATAATTAGAGTTTAATGAAATTTGGTGAGAATATTCTTTAGTATCAAAAAATTAATATACAAATTTTTAAAGATTTTTCTTCTACATAGTTTCCGAGTAATCGAGCACTAGAGTTTACATGCATAAGCATAGGATTCGGTATATCTTTTGCACATTGTAAACTCGAATGATTCGACAACTATGTAGACGAAAAATTTGAAAAAAATTGGGTCATTGTATTTGATGCTAAAGAATGTTATCACCAAATTTTTTTAACTTCTTATTGTATGGTCCTAGGTAACCAACCTTCTTAATTCCATTCGAAGTCGAAATCGAATCCTTCAACATCATTCATTCTCCCCCCTCGCGGTTTCGGAAATACGGTNATCAAAAAATTAATATACAAATTTTTAAAGATTTTTCTTCTACATAGTTTCCGAGTAATCGAGCACTAGAGTTTACATGCATAAGCATAGGATTCGGTATATCTTTTGCACATTGTAAACTCGAATTATTCGACAACTATGTAGACGAAAAATTTGAAAATAAATTGTGTCATTGTATTTGATGCTAGAGAATGTTATCACCAAATTTTATTAACTTCTTATTGTATGGTCCTAGGTAACCAACCTCCTTAATTCCATTCGAAGTCGAAATCGAATCCTTCAACATCATTCATTCTCCCGGTTGAATAAAACTTTCGATTCACATTTATATAAATTATTCGAACAGAAAAAAATCTCGGGTATTTCTATGGGAAATAATTTCCGGGGTTTACGTGCGAGTAGATTCAAGTTTTGGAAACTTTGTCAACACGTAATTTTGTGATCCTTTTTTCTCAATTACACGATTCATTAAATTGATAGTTGGAGTTACAAAGTGGTAGTGAGGCGTATGTGAGATATTACTGTTGAAAGTTTTCGACTCACGCTTCGGTTCCAGTGGCGCTGGCATCTGTCGAATAATTGGTTACTTGACCACTAAAGCTTATTGTTACGTAACGTTCCCTGCTGCCGCTACATTGGGTCATTTCCGTCAGCAATTGAAGGTAAAATAACGTGCTGATCAGTTGCTGTTGGAAAGACTGGATTCTTTTCGTCTCAAGGTTACATATCTGCTCGTAAAAATATTCCCCAGCATCTCGATTCTAGGAACTTTGGTGCGCAACAGTTAGCAGATTGTGAGGTGCAACAACTGACAAAATGAAGATGGCGGACGGCTCAACAATCTTAAGAAGAAATAGGCCAGGAACAAAGGCAAAGGTTAGTAAAAATGATATTTTCGACGATAAAAATGCTCCCCGAATTTTGACAAATCGATTCATACATTTTTCATCCCATTGCTTCGTGTATTTCCATCGATTTTAATCCTTCCGGGAGCGCGTGACATTCGTCGGAAAAATCAATGAGCAACTTTCGAAAAACATCGATTTTTACTCAATCGTAAATATTTGTGTGAAATTTATTCCCGATATTTCGATCAATTTCTACAAACAACAATTTCCATGCTGCTTATCCAAAAAAATATTGTCTACGAATGTAGAAACTCGAAAAAAAAAAAAAAAAACAGGCAATAATTCAATTCTAGGACGCATTTTAAAACTCGAATCGAAAACGAAAAACGAAAAAACACTTAAACATTGATTACCAGAAAGTAAATTCTTGGTTTTATTTAAGGATTTTAGCCGATGGCCGGACGAGNAACAATTTCCATGCTGCTTATCCAAAAAAATATTGTCTACGAATGTAGAAACTCGAAAAAAAAAAAAAAAAACAGGCAATAATTCAATTCTAGGACGCATTTTAAGACTCGAATCGAAAACGAAATTTCCGAACTGGAAAAAACGTCAAAAATGTAAAAACACTTAAACATTGATTACCAGAAAGCAAATTCTTGGTTTTATTTAAGGATTTTAGCCGATGGCCGGACGAGCCGTTCGAAGAGATGGACAGCACTTTGGCTGTCCAACAATATATCCAACAGATGATCAGACGCGACCCAGAGAATATAGACTGGATTTTGAGCATGCCCGACGCCCAGGATGAGGGAGTCTGGAAGTACGAGCACCTGCGTCAATTCTGCATGGAATTGAACGGCTTGGCAGTCAGATTGCAAGAGGAATGTCATCCGGACACTTGCACCCAGATGACCGCAACGGAACAGTGGATATTTCTCTGCGCCGCTCACAAAACACCCAAAGAATGTCCGGCTATTGATTATACAAGACACACCCTTGACGGAGCGGCTTGTTTGCTGAACAGCAACAAATATTTTCCAAGCAGGTTGGACCACGTTAGAAAAATTCTTAATTCGCAATATTTCATCAATCAATTTCTCGGAAAAAAAAAAACAAAAAACTTGTCGTCCTTAAATTTGGCAAATCTGGAAAATTTTCATTGACATTTTCCATTTTCTAGAAATTTGATAATCTGCGTCTTTATTGTGTTTTGAAATTACTTTAGAGTTTGAAAAAAACCTGCATTTTTCATTGCACGATTACAGAGTCAGCATCAAAGAATCATCCGTGGCTAAACTGGGCTCTGTGTGTCGCAGAGTTTACAGAATCTTTTCTCACGCTTATTTCCATCATCGGACGATATTCGACGAATTTGAAAGCGAGACTTTCCTCTGTCGCAGGTAAATTCACTCTGCAAATACGATCTGTTTTTATGCAACAAAGAAAGCTCCCCAGAGATGATTTCTCAGTTCTGTGGGTTCTAAAGCCATAACCAAAACCCGGAAATACGTTTTTCTTGGAGTTTTAAAAGGGGAACAACGTGGAATTAATTTTTTTATCGTAATTTCGAGCTTTTCTGAGTGAAATCTGCAGCGGGATTTTCGTTGGCTGTACAACCGATATATCCTCGTAATAAAATCATGAAAAAAGATGCCAACATCAGAATTTGCCTGTCAGAACAATTCCCAAGGCGAATTTTCGAATGGTCTCACAATTTTTTTTTCTCCATGCAGATTCACAACATTCGTAACAAAGTATAATTTGATGTCGACGGACAATCTGATCGTCCCGATATTGGAAGAGACAGCAGCGACCGAGAGCGACGCATAAGAAGCTTTTTGAAGTTTGAATCTCACGGAAAAATATTCCACGTAAGAGAACGTCGCTCGATAAGAAAAAAAAAACGAGTAAACGACGTTGTCCAAGGCGCGGGAGTGAACAGGACAAAATTCCGAATGCGAATTCGAACGCTCCGAAAGCGCTGAAATAACTATGGAAATAGAAAGATTTTTTAAAATCCCACTTTCCTGTAGAATTTAATGATCGAGTGTGATTTTTCTACAAAAAGAAAGAAAGAGCAGAAAATCGTTCACTTTTGTATACTTAAGAATGACGAATTGCAAAAAAACAAAAACGCTAACATCTCGTTGCACGTAAATATCAATTGTACTCGCGAGTCGCCAAAAATCAGTTATCGAGAAAGAAAAAACCAGAATATTCGAAGCTGCTCGATTTGTTGAGAGAAAAGGAAACTGCGAGAATTTCGAGCACGAATGTGCGCCACGTTCTATGCGTATTATTATTATAAATATATACATAATTATATATTAATTTATAAATAATCGAATCCGTAAGTACGTTCGTATTCGGTATACAAAAAAATTTATATTCTATTTCGTAATAATTTTGCCGTTTTGCGACGAGGAAACTCGGCAATGATATTTTGACGTTTTTTTTTTGTTTTGCTGAGATTATAAATCGAAGAGAAAATCCTCCGTATATTGGGCTCTTGGAGCTGAACAATTTTCTCTTCGAGAACCGACCAATTTTGTTGCGTTGAAAAAAAAAATGTTGCCTCGATTTGATCGAGAATTCAACGAAAAAACTTACGTTTCTTCACATTTCATGAATCTTTAGTAGCTCGCGTAGCGCGGGGCAATCGATAATGAGAATAATTGTCTCGTAGTGAAATAGAATTGTCGAATTGATGAGAAAAAAATGAAAAATTGAGTCAGAGAACGAGCGACAGAGAAAAATGTTGTAAACTTTAAAGATAGTCTCAGTGATGATAGTAAATAAATGTTGTGACACAGTTGTTAATGAAGTATATCTGGATCCTATAGACGAGGATATTTCTAGGAATACTCATAATCTCTTCAGCCCTCCGCTGACGGTATTGAGGAAAAAAATAAATTTTTCATTGTTTATTCAGCGAAACGACGAGCTTGGGACTCTGGAGCATTTAAATTCCTCGAATTCCTCGTCCTCCTTGCTTTGTTTTATAAAACTCCATAATTACCTCCACAATCCGACAAAATAAATAGATCTCGTAACGTTTAAGCAAATGGGAAAAACTCTCGCTTATTCTGGCAAAAATAAAAGCTCACGCGGTTTCTTCAATTTTTAGTTAAAAATAAAACTGCAACTGAAATAACTTTGTTGCAGAAAAACGACAGCTCGTGCGACGTGAAATTACTAACTTTGGGACTTTCCTATTCCGAAGCAATATCAGTGCCCGATCTCATCACTGCCTTTTGATACACGCATCTCAATATCTTCTAGCCATCTCGTCTCTGTTATTCTTTTATGTATTTTCATTCGAACTTGTGTGTACGAATTTGATCGAAAAATTTGGAGAAAAAAATTGTTGCTTGAATTCTTTTTTCTCAGCTGCAAAAAAAAAAGGAAAAATTGGACACTGTACATAATAAGTCCTGTAAATATATGATGTCTGAGCAACACGAAACACACTGAACTCGAGGAGTTTTGGAGAAACAAAACTTCTCACATATTTCATCCATCTCTTCGATGATTAAGCAGGAATAATAGTCAGCTGCGAATATAATTAATTTCGAAAATAATCCACATGTATGTATCGATTAATGAACAATAAAATTTCTATCAAAATATACAAATTTATTTATTCTTATTAAGATCAAGTTCCATTGTTGACTTTTTTCTTGGATTTTTTCGATGACGAATGAGCCTGATTTGGTGGTCGAGATCTTTTTTGCCCTGTCCTCAAACCCATCGAAGCAAATTCCTCTGCAGTTACGTCCGGCATTCGAGTCTTTTTCGTTCCACCACCTTCTTCGTGCGACGACGTTCCCTCGGCGTTGGAATTTTGGAACATTGAGCAAACGCCCGGAGCCTGATAACTACAAATTCAAACAATTTTTTTTTCTCATTACTCTCGTCAAGAAAATCATTTTCCTTTTGAATATAATCAGCGTGCTTCGCAGCATCGTGACGAAAAATCTGTGGATCGTTTTTATTGAAAAATTTTCGAAATCGGGGAAGGAGGATCTAGAATTTGAAATGATTTGCAACGTGAAGTTCTGAAGGATTTCTGGAGGAATAAAAAACTTGGTGTAGCAAAATCGACGAATTTACAGAACGTTTTCTATTTACCCTGGTTCCTTGGAGTCGAGGACATTTTTCGACAGCAGAATATGAATTTCCGGCACCATACGATCTGCGCTCGAGTTCTCGTTCTTCGTTTCGTCCTTCGACTTATTCGACCTTGGAAGTTCAGATATTGGTGTTGGGCGATTAGACTTGGAAGATGTATAAGATAATAGTGTGAAGTATGGGAGAATCTTGTCTACGTGACTTACGGAACGTATCGGAGCTTAGTGATTTGATGTAAGCCGGGCAACTTATTTTTAAAGATTTCAGCACATGAAATGACTTTTCCAATTCCCTGACCAGCGCCGCTCCAAACGACACTGCCTTTCCTGGAGAACTCGTTCAGCGAATATTCGAGCACATTTTTCATCTTCGTGCCACTTTTGACCTTGAACATTGAACCAAAAGATCAGCGGAATATTCGAGAGTGAAATGTACTTTTTTTTTTTAAATGAAACCAAATGTTTTTTTTTTTCGCTCACTTTCATCCATACGAAGTTTTCAGGTAAATTTGGAATTGGGATTTTGCTCTCGTCCACTGGAGTCTCGTCGATCAGCCTGGAGATCTGTTTCTTTTTTTTCAGCTTTGATCGGGCCATCTGAAAAATAACACGCAGACTTTTTAAAAAATTTCAAAGACAAGGAGAAAATGAAAAACCTTTCGATTGAGGGTTTCATCGTACAAAGGGGTCTGCGAGCATTTTTCGCATTGGTGCTCGTTGAAAAGCGTAAGTAGGTCACGAGTTCACAGTTCTGATGCGTGCCTCGGACCCTTTTCATGAAACTCCATAGATTCCTCGAGTATTCTCCGAAAATATCGAACGCAGTAAAATAATGGAAAAACGAGCAAAAATTTTTCGTTTCTTGAGCAAAAAAAAATATCACGGGGAAGTGATCGACGAGGCAATAAGACAAGAATTAATGCCAGGATATGGTCCGTACCTCCTGGAAGTAAATTCGTTGAGGTTTGATGGGAGTGGAGAGTTAAAGAGAAATGGGGTTGAACGCCTGAGGAAACCATCAATATTTTGCAATCAGCATTCAATTGGCACATATATATGGGCAATTCCATATAAAATCAGTCGCTGAACGATAACAATAAAAAAATGAGCAGCACTGAAAAAATTATCCGAAATATTTCGAGCAATATTGCACCTCGAAATCGTCGGGATGAAAAACTTCGATTATTACATTCCAATGAATAACTAGAAAACAAAATGGAACCGATTCCTTTCAAGTCAAAATTTCTATAAACAAAAATGATCATTTTTTTCATCCAACGAAACTCGATCAATTTTTTTTTTGCAAAACGTGCAAGTGTTCCCGAATAAAGAAAATAAAAAATTATTTGAATGTCGAGAACGCTTAGAAATAAAAAAAAACAAAAGTTGGGAATTCGTACCGTTATTTATTGCAAATTGAAGTTTTTCGAGAGTTTAGCAAAAAAATTGAAAATCGTCGTAAATACGGTGATGTTGGAAAAATCTGGAATTGCCACTTTCTCAAGGTGTTGAAGGAGCGAAGAACTGAAAATTTGAGGCTTTAGAAACTCGTGGAAAGTTGAGATAAAAAAAATAGTAAAAATTTTTGAATCACATGGTGATGAATAGAGAAACCCATACATATTTAAATATAGATATGTCGGAGAAGGATCAGAATCCGTCGTTGAATTTTTATTGTTGCGTGTGGGACGCATGGTTACTCCGAGTTTTAATAATTTTTGGAGTAATTAAATAATCTTTTCAATATTTATTAATTGAAGGAGCACGACATGTCAAGCGACTTCTTGCTTTTTCGCTGACTGATCTTCGTTCTTCCTTTATTTTTCCGTCTTTCAATTTTAAAATAATAAATGGGAAACGGGGTAAACCGAGGCCACTCCGATCATCACGACAGATATATATATTTATGTAATAGTTGGTAGAGTGCGAATGGGGTTGGAAGGAGAAAGGGGGAGGCGTAGGCGTATATGGTGGTGGTATGCGGCATAGCGAGCATAGCGCCGCGACTGTGAGGCGCCATATTGCATTATTAAGGATCCCGCCCCCGTCTTCCCCCCGATCGTTCCTTGGGGCACCCTTGCATTCCAACATTATGAAAGTTTTTTATACCCTCATAGCTTTTCTCCCATGGAGAAAGGTCATGTTCCTCACGCACAGTTGAAAAACTGAAAAAAAAAACCCAAAAATCCATTTTTTTTTCTATAACTCCCGAACACTATTTTTTTTCCGCTTACGGCTATTAAATTTTCGTCCGGGCACGATCAACGCTTTGCCTGTTCGATGCTGTGAGAGACGATGGACAATTGTTCATCACAAATTTTTTCAATTACTTTTCCAGCCGAGGGCCGGCGTATGCAGTAAAAAATGAAGGTAATGGTTCCTCGTAAATTGTGGACGAAGGGGATCAAATGGACCCTCTCAAAGTCCAGGAATGTGATGGACAATTACTCCTTCAAAAGGACGGGAGTAAATAGAGTGAGGGCTCGCTGGACGAGAAGAAAGTGCCCTAATAATTTTGCGTCTAGACTTTCCCCCTGAACTTTCAGACAACTGAGCTAAAATATGAGTTTGAAGATTCACAGAAATATGAGTGAAAAAAACAGTAAGATTTGCATATTTTGCGAATGTTAAATTCAGCAAAGGTCATGGCAAACAATTAATGGAGTGTGAAACGATAATTGGTTGTCGATCGTAAGGAAAGGAACACTCCAACATCCAAGTTGTCGAGCACTCGTGAATACGAATTTCACTGTTATAGGATATGGCTTTCTCAAGCATCCGGTTGAGATGAATCTTCGACTCTGCTCCTGACAACTTCTTAATAATGCAGCTCCTCCTATTTCGCCATGACTATGAGGCAGCAGCACAGAACATTCAATTTACTCGAGTACCTAACCAGGTATGTACCGAGTACCCTCGAGTATGATTAACATAAACAATAGTAATCAAATTTCATCAAAATATTAATTAAGCCATTACGATTAGGGAGAGAAATGAAAAACAAAAAAATCAATATGCGAAATCCTGTAATCGCAAAAGGAAAAAAAGTAACGATTGAGAAATTATCAGGCAGTATTTGCAACGAGAGAAAACTTTGTGATCATTTTATTGAAAAAGTTGAACGTTTTACTAAAAAACCAAATTTCTCGTAAACTGTAGGAAATTAAATTTTTGTCATAATTTTCATTCCATTTAGTAACGATGAGTTTATTTTATTTTGATTCTTGACCTGGACATTGAGTTGTTTTCTTTTAAATCATCATTGATAATTGTTTAAAAGTAAAGAATAAAATAAGTTCATTGTTTCGTGATAAGACACACCGGGAAAATACTGAATTCACTTTTTTTTTCCTGTGTGTCCTCAATTTTTGTCATTTTTCGATATCGACGACGAATTTCTGCCGATAACTTTGTTCTTTCTTGTTTCTGTGTTTCTTGTTTCAATGTATGGGGAACGTCCGTGGAAGTTATATTAAAAGAAGATATTAATTTGTTTGACAAACTCGATATACACGCAGACACATGAGAAAATTTGCAACGAGTCTATTTCGGCATGAATATCACGATTTTATGGGATTACGAGGGAGCATCTTTATTTCGGGGTTGAAGGAAACCGGGGTGGACAATTTCCTCCTCTTATTCTTCGTCTTCTTCTTGGGGGGGAGATCCGCAGAAGCGGAGAAGACGCTTGCGCACGTAATCTTGAAGAATTTCCACCAATATATGTGCGTGGCTCTATATATCTATTCTCTCAAAGACCCTTGGCCTCTCTCTCTCGCTCTGTCTTTCTGTTCTTCGTCTCAATGAAATTTCCAAGCTTCCTGTATCCGGTTGATTCTTGTTGGAGCTCCCGATCGCAGCGGATCGTGTCTGCCGCAGTTTCGACTCAACTTTCCATCAATTTTTATCGCTATAATATTCGCGTTTCGAAGGAAGAATTCTGAGCGCGATTTGAGAAACAAAAGTTTCGAAATATATCAAATTTTATCTTGCGAAGTGTTGGACGAAACAAGTTTCATTTGCCGAGTGAGAAATTCATTTCCTTCATTATAATCGTGTGCAACAAGTGCTGTCGGTAAAATTTTTATTCGTTGAAAAGTTGTTTAATTTTTTGAGGGGGTCAATTTTTTTTTAGGCCCAGAAATGGACGTCCAAGAGTTTCGCGTCAGGGGGAAGGAGATGGTCGAATACATATGCGATTTTATGAGCAACATTCATAATCGTCGTGTGACTCCGGATGTTGGTCCTGGATATCTACGACCATTGCTTCCATCCGAACCACCCCAGGAACCTGAGTCCTGGGATAAAATAATGAACGACGTCGAATCGAAGATCATGCCAGGAGTGAGTATTTCTTCAAGCAAACATTCCTAAAATGCTTCAACTTCTTTCAAACTAATTTTTAGTTAAAAGAAAAACCGAAATATTTATTGTCGTTTCCTGCAAATTTGCTGCGGGGTTTCCTCTAAACATTTCGATGCCGAAGGGCTCGCACGAAATTGACAATTCATCATTTCAGATTACTCATTGGCAACACCCAAGATTTCACGCCTATTTCCCAGCAGGTAACTCATATCCTTCGATTCTTGGCGACATGCTTAGTGACGCCATTGGATGCATCGGATTTTCATGGGTTAGTACAAAAAAAATAAAAAAATAAGAGGGTGTTAAGCTGGATCGATATCGAGGAAATTAAAGCCACGGATTCCTTCGAAGCTTGTCAACTCAATCTCCGATATAGCTGACCCTCAAATGTTGACCATCCTCCCGCAATCTCGATCCCACCGTTTACCCAATTTTATGACGAATCACTTGATTCTGTTTGCACCATTTCCTACGCTTTGTTTCTTTTTTGATTTTCATCTTTTGATGGAAAGACCTTTTTCGCGTTTGGTCCTTTGGGGGCATTTTTCTAATATTTCCAGTGAATAATTATTCATCAATAAAAATTCAAGTTTTTTTTTTTCTATTTTTAATTTGTCATTATCGAAAATGTTCCGATGACCCAACTAATCGGAATAATGGAAAAGTGGGTCGAAGAGAGCTTCACCATGGCTCAAAAAGTCAATTCGTAAATTTCGTTGTTTTTTTTGTATAACTGTGCGGTTCATCTTCTTTTTAGGCTGCCAGTCCAGCTTGCACAGAACTTGAGACAATCGTCTGCGATTGGTTTGGTAAATTTTTGCATTTTCTAAAATTTTATTAAGCAAATGTAGAGTTTTTTTTATAACGGATTGATCTTGCAGGAAAGGCAATTGGACTGCCGAACGACTTTTTATACTTCAGCCCGAGTAGCAGAGGAGGCGGAGTAATACAAGCAAGTTTATTGTTACAAAAAATAAATGTGAAATTTTAGACAATTATTATTTTACAACGAAATGACCAATTTTTTCATTGATTGATGTAAATTGTATAAAGGGTTCGGCCTCGGAATGCGTTCTCGTGTGCATGCTGGCCGCGAGAGCTCAAGCTATTGCAAGACTTAAAGAATCTCCAAACTATTCGCACCTCGATGAGACCGCTTTGCTCGGAAAATTGATGGCTTACTGCGGTCGCGAAAGCCACAGTTGCGTCGAAAAAGACGCCATGATATGTTTCGTGAAGCTTCGAATTCTCGAGCCTGACGAGAAAAGCGTTATGCGTGGAGAAACCTTTCATCAGGTTCGTACGAACAAATATTGACTCTTTTTGCTAACGTACGTGAATTTCCGAGTGGGGCTAGCGAATTGATTCCAGCGGATAGAAGATTTCATTTTTCATTACCTTTTTCTTGAAAAACGCGAATAAATATCGATCGATCGCGGAATTGAATAATAATCTGGAATATTCCAGGCAATCGAGGCTGACATTGCCGAAGGCTATGTTCCCTTTTTCGTGTCAACTACCCTCGGCACTACAGCCTGTTGCTCTTTCGACAATCTCAAGGAAATTGGCCCAGTGTGCAAAAAATATCCAGGCGTAAGTGAATCCCCGCCCGATACTTTTTATCCTCATTCAATTTTTTGAACTGATAACAATTTTAAAAAATGGAGAAAAAAAAACAAAAATTATTTTTCAAGATTTGGCTCCACGTGGATGCAGCATATGCCGGAAATTCGTTCATCTGCCCGGAGCTTAAGTATCTGATGGCGGGAGTCGAGTACGCCGATTCTTTCAATACGAATACGAACAAATTTTTACTCACGAATTTCGATTGCTCGTGTTTGTGGGTCCGCGATCGCTTTAAATTGACGAGTGCTCTCGTCGTTGATCCATTGTATCTTCAACATACTCATGCGGACACAGCCATCGATTATAGACACTGGAGTATACCCCTTAGCAGACGCTTCAGATCGCTCAAGCTTTGGTTCGTTATTCGCAGTTATGGAATTTCCGGACTACAGTCCTACATTCGTAATCATCTCAAACTCGCCAAAGAATTCGAGGCACTCGTCAAGAAGGACTCGAGATTCGAGTTGTGCAACGAAGTGGTGGTCAGTCAGTTGATTGTTTCATCGATTATTCGGGTTTGCACTGAAAACAAAATTTCGTTGAAAAAGGTCGATATTTTGTTCGATACGTTCGACTGAACGTTTTTTTCAATAATCCCAGGAATTTGTGTCATTGCAGCAAGAAATATTTTCGAAGTCTCTCTGGAAAAAAATTCTTGTCGTTCCACGCGTAAATTTCGCTGAAAATTCCGTTAGGAACCAAATTTACTACCAAAATAACGAAAATTTTGAAATTATCCAGAAATTTTTAATTTCAACAAAATATCGACAATGTTTAACAAAATTTAATTTCCGTCGTGAAAATTGCATGAAAATCTTTTGTCGTTAGAAATATACTTTCAGCAAATGGATTCGCTTTTTTTTTACAGCTCGGTTTGGTATGTTTCCGAGCCAAGGGCTCTGACAAATTGAATCAAAAACTACTGAGCGCGATAAATGATTCAGGAAAAATCCACATGGTCCCAGCGAAGGTTAATCAACGATACACCATACGCTTTGCTCTTGCTTCGCCCCAAGCAACGTCCGAAGACGTTGGTACGTGCGCACCGATCGATCAAGCTCCGTAAAAGAGAGAAAAATAGGGAAAGCATTGTTCATCCTGTTTTTCAGAGATAGCATGGAACATCATAACGGACTTCCTCTCGGAGATCCTCGAGTCGAAGGATGTTATGGACGAGCTGGCGGATATTCGCGAAAAGAAAAGAAAGGCGACTCTCGAACAGAGAAGATCATTTTTCGTTCGCATGGTTTCGGATCCTGCGATCCAACCGGGATTCACCAAAACACCGAACCGACCGGAAGCCAAATTGGAGACTCAAGCGACCATCGGTGGAATTGGATCGAATTCTCATCCGGCGTAAATTTCTATTATTTCGTTGGAAAGAATATTTTATCTGCTCACTGAATCACAAAAATGTGATTGGAAACGAGAAAAATATGCGTCACTGGAAAATTATTAAGTGATTTTGTTTTCAGACGTTCCTGGATATCCTGGCCACTCGCATATTTTATGCAATCGCGTGAGGATGGTGAAACGAGCGAGCTTTCACTGAGGTACCATTTTTCCAATTAAATGAGCTTTGAAAAAAAAAATTATCGTGGCGAACCCAAGCCGAGAATGTTTATTGTCACTCGACAGGAATTTTTTTCCATCGCATTTCTATTTATTTGAATAAAATGAATTTTTATGGTGTTCAAGTTTTCCTTTCTCTAGATTTCGTCATTTGGACACGATGGTTCGGTTGAAAACTGGTGGTGCGGGAAGTCGACGTGGTAGCAGCAACGGTTGTAGCCCCGAATTGTCACCCGCAGCTTCCCCGTTGCGTGGCAGGTCACCAAACGGTCGAACGTAATGAGGATGGCGACAAATTTAACGAAAAATAAACAAAAACTAACCAACAATGAAATATCAAGTCTCGGACCTCTGGCGAACCGTGCATATCTACGATAGCGAATTGGAAAGTGGCAAGACGGTGGAGGAATATCGTAACGAAAGGTCGAATCCCTATCAATAATTGTGACTCAAATAAAATCATTGAAAATCAACAATTAATAGATGCCTCCTGAAAAGAAAAAAATACGACAGTCCCGCGAGTTGTATCACTCTCGGTGTTTCGAAAATAATCAAAGACTCGACGATAAGCGTGAAAACCCAGAGGAATGAATTATCAAAAGTATTGGAAATAAAAATCCATCATTATAATCGTTAATTAGCAAAAGTCTCTGATCGCTTTGTATTTAGTTTGGATCGTTACCTCGTTACATCTCATCGACTAAGCTATAAAATACTATCTCGAAAAAAATGTGTGATGAAATGAAAAATGCAATAAAATGGAATAAAAAATAATTAAAAAAAAAATTGGGTATACATTTTTTTTCAGTGTCAATGACGTCTCGTCTGCCACACGATTCGTGTCCGACGCTTTGTGTCTTCCTGGAGTCATGTACAAAATCGATGATTCAATTAGTTCTGTGAATGAATGAGAATCGATTCGTAAAGGGCTCGAGGAAAGCATTTACCGTGGGAAACGATGCGCAAAAAATCCTTTTCATCCATCATAAAATAAATTCCTGAAGTATAAGCTCCTTCACGTAAAATCAATCGTTTGCGGAATCACAGAGTTGTTGATTCTAATCCAACAGAATCATTTCATTTTTTGTTTCTTTCGACTTACGAATTAAGATTAATTAATGATAAACAATTTTACCGCCGTGTTCGATATGCGCGTTACCAAGATTGTGGAAAAATCATTTCGTCAATCAACGGTCGATTAATCGACCCGCCATGAATAAATAATGAAATTCTGTTTTTTTTTCGCACAGGAAAATTAATTTTCCTGCTAAACATTATCACAATCGGAACGGCAATTTTCTCGAGGTTTCAATAGTTTCGGAAGAATTGTACAAAATCTCTTCTGACGTAACGAAAATGCATGACTCGTAGGGTCAAAGTGACAAATTTGAATTTTCAATAATTTTACGTGGAAAAGGCCATGTATGAATTGTTAACGGTGAGGATAGAATGGCTATGGGAGTTTATTACATAGATTGAGCGGTGACCTGTCGCTCGTCGCTTCAACGGAGTCATGTCAATGTAGGTGAAGAGTAAGTGGCTATTTATAAACGTTAAGGGAGTATTTTACCCCTGTACGTGTATCATGTTAGCCAATCGTCGTTCTCGAGCCTCGAACCCACCGTTTCGTACGAGAAGTAATCTCGTAAAACGCTGATACACATATATAGAAAATTGTTTGTTTCTCTGCACGTGTGAAGATTGCTTCGAACAAAAAATGAGGAAAAAAATATTGTTTAAAAATTTGAGATAGAAAAAAAGGTGCAGCAACTTTTGGGAATTGGGACAAAAAATATTATCATTTTATGATAATTTGCTTAGCGCATTGGCAGAGTACAAAAACGCTGAAAATTCTTACCGTGGGGACAGGAAGTGGAGGATAATTTTGCAGGTCTGTTGAATTTTAACTTTCGCGTAATTTATTAATCGCTAATTAAGGCGAGCCATGAGTTAACGATCATTGGATAAAAGAAAATATATTGAAAAAGTATTCCGTAGATTTGAAAATCGTGTCGATTAAATATAGAATGTTGTACAGTGACTTTCGTAACGTTGGGAAAACATTGATTAACTAATTTGAGGCCTGATTGAGTAATTAACGTTATGGGGTTTGGCTAGAATGTTTTTTTTTCGTCCATTAAAATAGAGAAGACTGGGATGCTGGGACGCGGATGCTTCGGGCTTATAAAGTGGAGTCGCGAAGAGGCTAGTGGCGCAGTCTGTCGTGGCAGCTCATGGCGGAATAGTCGAGCTTTTACTAATCGAGCGTGTTATCAACGCGACATAAAGAACGTTCGACAAGAAATAACTCCCATATTCCTCGGTTTTTGTTCGTTTGTTGCCGAGCAAACATATTTTAATCAATGTTTTCCATCAGTGTATCGAAACGACACAGCAACCAAGTTTATTCGTTTTGTAATCTGTTGATGCCGTAAATACGCTCTAATCATTTCCAGACACAAATTGCTCCTTCTCGTAAATCAAAGTTACCGCCAGATCGATAAATCTTTTCGGTTTTGTCTTCGCTTTGCCAATATTTGTTTGTCCTCGCGGCTATGAGAATGTAATGACAAAAATTCACGTTTTACTGAATTACTCGTTTGATGGATGATTGTCTGTATGATGGTAAACATCCTGCGTTTCGAAATTATTTAAAGAACAAAATTGTTGAATATTTCGTCAGTTTCGATTTTCGTGTCCTCTCGATCACGACAAAATGAATATCGAAGAATTTCGGGTCCACGGCAAAGAAATGATTGACTACATGTGCAATTACATGCGGACTCTCGAAAGCCGAAGAGTAACAGCGAACGTTGATCCCGGTTATCTGAGGCCTTTACTGCCCAGCGAAGCCCCGAGCAAACCGGACTCTTGGGAAAACATAATGCGTGACGTGGAGAGTAAAATCATGCCTGGGGTGAGTTTCCGTGTATTTTATTTTTCATTGTTCTTCCGTTATGGCACACGGTCAGATTTTATGGGATTTATGGGCAATCACTTTGAAGCGACTTGACCATTCTTTTCCCTCGAGAATCTTCCACAGAGCCCATAGTCGCTTTTTCTGAATACTTTGCTCTATCACATTGGAATGACGGATCAAGGAAACTTTTTTTGTTATATGCTTTTTTTTTTTAAGCGGCACCCACCGATCGCGTGTGTCCATCGTTGTCGACGTTTGGGTTTCGGTTTTAACTTTAAATTCGTAATTTCCCCATTAAAAACGAAGGGATTTTGTGGACTTTCAGATAACCCATTGGCAGCATCCAAAGTTCCACGCGTACTTTCCATCGGGGAACTCGTTTCCATCGATTCTGGGTGACATGCTGTCCGACACGATAGGCTGCATCGGTTTTTCATGGGCGGCGAGTCCGGCGTGTACGGAATTGGAAGCGATAGTTTTGGATTGGTTTGCAAAAGCGATGAACCTGCCACGTGAGTTTCTGACGGAATCACCGAGCTCAAAGGGCGGAGGAGTGATTCAGGGTTCGGCGTCCGAATGCATATTGGTAACGATGCTGGCAGCTCGTACTCACGCGATAAGGATTCTCAAGAAGCAAAAACCATCGATGGAAGATTCGAGTTTCCTGCCCAAATTGGTGGCGTATTGTTCGACGGAATCTCACTCTTGTGTGGAAAAAGCCGCGATGATTTGTTTGGTGAAGCTGCGGATTTTGGAACCCGATGAAAAATGTTGTCTCCGAGGTGGAACATTGGAGGCAGCGATAAAGGAAGACATTGCGAACGGCCTCGTGCCGTTCTTCGTCTCGACGACTTTGGGCTCAACGGGATGTTGCTCGTTCGATAATCTCGTTGAGATTGGCCCGATATGCAAAAAATTTCGAGGTGTTTGGTTACACGTTGACGCTGCTTACGCGGGCAATTGTTTCATTTGTCCAGAGTTAAGGCCGCTCATGGCCGGACTGGAACACGCGGACTCGTTCAACACAAATCCAAACAAATGGCTACTCGTGGCTTACGACTGTTCCTGCCTTTGGGTCAGAGACAGAGTAAAACTGACCTCGGCTCTCGTAGTCGATCCGCTTTATCTGCAGCATGCGAATTCGAACGAATCGATCGATTATCGCCACTGGGGAATTCCCCTCAGCCGACGATTCCGCGCGCTCAAGCTCTGGTTCGTCATGCGAAGTTATGGAATAACCGGTCTCCAAAATTATATACGCAATCACATCAGATTGGCGACTCGATTTGCCGGAATGATACGAAAAAACAAACGCTTCGAAGTTATGAACGACGTCAGAATGGGCCTCGTGAGTTTTCGTCTCAAAGAAAGCGACGAAATAAATCAAGAGTTACTGGCGAATATTAACGCCTCTGGTAAACTCCACATGATACCATCGAGGATGAAGGGAATGTATATCATAAGATTTTGCCTTGTCCGGGAGAACCCAACGATCGAAGACGTGGAATACGCGATCAGCGTGATCGAGGAACACGCGAGCGAAGTGTTGCTCAGCCATTACGAAGGTCCCGAGGCTGAATTTATGGCCAAAAGTCCAAAAAGCCCAATCTCATTGGACAAGAAACTCGTGCGGAAATTCAGCTTTACGAGAAGTGTTACGAGAGACGCTTTCAAAAAGGCCAAATCGAAGCAGGGCCTTCACGATGGCGCCACACCGATCATGGTCGTCGAAGACAATAACTCACAGATGGACGACGATTCGGTCTGTAACGATCGGTAGACCGCGGTCATGCTCGAGGTCCCAACGAGATTCAGAAGAAATTCGTCCTCGCTGACCTGAGCTAGAGAGCCCGATGACGAGGGAATTCCCATATGCCATGAAACGCTTATTTAGTGAAAAGGCGACAAAACACGCGCGAATCACCTAAACACGTTTTTTTCATTCACCAAATAAGCATTTCCAACGCAATTTTGTGCTGAATTCGTTCAAACACAATATTTCGTCGCTGGAGGTACGCGCGTATAAATTCAACGTTTACCGTCTGAACTGTCGTTTTCGTGAAACCCCACGGAATGGAAAGCCGACGATGTCGCCGTACTTGGGATGAACCATGGCTGTCAAATCGTCGTCGGGCTTTTAATTCGTCGCTAAACTTACCGAACATTGAAAAATCGTCGTTGAAAGACTTTGTGAAACGAACGATGTAGTCGAATGGATCTCGTGAAAACGTCGATAGTGAAAATAGAAAAAAAAAAAACAAATCAAAACAAAAAAAAATAGAAAATCAATACTCCCAACAAAAAATACTTACTTCGTATGCTCGTGATCAAGTTCTAAGGAGGGTCGCTACACACGAAAATGTTGTCATGTTAAAAGTATGGGAAAATTCGGAATTATTAAAATTTAATGAAATTTGGTGAGAATATTCTTTCGTATTAAACATGAATATACAAATTTTTTAAGATTTTTCTTCTACATAGTTTTCAAGTAATTGACCACTAGAGTTTACATGCATAAGCATAGGAATCAGATATATATTGGAATATCTTTTGCATATTGTAAACTCGAATTATACGACAACTATGAGGACGAAAAATTTTAAAAAAATTGTGTCATTGTATTTGATGCTAAAGAATGTTGTCACCAAATTTTATTAAATTCGTATCATGTGATCGTATGTAGCCAACTGCCTCAAAGAGGGTGGCTACACACGATAATGTTGCCATGTTCAGAGGAAAATTCGAAATGATTATGAAATTTGGTGAGAATGTTCTTTAGTATTAAATATGAATATACAAATTTTTTGAGATTTTTCTTTTTACATAGTTTTCAAGTAATCGACCACTAGAGTTTCGAATTATTCGATAACTATGTAGACGAAAAATTTGAAAAAAATGGTGTCATCGTATTTGATGCTAAAGAATGCTGTCACCAAATTTCGTTAAATTCTTATCATGTGGTCGTATGTAGCCAACCTCCTTAATAAATATCGTTAAAAAGTGTGAGAATAGAAATGTACTGAAAAAAAGAATAAACTCTTATCCGTTGATTGTCAAACTTTAGATACATCTAAAGTCATAAAAAGAAAAGATGTATAACCACCAAATCAAATCGAACCAAAGCCTAGATTAGAATATCAAATAACAGCCATTCGTTCAGTTCCGGTTGCGGAACCTCTGCCACAAACTTTGGCTAGATTTCAAATTCAAAACTGTGCACTCTGAAATGTTAAAAACTTTGGAAAACAATTGTATGATGATCGGTGTGCAAAAAAAATAAATGATTTTGTGCCAGCAGCCTGAAAATTTTCAAAAAACTTTCTTTTCCTTCTTCGGGAAAAAACGACTGACAACGTTGCGTAATCTTTGTTTTTTTTTTCAAATAGAAATTTGATAAACTCAAATCATGTGTTTTTCTTGTTTTTCAAATCCGATGAAGGAGACGGCATTGAAAATACAAAATATTTTTATTTTTCATTATAAATTGAATTACAGAATAATCGATTGATCAGAAACTGAAAGTTCTACATCTGTCCGCACTGGGATATGGTAACGGGTATTTTGGGTTTATTATTTGGTCCGGTAGGTACATTTTCAACTTTTCTCATGACGAGCAGCCCGTCGATGACTCTCCCAAAGACAACATGTTTGCCGTCCAAGAAATTGCATTTGGCGCACGTTATGAAGAATTGACATCCGTTGGTGTCTTTGCCACTGTTTGCCATGGACAAGAGTCCCGGCGAATCGTGTTTGAGAACAAAATTTTCATCTGCGAATGTTCCACCGCCGTAAATACTCAAAACTCCGGTACCATCGCCGTTGACAAAATCACCACCTTGTATCATAAAGTCCTTGATAACACGATGGAATATCGCGCCCTTGAATCCCAGGGAAACACCGTCTTTCCTGTATTCGCCGGTGCAAAATTGTCGGAAATTTTCCGAAGTCTTTGGACACACATCCTCGAAGAGTTCGAATATCATACGACCGATTTCCGTCGTACCCACTGACACGTCGAAAAAAACAACTGGATTGTTTGGATTTCGAAGTTGGCTTTGTATTTGCGTCCACGTGGGCATTTTGTCGATTTTTCTCTGGATTTTTCACTGTCCCTTTACCGTGCGAAACACTGTTTATCGTTTTTTTACAACTTTATAAATACGACACACAAGTTCGATGTTTATTATTTGTTCAGCAACAATATTTTGACATTTTCGCCGGTGCACAGTGTGATCGCGATGTGCTTAACCTTAAAAATATCAAACAGGCGGCAAAACGCAGTGGACGAGCGCCATGCGGAGGGAAATGAAACTGCGATTGAATGTTATCGATTGTTGGAACGAGCGTTTTTTTTTCATTTAAAATCAATATTTCTTAATTATAAAAATTCCATTGATCGTTCCGCAACAATTTCTCTATTCGTTCGATATTTCTATTCGTCATAAACTCCAATTTCGAACTTTGCATACGTTCCCTACAAATCAGTTCCACTGAGACAAAAGTACGACTTAACCCTAAAAATCAACAAAAACGTAATAAATAATAAATCTTGTCAGACTCACGGTTAGCGATGACAAGCCTTGACGCTTTCGAATGTCATTTGAAGTTTCCGAACAAAGCCCGACTCGCTGACACCGTTTCTTTATTGGCGATTCGTTGATGGATTTATAAGACGTCCCAAGCTGAACGCACGTGTCGATATTTGTGTTTACGTCGTGCGCACTCGCGCTTAGTGCGCTTTCGCGCGATTGGCGGAATTCGGAATTTCCCAAAGCACGTATCGTTGCTATTTGGATACGAGGACTGAACAAAACCAATACTTGTTGAATGCACTCGATAGGAATGAATGAATCGAATTTCGTCACAACATATAAATCTTGCTTTATTTTATCTTCTTAAACACGTATAAGAATTTTTTTATCAATATTTTACATGTAGACCCACACACAGGTGTTCATATCGAAAAAACGCTACAAATTGTGTGCAAGAAAGCGTACGCAGTTGTTTTATAAAGAGTTAAAAGGGTATAAGTTCTTTGTATATGTACAAACTATATATATATATATTTCATCACATTGAGGGTGCACGTAATTATTGGAGACTTTAATTATCCGTACGAAAACGATCGAAGGGCCTTTCAGGATAATTTTTAAATCCTCAAAAGGAAAAAAAGGGTTTTCAGGAAACTTTGACGGGGAACCCAGACAGACTTATGCCAAATTGGCGTTTGCGTTTGCGTTTTTCAAGGACTTTCCGGGGAATAATGGAGAAGAAAATTCTTTTGTCTCAAAAAGTATCACAAATTTGTAGAAAGGCGGAATGGAGGTTCGGGTTGAATGAAAATGTTTAAATATGAATTTTGACGTGTTCCATGAGAACATTTTTATCGTCGAAGTCATCGCCGCATATGCCACAAACCATTTCCTCGTCCCCGTCGTCATTATCACTCTCTTGCTGTGGCGGTTCCTGAAACAATTGCGCGACTTGTTCAGCGCTGACGTGATTGGTTTGGTCGTCCATGAGACATCCGTCTTGTAAGCTGGTATCCGGGATGTTATCGTCGTCGACGGCAATACGTGAATCAACGGGATCGGACATTTGGCTGGAAAAGTTATCGTGACTCTGGGGATTCCTGATGGCGAGTACGGGCAAAGATTGATTCTGTTTGGTAATAAGATGAAGAGTGTTGTTCGATTTGCCGGAAGCGATGAGACGAAGAGCTTCGTGACGTTTTGAGTTTTGAATGAGCTGGAGAACGTCGGTTTGTCGAATTTTGGGGATAATCGTAGTTTGGTCAGAATCAAGAAGAGTTTCAGCGTTTCTTTTGTCTTGGTCGGGGGAGACGTCGACAAGGTCCTTGTCCCCGGTAACCAGAAGAAGTTGTTGCTCGATTTCCTGTTCTTTGAGGATCATCCGCGCGGCATCGTCTTCAGCACTGTCGGTCGGGATCGATAGCAGAGCTTCGGTCTCGTCGTTCCTAGAGATCGACCTTTCAAGGTCATCCGTTTTGGCCGATTTACCGGTCGCGCCGGATTTCGTTCTTTTCTTCGTTGCCTTCGCTTTCGGCGCATTGTTGTTCGTTTTTGCTTTCGCCTCGGCGATCATTTGGTCCGAGTGTTTGACGATGTGGGCGCACAATTCGTCGCGATCTTGGTTGAGCGCCCCGCACAAAGGACAAGGATACGGCGGGCCAATGACTTCGGTCTCATTCTTACCAGCTGCGTGTACCCATCGAACATGCTCTCGTAAAACAACTTTTTGGTTGAAGGCTCGTGAACACAGAGGACACACGTGAGGACGTTCACCCGTGTGGATACGCTCGTGCTTCCTCAATGTACCTCCGTCGCGAAACGCTTTCCAACAAAATTTACAACCGTAAGGTCGTTCACCGGTGTGAGTACGATGGTGGATGAGATAGCCTTGCCTCGAGGAGAAGGTCTTGGAACAAGTGTCGCAGTGAAAGTGAGCCGGGCTTCCGGCGTGCGTTCGTCCGTGTTCCCAGAGTCCTTGCCTGGAGACAAAACTCTTGCCACACTCGGTGCAGGTGAACGGGGAATCGCCAGGATGGGCCGAAAGGCGATGCTCGTCCAGTTGATTTTGTTTTTCGAATTGAGTGCCGCAAATTTCACAGGCGTGAGTTTTTTTCCGATGGATCCATTGGTGTCTGAACATTTTTTGCTTCGTCGTAAACTTTTTTCCACACTCGGCACAAGCGTGTTTTCCCCATTTCCCGTTCGTTCCTCCGTTCTCCAGGTTCGCTTGCATCAATTTTTTAGCGCAAGTTGTTTGATGACTGGACAAATGAGTGGAGTCTTGAAACTGCTTGTCGCAGTATTGACACTCGATGGGCATCGACCAGCTTTTAACGGCATGGATTTTCGCGTGGGAAGCTAAAGAGGAAGGCCTGGAAAAGCTCGCTCCGCACTGAGTGCAAGGATAACTCTTCGCGCCGCTTTCGCTCAATTCTGGGCCCGAATAACTCTTGGAATCGATCGTAGCGAACGGAAGATTCTCGACTTTTACGAGAGACTCGGAATTGGCGAAGCTGTTGATGCCGATGTTGTACCGATTGCCGGGAGGTGTTGCGAGAGACTCTTGAGCGGAGTACTCGAAATGTGTGACCTCGCCGTTTGGCATCACAGTGAATTCTTGAAGAGTATCCATTTTTTCAGAGTTCCCAGGGATACTCTCGACGCCAGGATCGAAATTATAGGGCACTGACCAATGGACCTCGAAATTACCGGGCGTCGCCGTATTCTGATTGTCCTCGCCCCATTTACGACTCGTTTCCGATTGGCCACTCGTTTCCGTTTGCACCAGAGCTCGTCCAGCAACGTATGTGTGAATTTTCATGTGATTCGAAAGACTCGAAGGACGATGAAAATCAGAGCCACAGATTGTACACTTGTGAGGCTTTTCAGCTTTGTGCACTTGGCTCATGTGTGTCTGGAGATGAGATTTTGAGCGAAACAAATTTCCACAAGTTCGACAAGCGTGCGGCCTGTCCACCTGGTGACAAACCATGTGATTGTTCAAATCTTGCTTTCTTTCAAAACTCTCCCGACACGTCGGGCAACACAATTTTCCCGATGTGCAATTTTCGCCGTGACTCTGATACTCCGTTTCGTTGAATTGCCCCAAACACTTGGGACAATTTATCTTTTTGTCCTCAAAGCATGGATACATTCCCCCCAATTGACGCAGCGCCTCCACCGCCATTGACTCGTCATCTCCCGATGTATATTGATGTTGCTCCTCCTGCTTTATGTAAATTGGATATATACATTTTTCCTCCTCCTCGTCCGAATGCTCCGTCAATATTTCCACCGCAACTTGCCCTTCCGGTATCACAGAATTTACCTCTTCGACTACCACGCCCGACAAACTCTCTTGCAATATGCAATCCTCTGACGGCTCGCATACTTCCTCGTGGGACACAACGTTCTCTTGGATGGTAGCGTGCATGGGAAACGAAACATACTCGTTCTCGTGAGTCTCCATTTTTATTGCTCTTCCTCGATTCTCAAAAGCCGAAACATCGTTCTCTCAGCTTTAAGCCAAAGGAATTTTATTTTGTTGAAAACATTGCTAGTTGCAGTTTTATCTGAAATCGATGAATTCGTTTATTGAGAATTTGAATCATTGCCATTGTTGTGCAGCAATGAAATTGCCAAAATCCTTCAACGAATAATCAAAGATTTTCATTTTTTTGGGTTGTTTTTTGCAAATTTAGTTTCTGAGAAACAAAGAAATTGTAAAATTTCGCGATTTATTGTCAATACGAGAGAAGTTCGTAAAATTTACAAATTGTTGAATAGCAAGGTTTTAGAATTTTTAGCTACAAATTATATGTGCGAATGTAATTTTGAAATTGTGTTTCATTGAAAATTGTTTTTCGATTGAAAATTTGCACGATCGTTGAAGGTCCATAGCGCTTCGTTTGCAAAATGTGAATGATCCAAGTGCAAACATAAATTCCAACATTTCGAGCTGACTCTGTTTCATGTTAAGCTAGGTGTCAGCAATAATGACAAGCATTTGGAAAATGCGAAATTTCATGCGACAGTTATTGATTCGTGGGTCAAATAAAATGGGAATATTCGTTGAATGACAAAGAATCGGTTAATTACCTAACAAATGACAATTATCCAGACGAAGAATTGTCAGCTCGGTTTTCGGCTCGTGAATTTTAACAATGTAAAACGACTACTGCAGTGATCAAATATTTCGTAGCGACGAACTCGATCACTTGCTGTCACGTAATATTCTGAAGAAATCCATTGAAATAAAAAGTCCCGACGCAGATTCGAGGCACCGAAATATTTATTAGATTCGAAGAAAAAAAAATTTCCAACAAGGTTATTCAAGTAGAAATCGGTGCACTCGGGTTACTCTTGAAGTTTTCAACTTTCAATACCATCTGCTTTCATTGCAGAACGCCAACGTGAACCAACAAAAATTTCTAACATAAGATCCCTGCGATTTTTAAGGACAAGTCGTCGATGCAATATTTCCTTGAAATTTCCTGATAACCTAGCAGTAGATTATTGATAAGTGAGACGATACAAATTTTCCTATTGATAATGATGAGTGTTGGCCAAATTTGAATTTGAGAGAGTTTTCGACTCTCACCACATCATTTATTGAGGCACCATTTGTGCCAACATCGCGTGGCACAATATGGCGCGACATTCGAAGCTTACTCCTGGATCGATTTTCACTAACGCTTCACACTTCTTAGTTTATCATTATAGTATCTGGGGAACTGATAAAATATTCAATCTCAATCGTTATATCACTCGCCAACAGAGCTGCTCAATCTTCTTTGTTCTCGCTCGCTCCATCGGTCGTTATTTTTTTTCATAATTAAAGCTTCGTCAGGCTCGTGACTCATGACATAATGATTGTCTTCGGCTTTCACTGCAGCATATTGACCTCTTCTTCGACTTAGTTATCTCAACTCCGTTATCGCTTTTGGAGTTTTTTTAAATTCACAAATATGTGTTACTTCTTAGCACGTCGTTCAAAGTTTGACATTTCATGAGTTAAACGAATCATTCTCTGACTATATTAATAATAAGCCAGCTTCGATTCGTGTGTTTCGCGAAATAACCTCAAAAACCGCGGTTCAGCGATTGTTGTTAGTCGTTTACGAAAGGGAAGCGTATTCGAGCATCGAAATGAAGCAGCACGAAAGTTTAGCGGGTTGGCCACTTATTTGGTGGCTTTTTACCTTATTCGGTATACCCATCACATTCCCATGGTTGCTATACCATCTCGTGACGTTTTTAAGGAATAAACATCGAAAGGCCCAGCTCCACAGTAAGGTAAACAACGATTTTTTTAACAACAAAACAAAAAAAACATTTGACATTTCTGAAAATGCAAATGCATTATTATTGAATACGAACATCGTATTTTTTGCTAAAATGTCTAAATTCATGATAAACATAATATTCAGGTAGTAATGATCACTGGGGCAAGTTCAGGATTGGGCGAAGCTCTGGCCCACGAATTTTACAGTTGCGGTTGCCGAATAATTTTGGTTTCGCGACGCAAGGAAGAGCTTGAGAGAGTGAAAAAGTCCCTGATGGAGACTCACCACGTATGTAATTAAAACTTTTTCAAAATTCTACAAATCTCTTCAGTTTTACAGTCTCATTACGATTAAAAATTCTTTCAGACCGTCCCCACACACCCGCCCATTGTTCTTCCACTGGATCTTACAGAAATACATTTGCTCCCTGCAGAAATCTATAAAGTTCTCACTATTCATGGCCACATTGATGTTTTGATTAACAACGCTGGAATATCCTACCGAGGAGAAGTTGTTAATACCAACGTCACCGTAGACATAAAAGTTATGTTGGTGAATTATTTTGCTCAGATTGCACTTTCCAAAGGTAACGACTTTGTCAAAACTGAAAAAACAAAAAAAATGGAAATTACGTAAATGATGACAAATGAAAAAACGTTATTCTCCAATCTTTCAATGTTTTTAGCGGTTCTTCCATCCATGATAAGCCGTAAGAGCGGTCACATAGTCTGCGTCAGCAGTGTCCAGGGAAAAATCGCCATACCTTACAGGTAATAATCCAAAAAGTAGCGCCGAAAAGATTCTGGGAATTCGAAGAAACATAAAAAATCGTAAAAGCGTGTCCGGGTCAAAAAGACCGCAAAATTTTACATTTTATAAAAAACTTTTGTCTCAGATCGGCTTATGCTGCATCGAAGCACGCTCTGCAGGCTTGGAGCGATTCGGCACGAGCAGAATTGGCCGATAAGAACATCAAGATCACGGTCGTGAATCCAGGATACATAAAGACTTCGTTGTCGCTCAATGCTTTGACCGGGGATGGACAAAATTACGGAGGTGAGTGAAATTCCTTCGCAGCCAATGGATGATAAAAAAAAAAAACAAAAACAAAAACAAAAAAATAATAAGCTTTGAATTTCGTTGCAGTAATGGATAAAACAATTCAGGAAGGTTACTCGGCGGAGTACGTAGCTAAAAGAATAGTAACAGCAGTGTTGAAGGAAGAAAAAGAAATAATGATATCTCCAGCAACCCCGAAAGCGGCAACTTTTCTTCGCTACGTATGCCCATCAGTTTTCTTCAAAATAATGGAGAAACGAGCCAAGAAGAAAAGTGAATAAGAGGCAATGAAGAAAAAACGAAATAATAATAATTTGTACAATGACGGTGTTTTGTTTGTATTGGTAACGGGAGTCCAGTCGATATTTCGTGCCATGAATCACGTCGATGTGAGTAGAGTCGGATGAGCGCAAAATTCAAATGTTTTTTTTTAGTGTAAATAAATTATTTTCTATTTTACTGACTTTTCGTTCAGGTATCTGTAAAAAGTGAAACG
Organism: Hyposoter didymator; assembly: GCA_037952995.1. NCBI lineage: Eukaryota > Metazoa > Arthropoda > Insecta > Hymenoptera > Ichneumonidae > Hyposoter > Hyposoter didymator. The sequence continues at coordinate 1,300,425 of JBAJMU010000003.1, forward strand.
AATGAAATGGTCTATACGCATGTAGTGAATATTTATTGTTAGTTATTGCTCTCTAGACGTGCAAGAAATAAATAGAGTGAAGAAAATGAAAATAACAAGCACGAAAGAACATTGAAGTGGAGTTTATTTCGACTCTGATCGGTATGAATGAATAAGAAAAGAAAGAGACCTGTCTGAATATTATGTTTGAAAACATAATGACTAATCGTTCACATTTAATTATCTTTCTTCCCCGACAATTTGCACAATCTTTCGTTTATCCTATTAACACATTATTTTTCATTATCTCATTCTGTATATCACTAAGAATTAAGAAAAATACAATTTCTCATAAAAGTTAATCAACTCTCCCTCTGTCTCCTCCTTCTTCCGGCATGGGTTTCGTCGTCGCATTTGGAGAAAACTTTTTTACCGACGCCATTGTATTTTTTAACTTGTAATCTCTACGGTGTACATTTATCTTTGTGTGTCGTTTTTCTTGTTTTTTTTTTTGGAACAGAGATCATGCTACGATCGTGGTGACACTTTTTCCTCCTTTTTCTCGTGCTCGCTTTTCCATCAAGGTGATCCACCAGTTGCGCGAGTGCTAACAAGCAGATTCACGTTTTTCTGGGACTAATTTTATTTTCCGAGTAAAGTTGATGTCACACGTTCTCCGCAGATGCAATGTGCAACTTTTTAGCTTCTTGGAGTATCAACTTTTACGAATAAAACGTCCGGCAGGATTTTTCTAGCACGAACAACTGATAGATCAGCCACGAAGTGCAGAATTTGGGAGACAATTAGTTCACAGCAACGCTTGTAACGCGATTTCTTTTCATTATTATTTCCATCTGTCTATTCTATTTACTTTATTTACAGCCTAGAAAATACATAGAGTGCTAACAAACCGGTCAATCGTTCACTAGGTAGATTGCTTTTTCTCCTTCCGACTGCAACTGGTTTTTTCCATTAATTCAAAACATAGGTTGAAGAATTATTTTTTTAAAAAAATTCTAAAAGCGCTAATCTTGTAAATAAAAAAGAAATAATAACTGAGCCATTCTTTGTCATAATGCATTCGAAATAGTGACAACGGATACAATCGTGTTATCGTTGTCCGAAGGCTTGAGAACGAAAAAAAAAGGTGAAATTGTATTTTTCAAAATTCGAAAACAGTTGAATTGCGTTGTACGTTCGACGTTACGGTCGCGTTTCCTTTGTAGCGCGACATACAATCAATTTTTTCATTAAATAATTCATTTCTATTTTTCTTTTTCGTTTTTTAACTCTGTCGCTTTTTGTTTTTCGAATTTTTTATCGATTCTGTTCACTTGAAGGCTTGGTACAGCCTCCAGGCACTGATACTGAGCGCCGCAAGTGTAATCGTCGTGTGGAGGATCCGTCTTCGTGAGTCATCCTTACGCACGAGGAACGTTGGTGAAGATGGACCTAGAACTGCCAATAACTCAACGTGTGGCAACTTACTCGTGTCCGTTTCCACTTGATACTGGCAGCAAGGGTCCAGCTGCCAAGATACAGTGTAAAGTCCGCAAGTTATTACGGAGGTTGTGCAAAATAGCCCATATATGTATGGGTGCTCGCCCCATGTGAGCCCTGCAAATTCAAATATTTGTATCACTCATGGAAAAATCAATTTGAAAATAAACAGAATACCAAACAAGAAAATTTCTTTTATTCGTAACTGAACTGGAATTTGAAGCTTTTATAAAAATCTTGTATTTCAAAAACCACAGAACGAATCGTGTAGTGCACAAAAATGTGTTGAAATCTTTGATAGTCTAGTTCTATGGCCATTGGGGAAATGCTTGAATTCCAAACATTCGATACAGAGGAAAATCCGCCAGCAATTGCACTTGCTCTCAAGCCTAAACTCTTGGAGGAAAAGAACGACCGTCACAAACTTTCTCATGGTAAATTCCATGTCCCGTGAGAGTACTCCTATGACCGTTTGCTCTGTAGCAACGGCCCGAGCTCTGCACGATGTGGAACGCATTTTTAGTATTTTTGGAACAATTTTCCTATCGAGTCTGCAACAAACCTGTAAAAATAGCGGCTAATCCAGACAAGGCAGCGGTTTTGTGCAAACAATTTCCCACTGCGATCCATCTGGAGGTTTCGTCACCGAGTTTGGACGGCTCGATGACAATCAGAGTGCACTCGGCTTCGAGCGCTCTCTCTAGCTCATATTCAAAAGTTTCATGAGCATTCTCCGTGTCGTACACTTCTCTGATGATGGCGACATTGGCAGATTCGTCTCTGCGTTAAAAAAAAAATAATATATTTCAAAGCAGAAAACAAATGGCAGAAAACAAATGGCAAAAGCAGAAAAGAATGGCGAAAAATCTTTGAATGAAATTGGGCAAATTTTTTTGTTGTTTTTGGATTTACAATTGGGAGGAAAATTTTTTGAATTTTTCATTAAACAAGGAAAAACGATATCGAGATCGAGTGAAAGAGCAGAGTCCAGAATCGTGTATGAAATTACATAAGTTGGCGATTTTCCGTTGCTCGATTGCATTTCGCGATTTGTTTGAATACAAACGACTCTGATCTATTATTAGAAATGACACGTTTTCGTGACCAAACGGATCGTTCCTCAACGAATTTTTTGACGATTTTTGTTGTTGACAAATTCGTATGGGAGAATGGAAAAATCAATAAGTTTTTTTGGTTTTACAACGCCGTTTGAATCTCAGCAAAGTCGGAAAAGTGTAGTCCAGCCTTTGCGAGAGTTGTAGGACCAAATGTAAGTAACTTTTTTGGTCTCTTTGGAGGTTAGGAATTTAGCATTTTTTTGTTATTTTTACTGAAAAAAAAACCATTTGGGAGTATAACGAATTGATTGTGCGAGACTATTCGAGGATCGTGAGATTTGGAGGTTAGAGTCGACAGTTCCATATGAAAATCTCTCAATTTTGAGGAATAATTTAGCATCGTTCTATTGCGGAGGAAATGGTTTGGATTGAGACGCAATTCTGTTGGTTTATCAGCCTAAATTTTACGAACCTGTCACCTGCTTCATCAACCACCATCTTTTCCGTGTCGACTGCGGTCGCGGTTACTCGCCGAAACCCGCTGGAATGCTGCGAAATATAAACCGGAAGTATGCATTTGACTGGACCGAAACGGATGCGAAAATCAGCTGATCGCTGAGTAAGAGGCTCGTTTGACTCGTGTGCGAATTTCGAAATGAGTAGCACTCCGATTAGCGGATTGAATCGAATCAAATAATTAGCGAGATGAATGTGAATGATCTATTCATCGAAATGAAATCTCAACTGATCAATGAATGAGTGAGAAAGTCGAGAATTTCGTTGAGAGCTGGAAATAGGTAAGTAGGTTAAAAGTTAGAAATTTATAATTCCCGCACAGCAGACTAGGGCGGCGGAGAAGCAAGAACGCCGCTACGCAGCGCTGCGGTCGAAAGGCGCGTGAGTACTGCGCGTCCGGGCGCGGCAGAGAGGGAGGCGGCGTCCAGAGTGGAGTACGGTTGTGTAAGGGAGAAAGAGTGAGAGAAAGAGTAAGAGAGACGAGTGAGAGCATAGACGATAGAGTTGGCGCAGTACGCGGATGGCAGTCCTCGGCGGTCGTTCTGTCATGGAGCATTGCGACGCAAATATGTCGTTTGTTGGTAGCGCGTGCGAGGTGAAAGAACGCGACACGGTTTACGGCGACGGATAATAAAACGTGTAATAATAACAATTCATTACGAACGAAACGGCGAGCCGGGTAGTACGCCGAAAAAAACTTGAAGGTGCTTTAACCTCTTCGTAAAAGTGACTCACCTGGTGCGCGATATATAAACACATGTATACATTTTCATGTGCACATTTATACATATAATATATACTTGGGTATAAATACTATAGTAATACTTACTTGGTGCCCTCGATAATTAAGAAAACGTAAAGAGTGTCGAACTCAACGACCTAGTGACAAGAAAACCCAAGGAATTACGTAAAAACTCAACATCTTTGAATTCTCCTTCGTAAAGATCCAAAAAGTTTCTTTTCTTTTTCAAGTAAAAATCTTACACGTTTACGTTACATTGAGAGCGATCTCTTGACGAGTGACCTTGAACTTCAAATTTCGCGTTTGACTGTCAAAATCCCCATCGACGACTCAGATAGCATAGGATTCTCAGACGAATCCCGATTGAAAAGTATTTTTTTCTTTTTCGTTCGAGTAACTTGAAGAAATAAAACAACCGTGAAAAAATACACGTGCCCTCGGAATATTTACCTTATCATCGCGGGCACGTGAATTACTCGCTTGGGATTTATAAACGTGCAATCACGTGCAGGTGTTTACAATTATATATGTACATGTTTTTTTGTGTGTATCACTTTGAGAAGTGTAAAACAGTGGCTCCAGTGAAATGTGTTTATTATGTCGATAAATATATTGAAAAAAGCGCACGTGTGCATGGGAAACGAAACATCAAGATAACTGAATAAAATATCCTAACATCGTACATTCTTGAAACAATCTCAGAGCGGGAATAATTGTGTAATAACCTCAGAATTGTGTTTATCGAAATTCCGGGCCAAAGACTCGAACCGCAAAACACGAATTTTCCGAATAATCACAAACAAGAAAACAAATTTGCTGACGAGGAAGAAAGTGGGAGAAAAAATTCTTTGAGAGTGTGGAATTTTGAGAAGATCGTGTTCCTCTCCCTTGGGGGCTACCTCAAGGTCGAAGTACCGTAACAATCACGCTCTCCGGGTTGTTCTCTCTCGCTCTCTCGCGTGGATTGGTAATATCGATATCTACGAGCCGAAAAGGGACGATAAATCAGCGGACATTAAAGTTGGGAAAACAAATCGAATATCTCATCGGGGCCTTTGATTAAACCTGAAAAAAATATTTCCGAGTTCTGTTAAATCTCCAACGGCGATAAATTTGAAAGATTCGAAAACCCGACATGATACTTTTTCTTTCGACAAACTTTTCTTCCGGGAAAAAACATTTCGAGAGTCGTTGAGCATGTAAACAAAAAAAAAGGAGTTTGTTTTACGAGAAGGAAACGAACCTACAGTTCGTGTATATAAACGTACACACAAAACACACAAATATAAAAAACATATATATATTTTTCAACTCGTTTGCGGAAATAAACGACGAAATGACTTTTTCGTTGTTTCGAAAATTTTCCGAATATCCAAAAGTCTCGAGATTTACGCATCATTTGTAAATCGACGTTCAGTGTTTTCCGGTCTGTGTTGTGCTACGAATTATTTTTTATTATTCATATAAATATATACATATATATTTTTGTGTCGTGTTTTTGTTTTAAATTATTTAATTGAAATTGGACGAATGAGAAATGTCGACAACGACACCTCGTGGCAGTGGCGCCGAGTGCAGGAAGTTCGCACCGAACATATTCAACAAGAGCAAGTGCAGCAGCTGCTTCAAGCAGAAAGAGGAGCACAGCGCTGAGGCATTGGAATGCAACAGGGTGAGTTTATTTGATGGGACTCTTCGTTTCATTTTTCTCCTTTTATCCCTCTCTCTCTCTCTCTCCCTCTCGTTTTTTTTTCCTCTGGAGCGAGACTGAGATAGAGATTCTCGACTGACTGAATCCGAGAGATGTGAGTCTCCACCGCTAGAGGAGCCACCGAATATTGAATTTTCATCCTAATAACCTATAGATCCGTGTAACAGCAGGTTCCCATAACCTAGAAAATTATTAAGACCCACAGATTTGGCGAGCCTTCAACTGATAAATGCAAACGTGGACGATGTTGTATTTTTTAATTATTGAAAGTTGGGTCTGGAATTTCCAAACAATTTTCATGTACCACCTCCCATTTTGTTCATCGAGAGACCAAGAGAGATTACGACGTCGATATTTTCTTCATTATTTCGGAACATCAGGAATCTCTTGGTGATGGTTTTTAGTTTTTTTTTCAGTTTGAAAAGAATAAATGAATCTTTGAACGTCCTTCCTTTTTCTACGAAGAAATGATTGCTAAGGGACCAAAAGGATTCGAGCACCTTTCCATCGAAGCTTTAGTTCCGCCCACTTGTTTTTTCGTCTTTCTTATTTTTCCTCCTCAAACCCGTATCTAAGTTTTGGGATCGGGTTTGTGTGGAAACTTCGAGGGCTCGATGAATGCATTCTTTTTTTCTTCGGATCTTTGGAATTTTTTCTCGTAGCTTTGGCAGAGGAGAGACATTTGATATTCACTTCATTCAAGCTCGAGAATCAATAGCTTTACGTTCCAAATAATATTAATTATTATTATTGAATTATCAATTAAATAAACTAACGTTTTTTTCCATCATAGTCCAAATACCTTCAACACTCGATTTTTGTCTTATTTATGTTTCGTTTTCACGAGCATTTTACACTAACAAGACGGTTGCAAATTTCGGAATGCTGGTCGCCTCCTTACCTGTTCCTGGTGCATTCCAGCGATCTCCGAGCAGCTCACGAACATGTGTGTGTGTGCGTTGGTGTGTATAAGTATGAAAGATAAATTCGAGAGACTTGAATTCGTTATAAATTATTGTGTAAAATTATGAATGCATAAAATTGCCTCAATTCTCGTTTTTGTCACATTTTGCCAGCATCACAATCTAGTCCTTGAAAAACACAACAGCAGAGAAATTTGGGAAAAATCGGGATTTCAAGGTGCATCGTTGATATGAAAAAAAACGATTTTTCGTCATTTTTTTCTACTTTCGAAATCTTTCGAGTTATGTGTTGAGACTTACGAGACATTTTGAAAGCCTTTCGCTCGAGGTTCGAAAATGTAAACAAACAAGAGTCGCAACCCTCGAGCGAGCAAGTGATCTCGATCTGCTATTGACCGAATCCATTCGAATCGCTCTTTTTGACACGTTCCTCGAGATTTTTCAATACGCAGTCGATAAAGTTCACTGCTGAAAATTTTTTTTCCCCCCTATGTCGAATCATCAGGCTCTTCGTAATTTTATCACTGTCTTCGGAATAGTAATAGTTTGTCGATTATTTATTGCTCCCCCAGAAACTCAAATTCTTGCAGTTATTAATGTGCATAAAAAAAATAAAAATAAAAGGATGACAAATATTGAGGAAAAAATATATGGCCCTCTTTTTCTTTTATATCCTATATATTTGTATATATACGTGGATGGGAAGAAGCGAGGCGCCGGTGATTCTTACGGTACATTGCTTTGCCTCTCGTAAAGTTTCTCGATCTTTTTGCTGCATGTGCATTTCCTTTATATCTTTATATATACATATACGTATATATATAATATATATACATAGAAAATACGAATGCGAAATGAGCTTCCTCGCGTAATATATACCCACGTTCCCATGTGCATATATGTATATAATGTACTAGCCATTTCATGCGACTGCATAGTCGAAAAACAGTCACCATTTCGATCGATAAAAAACATTTTTTTTTCACGTTTCAGCAACAAAATAATTCGTCATTGTGAAAATGATGATTCCGGAAGTAAATATTTGTTGTGCAGATATTGACACGTTGATTTTTTATCTCAGTGTATTTATTTTTGTTCGCAAACTTTGGAACAAATTGCGGGAATAATTTTTTTATTCAATTTTTTTTTAAGGGCTCGAAACATTTTTCTGGGATTTTTTCGTAGATATTACATGGAAATAATTGATGTGAGAAAATGTTTCCTTTTCAAGGTTCTTGTTTTTATTATTTTGTTTTTTTTTTATTCTTCTTTTTATGGTACTTTTTACACGAATGACATTATGGAGTTGTACCTCGTTTCGAATTCTTTCCGAGCTGTGTGGTATCTCACTGACGCACGTGCGTGAGATTCGTTGCCCCTTTTCTTTCTTTTCTGACGTGAGAAAAAAAGGAATGAGAAAAAAAAAAGAAAAAGAAAAATGAGAATAAAAATAAAGAGTAATATTCGTGATTCGATTCTTGCTGCGTGTGAATTTCTCTCTCTTGCTCTCGGTCGTTGCCCCGGGGCTAATATTACGTTCACCAACTTTAAAACTGAAATTTAACGCCGTAATGAATTAAAAAGAAGGAGAAATAAAGAGAAAAAAATCTCCTCGATTTGTTCCGTACGTTATTGCGCGGAAGGATTACCAGTTGGCACTGTGCGCAGACTTTTTTCTTCTCGTATCAATTTCAGGATTTCGTGAGATCAACTCTCGCGATATAAATTATTAAGAATCGAGGACACCGCGTTTTGTTTTTTACAATTATTTTTATTTTATTTTCATTACAAATAATACCACCAGCTCGTGTGATTCCTCGGTATTCTCCGGCGACTATAATTTTCTTTAAAGAAAAAATATTTTTACGCTCGAAAATCAATTGATTTTAAAGCGACTCGAAGACCGAGGAGGCTTTTTTGTTCATTCAGCTCGCCGTTCTTATCGGTAGAAAACAACAAATGGTGATCGTAAAAATAATGTTTAGACGTAGTTTCCATGTTTCCTCGGCAACGAAACGAGTTTCCTCGAGCCAGTTATCGCCTTTATATTCTCATTTTTTTCCTTTTTTTGTTTCTCGAGATTATCGGACTTGTAATCCCATCGCAAATGTCTATTGATCATGCGTTACGCTGAAAGATCTTCGAGACAGAGATTCCACACCAGCTGTCTTATCAATTGTTCATTTTTGTTGTTGCTTTATTTGTTATTATTTTCATTTAATCGTTAACAATATTTTGCTAATTATAATTATCGTCCAAGCTCGCTCAACTGCTTTTGTAATTAATTATAATCATCGTTGAAAATAATGAGGAATAATAGGTTAAAGAAAAATTAAAAGACAGCAATAAGAATTCATGAGAATCACGAATGGGAATAATGTGTTATATACATAAGTATACAATATAATTCGCATAAAGTATTATTAATCCGTACGTATTCGTGATTCGCTTGATTCTATAGAATCGTATACTCGTATTTAGGTATTTATGTATGTATAGATATATAAATGATTATACAGGTACGAGAGAGTATAATATACTTGGAGTATACCGTTATTCAACGCTCATTAATTTGTGAAAGGATCGTGAGGTTTGGATAAATTGAGAGAGAAATATTAATGACTACGCTGACAAATCGGGTTACATTATTTAGCCGTGGTTATTGCAACATTATACTCATTTTTTTTGCATACTTTGGTATATGCCATTGAAGTATTTTTCGTCGATATGGAACGAAAAATATCTTTTATCGTCAATTTTTCGTCCTTGGATAAAAAGTCGGTCAATTATCTTAGGCGAAGGCGGCGTATAAATTTTCCTTTTCTGCTCCCAGAGCTTGAACATCGTTGGTTATTTGGGAACCTCGCGTCACATTTTCTGTTGGTAACGTCGTTCAAAAATAAAAGCTTCTCGATGATTTTTTAGTTGTTGGAAAATTATTATCAGAGATTTTGAATCGATTGGCGATAAGAAATAATTGAACGTGTCAACATTTATAGCGATCAATGGAGGAGATAATCAATGAGACCAAGATTCGCTGCTCCCTCGAATAGACCTTATTAGTCCCGATCACGGTAGCTAAGCTCTCCTATCGCTCACCTGACTCTTCATTCACTTCGTTTTCTTCCCTCTCTCTTCCTTCATCTTCGCTCCCGATCTAGAACCGTTTTGCTCCTCCTCCTCCTCCTGGTCTGCTTTTATTCGCCATATCGATTCATTCACCGTTACGATTAGTGCCACATTTAATGGATAAGCTTTTCTCC